>OX453311.1:17763403-18363403 GCA_949710035.1 Crambus lathoniellus | reverse complement strand
AACATGGTATGTTGTTATCAAATGCTGCATGAACATAAGTAGTTGAGCCCTCATTCATAGATCTGTCCGTCTACCTATCAAGAAACTTTTTCTCAAGTATGCGTGGGAGGTATCAAGCTAAAATTTATGTTCTTACTTAGTAATGCATAATATCAGGCCAATCATATTTTTACTATAAAATGAAAAAGAGATTGTGTGTATCCATACTAATATTATAAATGTGAAAGAGGGTTTGTTTGTTTATCCGTCTTTCACGTCAAAATTGATGCAACGGATCGACGTGACTTTTGGAATGGGAATAGTTTGGCAGCTGAAAAGTGACATACTTAGGCAGCCATTAGACAGTCAATCTGGATCGCGATCCGCGATCAAAATCAATGATCGCGATCCAGATTGACTGTGTACGAAGGTGATTGACGGTTTGCGATCTTGATCGCAAAATATCTACATAGTAAATCTCGATCGCGATCAAGATCACGATCAGTGATCGCGATCTGGATGGACTGTGTAATGGCTGCCTTAGACTACTTTTTATCCCTGAAAAATATCACATTCCCGCGGGATAACGTCGTCGTTTAGTCCGAGCTTGCGAAGTCGCGGGCGGAAGGCTAGTATTTTGATATGGAGACATTTCCTATTTGTGAGAGCTTGTAATTAACTTTCTTTAAGTAACAGGTATAAAATGTAATGATATACCTACCATTTAATTATTTAATTTAACATCATTTATGTAAGCTTTCCTAGTAAATAAATGAATAAATAAGTTAGATAGAAAACTATTTTTAATATTCCTTTATTTTATTGGATGGTACCTACGGCTGAAGGCCTAAGTAGCCAGAGCCGGTTAAATGACATAAAAAATGGTAGGTAGGTGTCGGTATCTACGTAGGTACTGGCCACTTAGCGTTTATGAGCAAATTTTTCAAAATTACATTGGTGACATTTTGTCTACATTGCGACAAACTTATTTCACACAGTGGTTAGTTTTTGGTACTAAATATACTGTTGACTGCCGGCAGTCCATTTTGACAGTTAATTTTGTATTGCTAGTGGCTCCTCCACGAACACTGTCACCGGGTCAGATATATTTGTGGCACCACTATACTTACTGTAGCGACATCTAGCGTCGAGTGGAAATGCGAAATAGAAATATTACATCAATAGGGTGAAAACTTCAGTTTTGGCCACTGCCCCGAGTGCTTACTTAGCTTAAAACATTTCGTTAATAACTTTTGCTTGATAGTATACTTTTTATCTATAACTTTTAAGTCATAATAACAATAATAATAATTCAGTTTACATCGAATTAGATGTTTCTTTTATTTTATCTAAGTTAGTTAAGTATTGATTTCTCGATGTATCTTTTAAACTTTGATTAACAAAAACACATCAATCGGCACCCTTCGCACATTTTAAGTTTAAGAAATAGGTTTTTAATTTACTAAAATAAAACTAAATTTCGTAAGTATATGAATACTTAGTTATATGTTTTTTACTATGTTTGTCCACGAATTTCTCGAAATCTTAAGGCATATCGAGATGGTTCTATTTGATTTAAATTGGGTGTATTCTATCTTTAGCAACAGTCTAAGATTCATCAAAATCAGTTTAGTAGTTTCCGTGGGTATGTTATAGTACAATTCACTAAAACTTATTGTTATTGTACACTAAAACTTAAGAAATAAAAAGTAATTAAAAAAAATAAACTGACTGGCACCGACCTCAAAAAGGTACCTAAATTATAGATATTATATTTTTCCTTTACAGTTGACAAATACTTTTTGGAGTCTGTAAAATTTTTTTAAGTAGTTTTTTTGTATTGTAAGAATTTAAAAATGTAAAGAAAAGTATAAGATACATTCTTGTCAATTTTAGATATAAATTTTGTATTTTATAGATACCTACTTAAGACCATAGGCGAAAGAAGTGAAAAACATCTTAAAGTGGCAACAGCGGGGGCTTTCATCCTACTTAATATAATCATTCGAATGTACATTTGTGAAAGGTATATCGTAATCTTACTGACTTCCTGCGCCATCTATTGCTTAGTAGTTATGATGCGAAAGAAGTGAAAAACATCTTAAAGTGGCAACAGAGAGGGCTTTCACCCTAATTAAAATAATCATTCGAATGTACTTTTGTGAGAGGTATATCTTACTGACTACCTGCGCCATCTATTGCTTAGTAGATATAATGACGTAAATAACATGAAATTATTTTTATGATTTTATATGTGCCTGGATGGGTTTCAATTTATATTATGTTTTGAAGCAGGTAAAAAAAAATAACATGATTCATTATTAATTGAGACAGCGATTAAATATAACGTATTTTCATAATCATGTGGCGCCATCTATTTTAGTAAGAATCAGTCTTTGTATTTTCCCGTAGGAATAAGGGGTTTTTATTAAATATAAAGTACCCTATATGTTGACCCGGGTTATAAGCTATTACTTCACAAAATTTGGTAAAAATCCGTCCAGTAGTTTTTGCGTGAAAAGCGAACATACAAACAGACAAACAGACAAACAGACAAACAGACAAAATTTTTAATAAATATCGTTTTGGGGTCTATATCCTGTACACATCACATAGCAGTAATTTTTTTTTTTAAATCTTTCATGTACAGACTTTTTTCCGTTTCTGTTTTATTATATGTATAGATACTAATTGTTGCTCAGTACCCCTAGTGTAAGTTTTTATGTCAAGCAAACGCAAACTATCGCGAGTACGTATTTATGTCAATTTGTATGAAAACTACATAAGCGCGCTACTCGCCGCTAGAGGCGCTGATACAGTTTTCATACAAATTGACATAAATACGGACTCGCGATAGTTTGCGTTTTTTGACATAAAAACTTACACTAGGGGTACTGTGCCCGTAGTGTAAGTTTTTATGTCAAAAAACGCAAACTATTTCGATTGCGTATTTATGTCAATTTGTATGAAAACTGTATTAGCGCCTCTAGCGGCGAGTAGCGCGCTTATATAGTTTTCATACAAATTGACATTTTTACGCATTCGAAATAGTTTGCGTTTGCTTGACATAAAAACTTACACTCGGGGTATTCGTTGCATTAGACCATAAAAAATTATAAAGAAGTGAGTAGCAAAATTGATTATCCTAAATTTTGAGATTGAAGTTGTACAACGAAACGATACCACAGAATATATAATAGTACTAACGACGATACTGTGTCTGTTGAAGTTTGTTAAAGACAGAATATAGTAAGTGTAATAAAGAAAGCATAATCTAAAAGCTGTGCTTTGTTAAATGTGTTGATAACATTTTCTGACAAATTTCCAAATAATATGATAGTAACTGATGCACCTGCACTTTGGAATACCACGATCACACAAATCAATGAAACGACTGCTTCCTTTCATAACTCAAAGAATTTCATGTATTATCGAATACTTTCCAGTAGTATCGTAATTGTGATAACAAGCATTGCTCTATTAACTGGAATCATTTCATGGGTGATTATGTTCAAGTGGCGGTCTTTCAAGAATTTCGTATTTCTCAATATGATTTTGGCAGCACTCTGCATAACATTTATTTATTAGGCAGCTTATTTATTATTATTTTTAAATATAAATGTAAATTATACTTTAGAGACTCTGCATTTTATTGTACTAATGTTCTCATTAACTTTATTCAGCTTCAACCTTTGGATGTTCATAGTGTGTCTTATGTTCTACTCCGATATTGTCAAAGTTTACAATGCTTCTGTTAACCGGCGATACTGCAAAAGTGCATTACTAGCTTGGGGGTTACCAACAATCACTTTAATTGTAATGGGTATTTTGGAAATTATATCTGATGAAGATGTCAAATCATATTTAGAATTCATATTTTTTGCTTTGATGATGCTTTCATTATTTTTATTTCTGTTTGCAAATATTGTAATGTATTTAAGAGTTTTGTGTACTTTAGTTAGGAATCCAAATGTGAGACGTAGTGGGTCGTTCACTTGGTCCAAAATTCAGGTATCGACTCTGCTTTTCTTGGTGAGCGGCGCTGCTTCGACACCTTCGTACTTTTATAATATAGGAAATGCTGACTGGAGTTACATAATTATTGATAACATTACGTTTATCCCTATTGTTGCTTCTTGTTTTTACTTGTTTGCTTCAAGAACCAATCGAGAGGTGTTCAGTCAGTATTTTGACAAAACTATTAGAAGCTACTCAAATCACCGTGCAGCTGTAGTATAAACGAATCGGAATTCGGAATGTTATTAAGACTGAATAAATGTTAAATTTATTACTATATTATTCATAACCCCATTAAACACCTTATTTTTAATGATTTTATAGTATTATTAACCCATAATTGAGCGCGCCTAAAAAGTTACGTAGCATGAGGCGTGTGACACTCTGAAAAAGAAAATTAATTACAAATTAAAGTAAAATAGCATTCAAAATCAAATCGCTAGGTACACAGTATAAAACATAGTCGCTTCCCGTCTGTTTGTCCCTATGCATGCTTAGATCTACTCAACGGATTTGCATGCGGTTTTCACTAATTACTGGCCGTACTCTGAAACGCTAATCCGAAACTTCGGTTAGCCCCGCCCCTTTTACTCGATTCTGTCCCAACTAGAGAGTGAGGGGGGGAGGTATACCGATGTTTCGGGTTTTGCGTTTCAGAGTCCCTCAGAGTGCGCGCGACATGCGCGCGACTGGGGCGTTTTTGGCGCTAGTTGCAGTATTTTTTTGGTATTATGGTTATGATGAAAGCTTAGTACTCGATTTTATCCGCACGCAGTCTTATCTTGCGCCAATTTGGCGCGCAGTCTACTTCAAGTTCGAATTCACAAATGACATTTCAATGACGTTCAGTGCCCGTAGTGTAAGTTTTTATGTCAAAAAACGCAAACTATTTCGAATGCGTATTAATGTCAATTTGTATGAAAACTGTATTAGCGCCTCTAGCGGCGAGTAGCACGCTTATATAGTTTTCATACAAATTGACATTAATACGCATTCGAAATAGTTTGCGTTTGCTTGACATAAAAACTTACACTCGGGGTACTGTACCCCGAGTGTAAGTTTTTATGTCAAAAAACGCAAACTATCGTGAGTGCGTATTTATGTCAATTTGTATGAAAACTGTATCAGCGCCTCTAGCGGCGAGTAGCGCGCTTATGCAGTTTTCATACAAATTGACATAAATACGTACTCGAAATAGTTTGCGTTTGCTTGACATAAAAACTTACACTCGGGGTACAGGACTATGTGACAAAAACAACAAAACTAGACGAAATTGTCACTTTAAACTTTCAAAGGAAATAAGACCTTATCGATCTATTGTATACAAAGAATTTTTCTTGGTCGAATTTACATTAAAAATAAATAGAAAAAAACCTAAGTATATCTCTCCTCTATGCTTATAATAAAAACTGTAAACGAGCCAATTCGACGACCGATTTGGCGCAGGGGTAAACTACCTGCCTTCTGCGCCAGAGGTCTCGGGTTCGATTCCCGAACAAGACAAATATTTGTGTGCATGAACATGTCTATTTGTCTTGGACTGGGTGTTTTCTATGTATATTAAGTATGTATTTACAAACAAAAAGTATTTAAGTATTTATTTATCCGTTATCAAGTTCACGTAGACACAGTTTCTTAAGAAATTAACTACGGGCTTAGATAATTGGTGTGACTGTAAGAAAATATTTATTTATTTATTATTTATTTAATTGTGTAAGACAGGGCTTAGGTTTAAGTTAACTTTAGATACAGCATTGTCATCCACCACAAGTTTTGGCATAAACATATAACAAACAATAGAAAAGGACATCTACAAATTAAATTAGGTACCTATATATACGGTACTCGGTATATAACCGTGGAAATAAAGTATTTTTTTAGATTTAATATGTGTCTGAGTCTACCTGGGTTTAGACAACAAGGTAGACCGAAATCCAGACCGGCAGATAGTATTGCTATAGACCTAAAGGACTGCATTATTTCTGATACCGATACGTCCAATAGAGCATAGAAGTGGAAGAAGAAAGCAGCCCTCACTATCAGGTGGGAATAATAAGAGCTAAGGGGAGAGAGAGAGAATATTAAACAATTACTTCAAAAAAAGTTATATAGTATACTTCTAACATTTTTTGATTTAAGCAATCATAGATACTATAACAGTTGTCGCTGTAAATGTCACATTAATGTATTAGTTGGCTGCGTAATTAGACGTTGCTAATTGAATCACAGTAATTAATTTGTCTTGTAATAGAACAATAGTTTGGCACAATAATAAAATTAGAACCAATGTAAATGTTATTAATGGTGAGTTTTAATTTTGATATACAGTAGCTAAGTTACTTAATATTTATCACAATTGTAACGTAAAGTAGCCGTAGCATGAAAACCTATCGCTATGGCAATCAAATATTATACTGTCCTTCAAAAGCTGCCAAAGTGCGGCTGTCAAACACGTATTGAATTTCAGTTCCTTATACGACCGGAAGAGGCGCTGCTCTATGCGATTAAATATTTATTTAAACCAGCCTAAAGTTGTAGTGTTGTTAGATTCAATACTCACTACCTTTATTGCATGCCATATATAGTAGTAAAGTTCTTTTTAACCGACTTCTAAATCAAAAAGGAGGAGGTTCTCTATTCGTCTGTATGTATGGTTCAAACGTTATTACATCAGGTTAGTTTCCAAGTTGGTCCCATTTTTTGAAATTTTGAAATCGGTTCAGTAGTTTTCAGGAAATCTTGAAAATACTGTCGTTTTCGTTACCACTTTATGTGAATTTAATACGTATCTTTAGGCATAACTCCTTTGTTTATAAACCGATTTAGATGATTCTTGTTTTGTTAAAAAGGGGATACCTCAAGGTAATTTAACCGACTTCGAAAAAGGAGGTTTTCAGTTTGATCACATACCTATTTACCAGAAAACACGTAAATTGCCTGCACGATGCACTAAAAAGAGTGAAATAAAAATTATTTTTATAAAAAAAATTAAACCGCCTTCAAAAAAACCACATCAAAAAAGTAAGAAATAATTCCTCACCAAATAAATAACGTAAGTACTTTGAAGTCGGGCGGGTTTTAACAAAAACAACAAAAAATTGTACATGTATCACGCCCGACTTCAAAGTACTTACGTTATTTATTTGGTGAGGAATTATTTCTTACTTTTTTGATGTGGTTTTTTTGAAGGCGGTTTAATTTTTTTTATAAAAATAATTTTTTTGTAGGCGATATTTAGTTGGTAACTTGAATAAAGAATATCACAGACGAAGGTAACAAAATCAAAAAGGTTCTATTATCACAAACTTGTTTTCTTTTTCAATATTTTCCGGCCTCACCATTGTTTTGTGTTCACTTTTGCATATAAAGTCGGATTATCCGATGCGTAACACACAGGAATTTTTGAAATACATTAGATGATTAATATTCATAAATCGTCTCGTTAGCCAGATAAGTGGATCTCGATGGGCCTCTCTGATTATCGAGCGAACTTTCCAAGTGGTTTTTAAGTATTGTCGATATCGCAATTCAGATAAGTATGGAGGTTTTTTGACGCTTACGGTTCTGTGGTATCAAACCCATAGAAAGCAAGTTCAATTCTTTTTTCTATCTACAACTAGGTAGCACTTAGCCTCCATCGCACCTAAGGCGCATCTAGTCGTGAAACGATCATTTTTGAGGCCCTAAAACTCATAAACTAGCCTACTGATAAATCCAGAATGAATATACATTAAATATTGATATATAAACTTCAATCTGAGCATTTTAAAAAAAACATAGTCTTTAAGATACTATTAAAAAAAACATTGAAATGAAGCTGTTTTCAACTTGAAATACGCTACTGCTTCTAAACTACAAGTGATATTTTCACATTTCTTTCAGGAAAAGATTGCTAGCTTGCTTAACTTAAATCTGAGCATTTTTTGTTCTAAAATCATACATAGTTTTGACGAAACTTGTGTTGAAGCTGTATTGGTGCGGGCAGCAGGCGGGAAAATTAGGCCAAGCTTCTATGATCAAGGTCGTTGGCGATTCCACGGGCCTGAAGGTCGAAGCGCACTACTCCCGGACTCTTCAACCACTGAGGAATTTACAAGGCTAAGCGTTATTATGTGGACAAATTGGTATGCTAGCAAGTCAAGACCACCCACAGACTGCAAGATTATAAATCTGTGTCAACCTACTTATTAAGAAGAATCAATATATTTAGAACACTTGCGCTATTGACTAACAGACAACGCACAGCCGAAACTACTGGGTGCAAGAAGCTAAAATTTCAAAAACCATTTCTATTTCTAAATTCAGCATCTATGTTCCTTGAGGAGTATAGAGGAGCATTAAGAGAGGAAATTCTCCCCTTTCTCCTCTAAAGGGAGTTTGAAACTTTTGTGGATATTTCAATCACATACGCGAACGAAGTTGCGGGCGGAGCGCTACTTTATGATAGGTATTTGTTTAAAGCCTATTGTTTATCATTTACAAGGTTATTTAAATGAATAAAACGAATCCTTTGTACTTTAACCCTAGGTCATATTAAAATAAATATTTAAAACAATTAATTCTAACCACTTATGTCCGCCTCTTGTAGAATTTTCGCAAGCCTTGCTTTATTATATTTATTTATAACCTATTATTTATCATTTACAGTTATTTCATTGAATATAACGAAACCTTTTCACTTGAACCGGATCAATTAATTCTAATCACTTATGTCCGCCTCTTGTAGAATTTTCGCAAGCCTTGCTTTATTATATTTATTTATAACCTTTTATTTATCATTTACAGTTATTTCATTGAATATAACGAAACCTTTTCACTTGAACCGGATCAATTAATTCTAATCACTTATGTCCAATTTGTCTCTTGAGAAATTTTCACAAGCCTCTTATCTGAATTCCAAGAAATTTGCAACTTTGTTAAAACCTTAGTATCTCTTAAGTGCCTAATCGAATTTAATTCGATGGCTGGCTCATGCGTCATGCTCGTGAACGGGTGCTGCCAGTGGGGTGGGTCTGCTCATGTCTACTTGTGTTAAAGGTGTTCGGGATATGGTTTATAATAGTATTATATTTATGAGCGAGCTGGTGTGTCTCATAGTAATTTTGGTATCCGTGTCTTACAGTACCAGCAATTTTTCTAATAATTGTTTTATTTATTCAAAAAATCCTTTTATTTGTTAATACTTATAAATTTGAATATACAGCGCAGCTTGCAGTTTCCTTTTCATTAATCCTAAATATAATTTGAATAAGATTAAGATAAGTGTGTCCATTAAACTATTTGATTCCTTGTTTAGTTGAAAATTGTATACTGTTTTAGGTAATAAGCAAAATTGTACTTAATTTAAGCGGTATTCTGTATTGTGATGGAAAGTAAAGTCCATTCGCTTAGATAGTGTCGCCCTTTTATCGCGCCGCCTTGGCACGTGCCGCTTCTTTTCAAAGGATGCCGCCGCATAAACAAAAGAAGCCGCGTGCGGCGTACACCCGCAAATGGGATTGGATGTTGGGATTCGGCATTTATTAAATTATATTTTCCTTAATAATCTAGGTTTATTATAAATACATGTGGTAACGACGGTTGTGACTTGTGACAATTCGAGCGATGATGAGCAATCATAATAATCATATAAAAAAATAATAATTATTATTATTATTTGTAAATCACGTATTTAACTTACTTCTAAGACTTCAGACGGTTATGTGAAAACTTATAGGTCTCATTATACTGACATAAATGTAGGAGTACCACAGGGAAGTGTACTCGGTCCGTTACTGTTTTTACTCTACATTAATGATTTACCTGAAGCATTAAAGCATGATTGTGTGCTCTTTGCAGATGACACAACAATAATAGTAAAAAGTAAAGAAATATGTGGTCTTAATAAGGAAGTACAGGACTGTCTTGACTCTGTTTTTTCATGGACACAAAGTAATAATTTAGTTCTCAATGTAGAAAAAACTAAATTTATCAGATTCCAAACATACAACAGCAAGCCAACAGAGTTAAGTGTTAGTATTAATGACGATAAAATTGATAGTATTAATAATACAAAGTTTTTAGGTATAATAGTTGATAAGTACATTAATTGGAAAACACATATTGAAATTCTTTGCCAAAAATTAGAAAAATATGTATATGTATTAAGAAACTTAAGAAACACAGCAACAGAGAAATCGGCAATGTTAGCTTACCACGGCTATGTTCATTCTATGTTACGATATGGAATAGTTTTGTGGGGTTTCTCTGTAGACAGTATAAACGCGTTTCGAGTCCAAAAAAAGTGCTTAAGGGCTGTTAGTGGAGCATGGCCTTTGGATAGTTGCAAGCCCTTATTCCAATCTAAAAATATTTTACCATTGCCATGTTTGTACATATATGAAATTTGTATATTTGTCTATAAACATATGCATCATTTTAAAAAGAATTGTGATGTCTTAAAAAGAACAGGCCGTAATGCACAGAAATTAAATGTTCCCGCTAGAAAGCTAAAACTGCACAGTTCAAATTGTTACTGTATGTGTATTACTGTATACAACAAGTTACCCGACAATTTCAAAACAGCTACCTTAAACAAATTCAGGACATTGGTGCACAATTTTTTAATTGAAAAATGTTATTATTCTGTAAATTCATTTCTTTGTGACAAATTTTAGATGTAAGATTTTTTTTTTTAATTTAATTTGGAAGGATTTGGAAATTTCGTATTATTTTTGATTGACTGAATTTGATTTACATATGATATTTTATATAGTTATTTATTAATTAAATTTTTTTGACGTTGCATTATTTCATGACATACCTAGCTGTAAATTTTCATAATTCAAATACCTTGGACATTTTTTATATAAACATTTGCACGCCACTTACGTGGTAGACATGTTAGGGTACTTCTTAATTTTAAGACCTTTGTTATACCACATGTTTATGCGAATAAATGAATTTATTATTTATTATTATTATTTATTATTCTAAATAAAAATATCCAAATTTTCATTAAAATTGACTTTTGTACCCAACTTGAGTGTATTACTTTATATCTGCATTTTATAGCAAGAGCCACAATGCCGTGCGGGTGTACCGACACTATCTAACCGAACGGACTATAACCTTACTATTATGTGAAGGTCATTTTTCAAATTTGACGACTCTGTATAAGTTAAAACAGGGAGAAAAAAATAGCCCTTGGCGAGTTTCTTGCCGGTTCTTCTCGCTACAAGGTCTCCTGCCGTAGGATTTGCGAACCGATGGCGTAGCTTCATTGACGTTCATAAGTGTTGTTAAACAAACCTAAATTGAATAAACGATATTGAATTTTGATTTTTTTTGAAAAATTAAAAGTAATTCCATTGCCAATTAAGAAGAAGTTAAAGCTGTTATTTGTGTTTTACAAGTTCGGGTAGTTCACTTAAATTTTAAAGGGTGTTAAAATTATGTTGGTATCAAACCAGCATAATTTTCCTTCTTGCTAAGCGAGACTTGGCAGACAAAACGGTTGACAGTTCGACAAGCTTTTAAAATATTATCTTTTCACTTCTCATGCTCGTAAAGTTCGTGTTTATGTTGGGTATAGGCCGCATAAAATCGCTTTTTATGCTCTAGTGCATAAAGTAAAATCTTCGTCTAAGTCTCAGACTTTAAGACAAAGGTCGTCAGGTAAACAGTCACACACGCAATTAAACTTCGTTAAATAAACTTTATTAATAACTAACGTATTTCATTCTGTTTCTTAAATTTTGTACATAATCCATGATAAATTATTAAATTAATAAAACTAGGCAAAATTAATGAGTTTTCTAAGGAATAAGTATTTCAAGAGTATTATGGACTACGATCTATGCTAAAGTCACTGTGCTGCCAATGCCCGTATAAAAAAAAAGAAAAAGAAAGTCTTCCCGCCAATATGGCGAAGTCTTTATTTATTCTTTTTTGCAATATTGTTATTAATTCTCCTCACACTCGAAGTGAAAAGCAGAGTGTATAACTCGTACATAAAACCCATTTTACCCTCGAATTGACTATCCACCCTCGCCTACGGCTCGGATGGATATATACGTCTCGGGTAAAATGGTACCTTTTATGCACTTGTTGTACAATCTACTATTATTATTTTCTCGCAGCAGTTTCCTTGAAGTGTTAACATTGTCAAAAAAAAATGAGTCACTCGTTTTGATTTTAGCGCCAAGTCTAATTGATTATAAGGATCATGAATTGAATTGAAAAAAAAAGCCTTTTTGGTCTACATCAGATGAAAAAGAACTTTTAAAAAAAAATGGTATGCTACACTCTCACTAATAAAGATTTTTAACAGAATCGCCAAAGGCATAATAAAAGGGTGTGTAATATATGATATAACAACATTTCGTATAATACTCACAAAATATAACAACACATTACATAAAATCATTTCATATAACGTTCATTTTGTATAATCAACGAATGATATAAATTCAAAATATATAATTTTAAACCATATAATAAACATTTGATATAAAAACGTTTCATATAATAAACATTTACTATAACACTTTAGAGGAGCCCGTGGCGCAGTGGATAGCGCGCTTGGCCTGCGATCGTTGAGGTTAAGCAACTTTCGCAATGGTCGGTCACGGGATGGGTGACCAAAAACTTTTCATCTCGAGCTCTTCCGTGCTTCGGAAGGCACGTTAAGCCGTTGGTCCCGGCTGCACTTGCAGTCGTTAATACCCACCAATCCGCACTGAGCCCGCGTGGTGGGTCATGGCTCATTCTCATTATTCATCCATAAGGAAGGCCAGTGCCCCAGCAGTGGGGACATTAAAATGGCTGATGATGATGATGATGATGATAACACTTACATTGTATAATATTTAAAACACATAATGGTTATTTAACATAACAACATTTCATATAACGTTAATTTAGTATAATCAACGAATAACTATTTCTGGCGCTTCGCCGGCCGCTGCCGCGGCACGCTCGCTTCGCTCGCTCGGCTCGCGCTGTTTTGTTCACAGATCTAACCTAACCTAACCTATTATCAATTGTTATGTCACCGTTGTGGCTTTTTATGGCGGGGGGCTTCGCCCCCCGAGCCCCCCTTTCAAGCGCGCTGTACCCCCCGTGCCCCCTGCTCCTTTGCCTACCCTATACATTTAATTGACTAATTAAAATTAAATCAAATGAAATCATTACATATGATGATTATATGAAACAAAATTATATCAAATGACCGTTATAGCAAATGTGTTTTATATAAAATATTTTTATATAAAATGAGCGTTATGTCAAATGATACTATATAAAATGATGATTATATGAAAACTAGCGACCGCCCCGCATCTATATCCGTTTGCATTTTGTTCCTGCTCCGTAGTTTTTTTAATTACATTTTACCACCTATAATAATAGTAATAAAGTAATTTCTTAACCATAAAGTGTTACAATGTTAACTATATATGAGCAGGCTGTTTTAAAAGACTACTTAGTCATAATTATAAATACACAATAATATTGACGTGAGGCAATTGTATCACTCACAAGGAGAAGTGTTACCACTGATCCTAAATTAGTTATGAAAATAACCTGTGCTTAGGAATTCAACCCCTTCGCTACAAAAACCTTACAAAGTTACATTATTCATTTAAATACTACGAAACGAAATCATTAATTTGGTGTTGTTTTGTTCTAGCCGATGTTGGTGTGAGAAGAAGGCCCCTATACGTTTCAAAAAGAAAATCTGACTCCATATATTCACAGAACCCTAAGCTTTGAATAAGTTTGCGAGTCAATACTTTCGTATTTCTTTTTTTACAGATTTCAGTGTCTAAATATAGGAGGGACAAACTCATTACAACTTTCATTGACATTGTCTAGCCCGCGTCACATCTTTTTGTTTGAAAGTTCATAATCCTTTTTCTTAAAAATTGCCTTTTGAATTTGATTCGGCTTTTGTTTGAAAGACAGTGACATACAAAATCCTGACAGTCCGCGAACTGAGAATAATTTAAATAATGCGATGGATTTAAAGTATATGTACAGGTGCGAATAAAACTCGCGTAGAGAGGGTTCCGACAGAAACCAGATAATCTTAGTTACATTCTAAAGAAAGTATATTAATAACTAAAAAAAAAGGTACCAACGTCGTTCGGTACAGGTTGCAAAACTTTACCTTTTATTCTAATTTGGCTTTTATAGGGAATAATTACTATCATTAATATTCTAATATCGGGGCTCCGTCTATGTAGTAGGGCAGAAAACGTTTATTCTATCTACTTTTTCTTCTCTAGCTGTCATGTTTCAAAAATAGCCGAGCGCTTAAGAGCATACTTTAATGGTGCGCTTTTATTTCTATATACTTATGTAATTAATTTTAAATTATTTAGTTCTTATTTCTTTTGACAACGTCAACGTTTTGAAGTAATGTCGTACCTTTTTCTCCGTTTAAAAAAGTAAGTCTTTGCCATATTTGAGTTATGTTTTAGTTCGTGAGGCGCTATTATAGTGGTATTACCACAGGAGTAAATAAACAACTAGTTGTTTTTATTTCCTTCTGTGGTATTTCTGACCGAAAACGTCATACGGAAGCTGTTTAATCCCATATTTAGCTCACTAAGCTACGACCACATAATCTATTACCAAATTGCGGCACAACAGGCACCGTAAATCATTTTCAGGTTTGGATTTAACTCAGAACTACCTGAATTCTAATCCGTGTGTAATCATTCCGCTTTTGTGGCTGCAACTTAGTCAATGGCAGTTCTCATTCAAATGTGACGCAGATATAGTGGCCATTAGCCAGGGCAAAATTTAATGGAGGTCCATGGTAGCCAATGGAATATAATTTATCTAGGTAGGGACGGACTGGTTTTACCACTTTTCGTTTGTTGTATGTTTTCTGTGGTCTATTAGTGGTTCACACCACCTGTTGCAGACCCAGAGGTCCTGGGTTCGATTGCCAGTGGAGGTACAGTTTGGTTGGTAGTAGGACTAGTTCTTAGTCTACCTGGCTAGCTACTATCATCTTATACAATGATGTTTTCAGCATTATTGTTTTCCAGCAGTTAGAGATAAGATAGCCACTTCCTCAGTGATTAAGGATTCCAGGCCAGGAGTAGTGCGCTTCCACCTTCAGCCTTATTACCATTTAACATCAAGTCTGTTGAAGGCTAAGTGCTATCCCATTGAGTATATAAAAAAATTAAAGAATTTGAAATTATAATATCTAATTACTTTTACTTTTTGCATTCACAATGTAATTTTACCACACTTTTATTAGCTTCACTTGTAACTAAGTCACAATGTAAGAAAATCTTGGAATTCAATTTTAACCTACATCTAATTTTCGTATTGATTTGAAAGTTTGCAAGTCTATATGAATCCGATGACAATACAATAATTTGCTACTATCGAGCTGATCTGATGATGAAGTCAAGAGGTGGGCAATAGAACTCTTCAATGGCTGCTTGGAAAACCCTCGAGTTTAGACTCATTTGTTTGTTTTGATGATACCTATTTGCTACACTTGGTGGTGAGGGCCTGATGATGGAGCAGGGAGGAAGTCAGTGGCACTCCTTAATGACCACTAGGAAACCCCTCGAGTTTGGGCTCATTTGTTTCGTTTTGATGAGACCTATTCGCTACACTTGGTGGCGAGGGTCTGATGATGGAGCAGGGTGGAAGTAAAGGTTCGGTTCGCGCATCTGGTAACTAATAGACTTCTACTCGAATTTGTAAAACTAAATACATACAATCACGCCTTTGAGTTATAATGTTTACGGGGTGGGCAGACACATGAATGGACTGTGAAATCGATTACCATCCATCTATAGCTTTCCATTTATTAAACTAAAAAGTAAAAAATAAATATGTAGTTTAAAAAACTAAAAAACACAGGTTCTCAAGTCGACTGTATTTTTTTTATGTATGTTTTACCATAACTTCGCCAGTTGTTAACCGATTTTAATATTACTTTTTTTATCTGAAAGAAAATGGTCCCATAAAAAATGTAAGTAGTCATTTCAGTAGTTTTTTCAAATTCTGAAAAAACACATAGTTTTCGACTGATAGTTCCTGCTTTACACGTCAATATCTTCGCGAACTATTGAGCCACTTCAATGATTCTTTTTTTATTCGAAAGAGTAAACTCCTTAGGTGGTCACATTGTTACCAAGTTAGGATCTGATGGTGGAATCGAGGCAAACCCGCAAACTTTATACGTAGTTTACGTGTTTTATAGATTATTGTTTTATAGAAGTATTTGCATCTGGTAGTCATCATCTCATGCTGATAAGCTGGTGATGAAAGGTACAACTCCTCAATGTTTAGGAGTTAGAGGATAAATCTTTAAATATCGTTGATACGTAAAGATTTTTGGTTGTATTCTTTCAGGTTATTTAAGTAAGGATCTCCTTAGGGGGGAGATCCTTGGGGGAGGCCTATGCTCAGCAGTGGGCGTCGTACGGCTGAAATGATGATGATGATGATTTAGGAAAGCTGATGATGGAAGGTAAAACTCCTTAACGCTTAGGAGTTAAAGCATGTTTTTTAAGTACCATATGCACGAATAGACCTTTAGTTGTATTCTTTTAAGTTATTTAGGTTAGCTGATGGTGGAAGGTTAAAAAACTGCATAACAGTTAAAAGTTGGAGGTTAGTGCTTGTCTTAGTGTTCTAATTTAGATACAGTTTTAAACGTTGCACATTGTGCGATGATTGCTCATTAGATTTCTTACACTAAAAATGGAAAAATAAACAAATTAAAAAAAAAATTAAACCACCTTCAAACAAAAACTGCCGACAAAAAGTCACTTCTAAAATATTATCTTTATTATTTTCTCGCAGCAGTTTCCTTGAAGTGTTAACATTGTCAAAAAAAAATGAGTCACTCGTTTTGATTTTAGCGCCAAGTCTAATTGATTATAAGGATCATGAATTGAATTGAAAAAAAAAGCCTTTTTGGTCTACATCAGATGAAAAAGAACTTTTAAAAAAAAATGGTATGCTACACTCTCACTAATAAAGATTTTTAACAGAATCGCCAAAGGCATAATAAAGGGTGTGTAATATATGATATAACAACATTTCGTATAATACTCACAAAATATAACAACACATTACATAAAATCATTTCATATAACGTTCATTTTGTATAATCAACGAATGATATAAATTCAAAATATATAATTTTAAACCGTATAATAAACATTTGATATAAAAACGTTTCATATAATAAACATTTACTATAACACTTTAGAGGAGCCCGTGGCGCAGTGGATAGCGCGCTTGGCCTGCGATCGTTGAGGTTAAGCAACTTTCGCAATGGTCGGTCACGGGATGGGTGACCAAAAACTTTTCATCTCGAGCTCCTCCGTGCTTCGGAAGGCACGTTAAGCCGTTGGTCCCGGCTGCACTTGCAGTCGTTAATACCCACCAATCCGCACTGAGCCCGCGTGGTGGGTCATGGCTCATTCTCATTATTCATCCATAAGGAAGGCCAGTGCCCCAGCAGTGGGGACATTAAAATGGCTGATGATGATGATGATGATGATAACACTTACATTGTATAATATTTAAAACACATAATGGTTATTTAACATAACAACATTTCATATAACGTTAATTTAGTATAATCAACGAATAACTATTTCTGGCGCTTCGCCGGCCGCTGCCGCGGCACGCTCGCTTCGCTCGCTCGGCTCGCGCTGTTTTGTTCACAGATCTAACCAAACCTAACCTATTATCAATTGTTATGTCACCGTTGTGGCTTTTTATGGCGGGGGGCTTCGCCCCCCGAGCCCCCCTTTCAAGCGCGCTGTACCCCCCGTGCCCCCTGCTCCTTTGCCTACCCTATACATTTAATTGACTAATTAAAATTAAATCAAATGAAATCATTACATATGATGATTATATGAAACAAAATTATATCAAATGACCGTTATAGCAAATGTGTTTTATATAAAATATTTTTATATAAAATGAGCGTTATGTCAAATGATACTATATAAAATGATGATTATATGAAAACTAGCGACCGCCCCGCATCTATATCCGTTTGCATTTTGTTCCTGCTCCGTAGTTTTTTTAATTACATTTTACCACCTATAATAATAGTAATAAAGTAATTTCTTAACCATAAAGTGTTACAATGTTAACTATATATGAGCAGGCTGTTTTAAAAGACTACTTAGTCATAATTATAAATACACAATAATATTGACGTGAGGCAATTGTATCACTCACAAGGAGAAGTGTTACCACTGATCCTAAATTAGTTATGAAAATAACCTGTGCTTAGGAATTCAACCCCTTCGCTACAAAAACCTTACAATGTTACATTATTCATTTAAATACTACGAAACGAAATCATTAATTTGGTGTTGTTTTGTTCTAGCCGATGTTGGTGTGAGAAGAAGGCCCCTATACGTTTCAAAAAGAAAATCTGACTCCATATATTCACAGAACCCTAAGCTTTGAATAAGTTTGCGAGTCAATACTTTCGTATTTCTTTTTTTACAGATTTCAGTGTCTAAATATAGGAGGGACAAACTCATTACAACTTTCATTGACATTGTCTAGCCCGCGTCACATCTTTTTGTTTGAAAGTTCATAATCCTTTTTCTTAAAAATTGCCTTTTGAATTTGATTCGGCTTTTGTTTGAAAGACAGTGACATACAAAATCCTGACAGTCCGCGAACTGAGAATAATTTAAATAATGCGATGGATTTAAAGTATATGTACAGGTGCGAATAAAACTCGCGTAGAGAGGGTTCCGACAGAAACCAGATAATCTTAGTTACATTCTAAAGAAAGTATATTAATAACTAAAAAAAAAGGTACCAACGTCGTTCGGTACAGGTTGCAAAACTTTACCTTTTATTCTAATTTGGCTTTTATAGGGAATAATTACTATCATTAATATTCTAATATCGGGGCTCCGTCTATGTAGTAGGGCAGAAAACGTTTATTCTATCTACTTTTTCTTCTCTAGCTGTCATGTTTCAAAAATAGCCGAGCGCTTAAGAGCATACTTTAATGGTGCGCTTTTATTTCTATATACTTATGTAATTAATTTTAAATTATTTAGTTCTTATTTCTTTTGACAACGTCAACGTTTTGAAGTAATGTCGTACCTTTTTCTCCGTTTAAAAAAGTAAGTCTTTGCCATATTTGAGTTATGTTTTAGTTCGTGAGGCGCTATTATAGTGGTATTACCACAGGAGTAAATAAACAACTAGTTGTTTTTATTTCCTTCTGTGGTATTTCTGACCGAAAACGTCATACGGAAGCTGTTTAATCCCATATTTAGCTCACTAAGCTACGACCACATAATCTATTACCAAATTGCGGCACAACAGGCACCGTAAATCATTTTCAGGTTTGGATTTAACTCAGAACTACCTGAATTCTAATCCGTGTGTAATCATTCCGCTTTTGTGGCTGCAACTTAGTCAATGGCAGTTCTCATTCAAATGTGACGCAGATATAGTGGCCATTAGCCAGGGCAAAATTTAATGGAGGTCCATGGTAGCCAATGGAATATAATTTATCTAGGTAGGGACGGACTGGTTTTACCACTTTTCGTTTGTTGTATGTTTTCTGTGGTCTATTAGTGGTTCACACCACCTGTTGCAGACCCAGAGGTCCTGGGTTCGATTGCCAGTGGAGGTACAGTTTGGTTGGTAGTAGGACTAGTTCTTAGTCTACCTGGCTAGCTACTATCATCTTATACAATGATGTTTTCAGCATTATTGTTTTCCAGCAGTTAGAGATAAGATAGCCACTTCCTCAGTGATTAAGGATTCCAGGCCAGGAGTAGTGCACTTCCACCTTCAGCCTTATTACCATTTAACATCAAGTCTGTTGAAGGCTAAGTGCTATCCCATTGAGTATATAAAAAAATTAAAGAATTTGAAATTATAATATCTAATTACTTTTACTTTTTGCATTCACAATGTAATTTTACCACACTTTTATTAGCTTCACTTGTAACTAAGTCACAATGTAAGAAAATCTTGGAATTCAATTTTAACCTACATCTAATTTTCGTATTGATTTGAAAGTTTGCAAGTCTATATGAATCCGATGACAATACAATAATTTGCTACTATCGAGCTGATCTGATGATGAAGTCAAGAGGTGGGCAATAGAACTCTTCAATGGCTGCTTGGAAAACCCTCGAGTTTAGACTCATTTGTTTGTTTTGATGATACCTATTTGCTACACTTGGTGGTGAGGGCCTGATGATGGAGCAGGGAGGAAGTCAGTGGCACTCCTTAATGACCACTAGGAAACCCCTCGAGTTTGGGCTCATTTGTTTCGTTTTGATGAGACCTATTCGCTACACTTGGTGGCGAGGGTCTGATGATGGAGCAGGGTGGAAGTAAAGGTTCGGTTCGCGCATCTGGTAACTAATAGACTTCTACTCGAATTTGTAAAACTAAATACATACAATCACGCCTTTGAGTTATAATGTTTACGGGGTGGGCAGACACATGAATGGACTGTGAAATCGATTACCATCCATCTATAGCTTTCCATTTATTAAACTAAAAAGTAAAAAATAAATATGTAGTTTAAAAAACTAAAAAACACAGGTTCTCAAGTCGACTGTATTTTTTTTATGTATGTTTTACCATAACTTCGCCAGTTGTTAACCGATTTTAATATTACTTTTTTTATCTGAAAGAAAATGGTCCCATAAAAAATGTAAGTAGTCATTTCAGTAGTTTTTTCAAATTCTGAAAAAACACATAGTTTTCGACTGATAGTTCCTGCTTTACACGTCAATATCTTCGCGAACTATTGAGCCACTTCAATGATTCTTTTTTTATTCGAAAGAGTAAACTCCTTAGGTGGTCACATTGTTACCAAGTTAGGATCTGATGGTGGAATCGAGGCAAACCCGCAAACTTTATACGTAGTTTACGTGTTTTATAGATTATTGTTTTATAGAAGTATTTGCATCTGGTAGTCATCATCTCATGCTGATAAGCTGGTGATGAAAGGTACAACTCCTCAATGTTTAGGAGTTAGAGGATAAATCTTTAAATATCGTTGATACGTAAAGATTTTTGGTTGTATTCTTTCAGGTTATTTAAGTAAGGATCTCCTTAGGGGGGAGATCCTTGGGGGAGGCCTATGCTCAGCAGTGGGCGTCGTACGGCTGAAATGATGATGATGATGATTTAGGAAAGCTGATGATGGAAGGTAAAACTCCTTAACGCTTAGGAGTTAAAGCATGTTTTTTAAGTAACATATGCACGAATAGACCTTTAGTTGTATTCTTTTAAGTTATTTAGGTTAGCTGATGGTGGAAGGTTAAAAAACTGCATAACAGTTAAAAGTTGGAGGTTAGTGCTTGTCTTAGTGTTCTAATTTAGATACAGTTTTAAACGTTGCACATTGTGCGATGATTGCTCATTAGATTTCTTACACTAAAAATGGAAAAATAAACAAATTAAAAAAAAAATTAAACCACCTTCAAACAAAAACTGCCGACAAAAAGTCACTTCCAAAAAAAAGGTAAAGATGAAAAAAAAAATTGAATCATTCCATTCAAACAACGAAATGGTGGGACTTTATCTAATTAATCTTGGAACTTACTGATCTGATTGAAGTCGGTGTCAAGCCGAAAGTAACAAGAACAAAATTTTTAGTGATGTGTCTGCTCATGTTTACTTGTGTTAATATGATAATGTATTAAAAATTGTACTATATGCTCTTTATGAGCAAGCTGGTGAGTCTTATGTCGTGTCTTAGTTTATATAAATAGAAGTCCTTTCTTTTTATTATTGTTCTTTTTTTTTCTTTCCTTATTATCAAGCAAGATAGGATAGCTAGCTCTAGTATAGTTCTTGTACGCACTTCCTGCCCAATAACTATTTCTATATTATTATTTTTTTAATTTTTATAGATCCACAAGAAAACGCGTCAAAAAATGGTCTCTGGCCGTCGCCAATATTGACATGCACCAAAAAGATCTATCCTAGCGGTGATTTTAAATGCTTAATCCTAAGCAAAGCAACTGCTTTGCTTAAACAAAAAAAAACATGTTACACACCAAAGTTTTATTTCTTATTACAAAAAACCGAAAGTCATGCCTTTTCCTTGAATGAAAGACTGAAAACAACGCAGCTTATAAATCCTTTGTTTTTTGCAATCATTCTTGATTTGATTTGGTAGTCTCCATAGTAAAAACTTGACCCATAGAATAATTTACTAATCTTTGTCATATCAACGTTCACGCTATAGTTTCCCTGCAATCAAATATAAATTAATTACGAACAAGACACTGTTGATTAAAGAAAAGATAATTTGACGTGAAACAACGAATTGGTTCTTATTTTTTTTATAAAGTCAAAAGAAATTATTTAATATACCATAAGGTTCGGCCTCGTGATTCACCGATAATTATGCTAATTGCTGAAAGCGGAAAAACAATGAGCTCTTTTCAAAATGATATTTATGAAAAATAGCCGTTTCCATAATGCCCTATAGATGGATGACATAGTTAAAAAGTCAAAAACTTTTTATTCACATAGATTAAATAAAATTAATGCTTATGAATCGTCCAACATTTTTTCACTAACCGTTAAGGACATTTTTTAATTGACAAGAAAAACGGGCGAAAAACTCTCATCTGGATACGCGGCAGCGTATCAGCCAAGTTCAAAAGCAAACAGAACTGGCGAGCAGCACCGTGTGTATCTTAACACGAACCATTTGGAGCCACTTTTGACCCCCTCATAACTCAAAAACTATTACACAGAAACATGTCAAATTTGGCTTATGTATTGAGACTAGCGAGATAAGTGTGTGCTCCAAATTTTATATACACACCTCAAACGGTTATTTAGATATTTACGTCCAAAAATCGTTATTTTTATCACAGACTCACCTATAACCAAAACTCTAACCCACTTCCAGATGACCTAGAAAGCTGAAATTTGGCATGTAGACAGGTAATCTGGTGAATACAAAGGAAAAAATCCGAAACTAGTATTTTTTAAAAATAAAACATTGACAAACTTATATTTGCGTTCCCTATGCACTTATCCTGTATAAGATCTTGTATAAGATGAAGTACAAATATAAGTTTGTAATAGTTTTTATTCTGTTATATACCAATATTTCGTCACACTTCTTGAAGTTCAGCTAGCGCCGACGGCGTAGTAGCCATTCAATATTGAGGACTCGAGAGAACCAAGTTCGAACCCCAGATTATCCAAATACTTTTTTGTCCTCGCGTTAAATAAATTACAAGCTTGCGCCATCTAGCACGATATCCATATTATTATTTATTAATTATTCATATTAATATAAATTATAAAGTTATTGAAATTTTTACTTTTTTGCATTCACAATCCAATTTTTATTATTGAAAAACGGATAATGAAGAATTTAGACAAAATCGACTCTCATCTCACAACCAGCTCCGATGGGACTCGAACCCACGACCTTTCACTTAAAATAATTATTAATATTAATATAAATTATAAAGTTATTTAAATTTTTACTTTTTTGCATTCACAGTCCAATTTTTATTATTGAAAAATGGAAAAGGAAGTATTTGGAAAAAACCGACCTTCATCTCATAACCATCTCCTATGGGACTCGAACCCACGACCTTTCGCTTTCCGGGCGACTGCTTTAACCACTGAGCTACGGAGTCGTAATGATAAATGTGAAAGTGTGTTTGTTTGTTTGTTTGTCCTTCTTTCATGTCAAAACGGAGCATAGTACTTATAACCCGACCACCAGGGGGCGCAATCTTCATACATTCAAATGGGAACTAACGAGAAGCCAAAAAATGCGAAAGTTGCTATGTTCTCTCTGTAGGTGCACACTTTGCACATAAATAGTTCACTAAAGTCAACGATAGATGACTCCATATACACCCACCCACAGTATAGAAAACAAGAGAAAAATCCTTTTTTTCTATACTATATTGTTGAAAGTTGATGGAAGAGTATAAACTTAATAGAGAGTAAAGTGTACTTATGGAAAATAATGTCAAATAATCTAAATTATACTTTTGTTTGTTAAATTTGTTATTTGCTATGTTCTGTTACGTAAAGATCCGTAATTCCGTTAGCAATTACATAGTTTCGTAGTTTGTCCGGAAAGCTTTATCGCTTAATGAAACCAGAATCAAAACGCAAATTTATGGAAATGTTATATCTGCTCAGGAACATTAAATACCTACTGCAACTTCGTCGAGCAAAACACCATAAACTATTACGACTAGGAAAAAGAAACTGTTGGAAATAAGAAAATCTGTTAAAAATGATATTTCTACGTCCACACCAAACACGAGCATAAAATTAGTTTCATTGTCAGTAGCTGATACACAAGGGCAAAGTAATATAACTGACCAAATAAAATATACTGAAACATTTGGTATTAATTTTATTATGAATAAGTACCTACTTATAATTTCTCTACAAAAAGTAATGATATCTCATCAAAAACATAAAATATGTGAAGTGAGAGCCAACTTCAATATTAGGAAATATGCCTTGGTTGTTGACTTCAACGACAAAAGATGTGAGATCTAAATGGGTGCCAAGTTTAACGGTCAGTCCTGAAAATTTAGTACTTACATAAAATGTTTTATCACAACTTAAAATATAATTTCTTCTTATATCTTAGGATAATATATTGAAGCCTAAGGTCTGAGTTGGCTAGTTTTCATATACGAATTATATATATATTATAGCCTTCGCAAGCTCTAAAGCCGAAGTTCTTATTGTATTCTTCCGAAAATTTGGCTTGCTGGTAGACTAGAAACTAGAGATGAACATAGGGCTCTTCCATGACTGTTCCAGTATGTACCTAATAATAATTCGTATACAAGAACTAGCCAAGTCAGACCTTAGGCTTCAATATATTATCCAAAGTTATAAGAAGAAATTATATTTTAAGTTGTTATAAAACATTTTATGTAAGTACTAAATTTTTAGGACTGACCGTTAAACTTGGCACCCATTTAGATCTCACATCTTTTGTCGTTGAAGTCAACAACCAAGGCATATTTCCTAATATTGAAGTTGGCTCTCACTTCACATATTTTATGTTTTTGATGAGATTAGCTATAACAGAAGCAACGTATTTACAAAATGATTAGCAAGCTAGACAAAAAGGTACAATAATAAAAATTATAAAAAAGCTAATGCTGAAGGTAAATTTTCTTATACTTAGGTATGTACCTACTTATGTTTATGTATTGGAATATTTTCCTTTTATACAATGTTAGTGTTACTATTATAACCATAAATTCCGATCCTTTAAATAATCCTCTACTTTGTAATAGCCTTTTTAACAAGTTTTTTTAATTTATTCGAAGGCAGCTTAAATACTTCTTGCGAAACATTATTAAAAAAGCTATACCTTTTAAAAACAAGCCTCTACTTTTTTTTCAAGTCTAAATCTTGGAACGACAAGCTTATTTTTATTTTTTGTGTGAAAATTATGAATTTCACTATTTTTAGTGAATGAGTCAAAATTTTTCCTAACATAATATAAAATATTCTATTAGATGTATTATTGCCCTGCTAAAGTTAGCATATTAATTTCTTTAAACAAAACTTTTAACGAATCGCGCCGGGCGAAGGCAGTAAATGCATATCTCATCAAAAACATAAAATATGTGAAGTGAGAGCCAACTTCAATATTAGGAAATATGCCTTGGTTGTTAACTTCAACAACAAAAGATGTGAGATCTAAATGGGTGCCAAGTTTAACGGTCAGTCCTGAAAATTTAGTACATAAAATGTTTTATAACAACTTAAAATATAATTTCTTCTTATAACTTAGAATAATATATTGAAGCCTAAGGTCTGACTTGGCTTGTTTTTGTATACGAATTATTATTAGGTACTTATTGAAACAGTCATGGAAGAGCCCTATGTTCATCTCTAGTTTCTAGTCTACCAGCAAGCCAAATTTTCGGAAGAATACAATAAGAACTTCGGTTTTAGAGCTTGCGAAGGCTATAATATATATATAATTCGTATATGAAAACTAGCCAAATCAGACCTTAGGCTTCAATATATTATTCTAAGTTATAAGAAGAAATTATATTTTAAGTTGTTATAAAACATATTATGTACTAAATTTTCAGGACTGACCGTTAAACTTGGCACCCATTTAGATCTCACATCTTTTGTCGTTGAAGTCAACAACCAAGGCATATTTCCTAATATTGAAGTTGGCTCTCACTTCACATATTTTATGTTTTTGATGAGATATCATTACTTTTTGTAGAGAAATTATTAGTAGGTACTTATTCATAATAAAATTTATACCAAATGTTTCAGTATATTTTATGAATATTATTTATTAACAATAAAACAACAAATATGCATCACTAAAGGCATTAACAATGTTCAAAGAAGTCTTTTTTCAAACACAGCACATCACCAAAGAATCCATACTAATATTATAAATGTGAAAGTGTGTTTGTTTGTTTGTTTATTTGTTTGTTTATTTTATTTTAAAGATATACAAAACAGGTTTCAACCAGAACGTACATTAAATCTTAATTAACTTATATCTAAGAACAAGGTTGTAACCCTTAGGATGTATATACTACAAAAATAACTAAAAGAACAGAAACAAGTTTGAGGTGTTCAACTAAGAATTACATTAGCGACTGCAATGAGACAGCCTAAAGATATGAAGTAATTTAGTTACATAATATATTTTAGTGGTTAAAGTTAAAGTTAAAGTTCGGCTAATACCTTAATTAATTTTCTTTTATATACTAAAAGACTACAATTAAATAAGTCGATATCCGCTCCGCCACAAACGAGTTCATTATAGTGGCGACACATTCTAGATAAAGGATTAAAATATGAGGTATTGTTGAGATACACTTTTAGATTAAATACTTTGGGTCTCCTAGTGCGATAATTAGTATTAAAGTTGACTTGGGACAGTAAGTTAGGTGAGTCCAGGTGAGAGTTTACAAGTTTGTAAAGAGTCATTGCATATATGTACCGTCTACGTGAGTCCAAAGGCAGCATTTTGAATGCTGTCAACCTTTTCTTTATAACAGCGATAGGTACGAAGTAGATTCAACCTTATGCAAAGAAGCCGCACAAATCGCTTTTGGATTTGTTCTAACCTATTGATGTGGACCGAATAATATGGTGACCAAATCACTGCATTGTACTCTAAAATACTACGTACGAACGCGTAATATAAGATTAAATAAGAGGATATACTATCAAAGCATTTCGTATTTCTACTTATAAAGCCCAGCATTTGCGATGACTTTTTAACTATGTGATCATAGTGACTTCGAAACGATAATTCCCTATCAAATATTACTCCTAAATCTTTAATTTCTGATTTTCGAATTAATCAGACGTTATTTATGGAATAATCAAAAGCTATAAAGTTCACTTTTTTGTGAATGAGATTGCAAAGCATTTTGATACATTAAGCGACATTTGGTTCTCTTCACTCCATTTGGCTAAGGTGTCTAAGTCTTTTTGTAGGTTTATTGCATCATTGATACAGGTAATGGTGTTATATATTTTTAAGTCATCCGCATACAATAGACATGGACACGATAACTTAGCGATAAGGTCGTTGACGAAGACGTTAAAAAGCAAGGGGGCCAAGTGGGAGCCCTGCGGAACTCCAGATGGGACAGTAAATATGGAGGACAGTTCCCCCTTCAACGCCACCAGCTGACTTCTCTTACTCAGGTAACATTTCAGCCATCTTAACAAACTGCCGTGAACTCCGTAGGCTTCAAGTTTTTGACATAACAGTGAATGGTTGACCCTGTCGAATGCCTTTGAAAAATCGGTATAGATGGAATCGACCTGTGATCTTTTAGCGAAAGCGCTACAAAAATAGCTTTTATATTCTAAGAGGTTAGAGGTAGTCGACTTATCTTTAAGAAACCCATGTTGACTTATAGACAAAACACACTTGAAGTGATTATACAGCGCTTCGTATACGAAAATTTCCAGTAATTTAGCACAGCACGACAAGATACTGATTGGCCGATAATTATCGCAGCGAGATTTATCACCGGATTTATGTACTGGGATAATATGTGCAGTTTTCCAGGTGGTCGGGAATTTTCCAGAAGTTAGAGATTTATTAAACAGTATACAAAGAGGAACGCATATTGTTGTAGCACAGCGCTTGAGTAACAAGGGCGGTATGCCGTTGGGTCCAGCTCCTTTATGCTCATCTAGGTTCTTAATTTTAAGTTTGACGTCTCCATCATTTACGTAGGCAGAATTAATAGCATTACTTTGAAGGTTGTTATTTGACAAGATAGTGTTACTAGAATCTTTTGGGGCTACAGTGTAAACAGAACTAAAATATTTAGCAAAAAGATCACATATACTTTTCCTGTCAGACGCCACATTGTTTTCGTATTCTATAGTACTAGGTATGCCGGACCTGCAGTTTTTCTTACTGTGTACAAAGTTCCAATAAAATTTAAAATTATTATCTATCAAGGATTCCTGCACACTTTGCATATATTTTTTGTAATCTGACTTCATTAGCAACTTTGCCCTCGCACGTAACATCGAAAAGGAGTCATAGTCTCGAGGGTTATTATATTTTTTATAAAGTTTATGATATTTTTGTTTTTCACTTAAGCAGCGTCTCAGGCCGCCACTGAACCAAGAGGGTAACAAAGACGCATTGCTTTTAATAACAGGTGTATGTTTGGCTATCAGCTCATTAAGCTTGAGATAAAAAGTTTCAGTATCAGTATCAATGTCGTCAGAAGATAGTATCTCACTCCAGTTAACAAGCTCTATATCACGATTCAATTCGATATAATTGCATCTTTTAAAGTTTAAGCGCTTTTGTTTTTTACGAGTTAGATTCGCTGCAATTGAAGGTATGTTTAAAGTAATAAGCAGCGCAGGATGATGGGTATCTAGACGGCTAATTGGATCAGATTCACGTGTTGAACAAGGGCATGTAGATAAAACCAAGTCGAGGTACCGATTATTAGAGTTTGTTTGTTTGTCCTTCTTTCACGCCAAGAGGGAGCAATGGATCGACGTGATATTTGGTATAGGGATAGTTTAGGAGCTGGAGAGTAACATAGGCTAATTATTATTCCGGAAAATTGAGTAAAAATTGTAATTTTCTATGAAAAATCGTTTAACTGTCGTACCTTCGATACAAAACTGTCATTTCTTCCATTGCCGTTTCCAAAGAGTATGTAATCACTGACGTCTGCGCGGTCAAAATCAAATACTAATCTTTTCTATAACCTTAGAATAAAAAAATGTACTGTAACTAGCGCCAAAAATGCCCCAGTCGCGCAGAGTTATCTGACACTCACTCTACTTCACAGAGTAATTTTTTAAATGTAGGAAATAGAGACCAAGCTTGGGCCCCTTTATTGGTAGTGTGTAACTAGCGCTATCTGTTGTCTGGTGTAGGCAACTTTTGGTGTATAAACACACACACAAGATGTTGGTCATGTTGGTGACCGGGTCCACTATTATATGGCAAAACAACGTTTGCCGGGTCAGCTTGTTCTATATAATTAACATCACACTCAACACAAACGAGTCTTTTTCCCAAAAAGCGGTACTCCGAGCACCGAAACTATGTAATTGCTAACGGAATTACGGATCTTTACGAAACAGAACATACCAAATAACAAATTTAACAAACAAAAGTATAATTTAGATTGTTTGACATTATTTTCTATAAGTACACTAGTGAGTTCCAGATAACTCTGCGCGCGACTGGGGCGTTATTGGCGCTAGTTACAGTACGTTTTTTTGTTCTGAGGTTATTGAGAAGATTAGTATTTGATTTCGACCGCGCGCAGACTTATTTGGCGCGCGCTTTTAGTAAAGTGTCTCTAAAACTCTACTCTTTAAAGTTTATAATCTTCCATCAACTTTCAACAATATAGTATAGAAAAAAAGGATTTTTCTCTTCTTTTCTATACTGGTGGTGGGTGTATTAACTTGGAGCCATCTATCGTTGACTTTAGTGAACTATTTATGTGCAAAGTGTGCACCTACAGAGAGAACATAGCAACTTTCGCATATTTTGGCTTCTCGTTAGTTCCCATTTGAATGTATGAAGATTGCGCCCCCTGGTGGTCGGGTTATAAGTACTATGCTCCGTTTTGACGTGAAAGAAGGACAAACAAACAAACAAACACACACATTCACATTTATCATTACGACTCGTAGCTCAGTGGTTAGAGCAGTCGCCCGGAAAGCGAAAGGTCGTGGGTTCGAGTTCCATCGGAGATGGTTGTGAGATGATGGTCGATTTTTTCTAAATACTTCATTTTTCATTTTTCAATAATAAAAATTCGATTGTGAATGCAAAAAAGTAAAAATTTAAAGAACTTTAAAATTCATATTAATATTCATAATTAATTTTAGCGAAAGGTCGTGGGTTCGAGTCCCATCGAAGCTGGTTGTGAGGTGAGGGTCGATTTTGTCTAAATACTTCATTTTCTATTTTTCAATAATAAAAATTGGATTGTGAATGCAAAAAAAGTAAAAATTTCAATAACTTTATAATTTATATTAATATTAATAATTAATAAGGCGCAAGTTTGTGATTAATTTAACGCGAGGACAAAAAAGTGTTTGAGTAATCTGGGGTTCAAACTTAGTTCTCTCGAGTCCTCAATATTGAATGGCCACTACGCCGTCGGCGCTAGCCGAACCTCGAGAAGTATGACGAGTTATTGGTATATAACAGAATAAAAACTATTACAAACTTATATTTGTACTTCATCTTATACAAGATCTTATACAGGATAAGTGCATAGGGAACGCAAATATAAGTTTGTCAACGTTTTATTTAAAAAGAATACTAGTTTCGGATTTTTTCCTTTGTATTCACCAGATTACCTGTCTGCATGCCAAATTTCAGCTTTCTAGGTCATCTAGAAGTGGGTTAGAGTTTTGATTATAGGTGAGTCAGTGATAAAAATAACGATTTTTGGACGTAAATATCTAAATAACCGTTTGAGCTGTGTATATAAAATTTGGAGCACATATTTACCTCGCTAGTCTCAATACGTAAGCCAAATTTGACATGTTTCTGTGTAATAGTTTTTGAGTTATGAGGGGGTCAAAAGTGGCTCCAAATGGTTCGTGTTAAGATACACACGGTGCTGCTCGCCAATTCTGTTTGCTTTTGAACTTGGCTGATACGCTGCCGCGTATCCAGATACATTACGAATTTGATTCTTTTAGAAGGCCGATAACTTTTATCTGATGATCGAAAAACCGGCCCTTAGGCAAATCATCGCGAAGATCTTCTTACCTTTTTCCAAACACAGTTTTTCGAATTAATAGTACTTTGAAATATTAGGCCGGTAACAAAATGCTTGCAAGGGTTTTCAACCATATAATTGTACTGTACAGTGGATCTGTTATTTTTTATTGCGGACATGCTCATTTTTATCTGAAAATTTGACAGCAAAATTAATAACAATATGTAAACCACGATGTTCTAAACGTATATAATGAGATCGGGATGCCAATTGCCGTTGCAATTTTAATTTTAATTTAATGTGTTATTATGTACCATAGCGCTGTACTAATATATATATACTTAACGTAAATAAATAAAAAAAGCAAAAAAGCTCATTAACCAAAAAAAATAAAAATATTGCCGAAAATCACTATTCCACGCGGACGAAGTCGCGGGCACAGCTAGTAATATTATAAATGCGAAAATGTGTATAAGTGTTTGTCTGTCTGTATGTTCCGTTTTCACGTTAAAACGGCTGAACCGATTTTGATTAAATTAGAAATGGAGATAATTTGAGACCCTAGGAAGTAAATAGGATACTTTTTACCGCGGGAATAAGGCTAATTTCCATGAGAAAATTGCTTCCTGCGGGATAATAATAATAATAATAGTCGTAAAAGTAAACTATAATGATGCAATGAGTCTGAATATACCTGGGTCGAGAAGAAGAGGAAGACCGAAATCAAGATGGACAGATATCATTGCCAAAGATCTCAATGACTGCAATGTTTCCGACACAGATGCGTCGAATAGAGCGAAGTGGAAGAAAATGACATGTAAAGCAGACCCCACTATCAGATGGGAATAATAATGCTGAGGAGAGAGAGAGAGAGAGAGAGAGTAAAAGTAAACTATAAGTACTATCGTGAATTTTAGTTCCTTAAACGATCGTAAGGGGCGCTGCTCTGATTTCCAAATCTATATATATAAAATTCAAAGTCCTGACTGACTGACTGACTGAGATATCAACGCACAGCCCAAACCGCTGAACCTAGAGACTTCAAATTTTGTACATAGATACGTTATACAGTGTAGGCATCCACTAAGAAGGATTTATGGAAATTCCACCCCTAAGGGGGTGAAATAGAGGATGAATGTTTGTATGAAAGTCCGTCAGTTTAGAAGTTAGGATCTTCAAACATTGTATTTAGGCTGGCAATTGAAAATTAATATTTACCAGTGTCAGCGTTTTTGACAATTCCACCCCCGAGGGGGTGAAGAGGGGGATGAAATATTGTATCTGGAAAGTCCTTCATTAAATTTATTATTTAGGCTTATGGTCGGAAAGTAAAACAAATAAGCAAACACATATTTCGTATTTTTTCGAAAATCAACCCCTTAGAGGTTAAATGGGATGAATAAACCTAAATATCGATATGGTTGTCGTTATTGAGGTTTTATGGGATGACGATTGCAAAAATGGCATTTATTTTGATGTTTAACACGCTGAACATGATTCAACCCCTAAAAGGTTGAAATAGGGGAGAAGTGTTGAATGAAAATTTAGGGGGTAAAATAGACATTTCAACTTGAAACTTTGTATGCTTACTCCTTAAAACAAATAGGCAACCCATTTCATAGTTTTCCGAAAATCGAACCCAGGGTGTAAATAGGGAATGGAAACCTAAATCATCTTAAGTACCCTAAAAGTTCTTGGTACCTAAGCTACTCAGAACTAACTTTTTAGGGTTCCGTAGCCAAATGGCAAAAACGGAACCCTTATAGTTTCGTCATGTCTGTCTGTCTTTCTGTCTGTCTGTCCGTCCGTCCGTCCGTATGTCACAGCCACTTTATTCCAAAACTATTACGACTACAGACTTGAAACTTGGTAGGTAGATATGTTCTATGTACCGCTTTAGGATTTTTATAGAAAAATAAAAAATAAATTAAGGGGGCTCCCCATACATGGAACTAAAACTGAAAAAAAATATTTTCAATAAACATATTAGTGTGAGGTGTCTTTAGATAGGTATTTAAAAATGATATTTAGGTTTCTTTTATCATTTTTTATCAAAGTCAATATTTTAAAAGATATACACTTCCAAAATGGTAAAATGTGTGTCCCCCCCCCCTCTAACTTTTACAGTAAGAGAGTGAAAAATCTAGAAATAATATATGATGTAGAACTTAATAAAAACTTTCAAAGAAAATTGGTTTGAACAATATACATAAAGCAGTTTTTGAGATATAACACATTTTCAAAAACCGCAAATGTAAGTTTGTCGTTTATACAAACACTATGGAAAACAAAGTTAATTTTTGCTGACGAAAAATGATAGTGGTATTTTGGCTAGGCAATGGCAATATAGGCAATTTATATAGGCAATGGTACCGTAGGTGGGTACGGAACCCTTCATGGGCGAGTCCAACTCGCACTTGGCCGATTTTTTATTGTGAAACAGACACTTATTATACCGCCCGCGACTTCGTCCGCATGGACATTCGAGAAAATACTTAGGGGACCAATAACCAGCATATAAAGTATTCTATAGGTTTTAATTTCATAAAAAACCGATCAGCCGTTTTTTACGTGATTAGGCGGGTCCTCCCTCACCAAGTGAGCAGCCTCGTGCGAGGCCCGCCGCACGTGGCAAACGTTCTGCCTCGCGCGAGGCTGCTCGCTTGGTGAGGGAGGACCCGCCTAATCACGTAAAAAAGGCTGATCGGATTTTTATGAAATTAAAATACCTATAGAATACTTTTTATGCTGGTTATTGGTCCCCTAAGTATTTTCTCGAATGTCCACGCGGACGAAGTCGCGGGCGGAAGCTAGTTTTCCATATAATACGAGATCAGAGTTATATACATCATACAGAATGTGCACACAGTGCCAACATACCAGATGATCCATGTACATGACCACTCCGACAGGAGTGTGACTAAGAAGAAGAATAATGCGATCACGGTAACGAAAGTTGTTCGTGCTAGGGGTAGCTGTATCGTCTTTGATATTCACAAGTGCTTGTAACAGCCTAAATTGAATAACTATGAATGATATTTAATTTAATTGATTAAAAACAAGATGCGCAGCGCAGGACCGATCGTTGGGTTTCCACAACGATCGGTCCTGCGCTGCGCATCTTGGGGGAAGCCTTGGGGGAGGCCTATGCCAAGCAGTGGGCGTCGTTCGGTTGACATGATGATGGTGATGAAAGACAAGATGATGGTATGATACTTACTCCCCACTGTTTTATATCGTAAGGATAATACATATTAAATTGTGCTATTTGATCCTTCGCCTCGTCTACTGTTATATTGACACTAGTTACAATGTCTAATTTTGATGTAGTACATTTTTTTAAACTTTTTACTTCAAAATCGTAGGGGCCCTGATAAATAATAAACATTAAATAAATTAAAAATAAATAAATTATAAGTAAAGTTTTTTTTTCATACTAATTAGTTACCTAGGACCGAACTAGCAGCCACCCCTGACTTCGTGCGACGCTGCGCGAACGTAGAGAGAATATGAAATCAGTGGAAGTAGCTGGAGACAAAAAAGCGCCCCCTGCGCACTTCTTGCGCTGATTTCATATTCACTGGTAGCTTGTATCTCACACAAAATACAAAAGTCTCTACGTTTTGCGCAGCGCCTAAGTGTTTCACGAGTAGTTGCTCCCATCCCGTAGGAATATCGGAATAAAATATAGCTAAAAAATATTTAGTTTAAAAAACTATAAAAACACACTTTTATAGGAACAGACTAAAAGTACAAAATAACCGTCTATTCAGTAACTAAAATTAAAAAGCGTGGTGCGCGTTGTCAATAAAGTACTTGAATGCATGCTTTGCAAAGGGCGCACCACGCTTTTTAATTTCAGTTACTGAATAGACGGTTATTTTGTACTTTTAGTCTGTTCCTATAAAAGTGTGTTTTTATAGATTTTTAAACTACATATTTATTTTTTACTTTTTAGTTTAACAAATGGCAAGCTATGGATGGGGATGGTAATCGATTTCACAGTCCATTCATGTGTCTGCCCATCCCGTAAACATTATAACTCAAAGGCGTGATTGTATGTATTTAGTTTTACAAATTCAAGTGGAGTCTATTAGATACCAGATGCGCGAGCCGAACCCTTACTTCCTCCCTGCTCCATCATCAGACCCCTCACTACCAAGTGTAGCGAATAGGTCTCGTTAGAACGAGACAACGGAGCCTAAACTCAAGGGGTTTCCTAGTGGTCATTAAGGAGTGCCACTGACCTCCTCCTTGCACCATCATCAAGCCCGCACCACCAAGTGTAGCGAAAAGGACACATCAGAATGAAACAAATGAGCCAGAACTCGAAGGGTTTCCTATTGGCCATTAAGGAGTGCCACTGGCTTCCTTCCAGCTTCATCATCAGACCCTCGCCACCAAGTGTAGCGAATAGGTCTCATCTGAACAAAACAAATGAGCCCAAACTCGAGGAGTTTTCTTGACTTCATTAAGGAGTTTCACTGGGTCCTCCCAGCTCCATCATCAGACCCTCACCACCAAGTGCAATGAATAGTTCTTATCAAAGCGAAACAAATGAGCACAAACTCGAGGTGTTTTCTATTGGTCATTAAGAAGTGTCACTGGCTTCTTTCCTGCTCCATCATCAGACCCTCACCACCAAGTGTAGCGAATAGGTCTCATCAGAACATAACAAAGCCAGAACTCAAGGTGTTTCCTATTGGTCATTAAGTAGTGCCACTGGCTTCCTCCCTGCTTCATCATCAGACCCTCACCACCAAGTGTAGCGAATAGGTCACATCAGAACGAAACAAATGAGCCAGAACTCGAAGGGTTTCCTATTGGCCATTAAGGAGTGCCACTGGCTTCCTCCCAGCTTCATCATCAGACCCTCGCCACCAAGTGTAGCGAATAGGTCTCGTCTAAACGAAACAAATGAGCCCAAACTCGAGGAGTTTTCTTGACGTCATTAAGGAGTTTCACTGGGTCCTCCTAGCTCCATCATCAGACCCTCACCACCAAGTGTAACGAATAGGTCTTATCAAAGCGAAACAAATGAGCCAGAACTCGAGGTGTTTCCTATTGGTCATTAAATAGTGCCACTGGCTTCCTCCCTGCTTCATCATCAGACCCTCACCACCAAGTGTAACGAATAGGTCTTATCAAAGCGAAACAAATGAGCCAGAACTCGAGGTGTTTCCTATTGGTCATTAAATAGTGCCACTGGCTTCCTCCCTGCTTCATCATCAGACCCTCACCACCAAGTGTAGCGAATAGGTCTCATCAGAACGAAACAAATGAGCCAGAACTCGAGGTGTTTCCTATTGGTCATTAAGTAGTGCCACTGGCTTCCTCCCTGCTTCATCATCAGACCCTCACCACCAAGTGTAGCGAATAGGTCTCATCAGAACAAAACAAATGAGCCTAAACTCTAGGGGTTTTCTAGCAGCTATTGAAGAGTTCTATTGCCCACCTCTTGACTCCATTATCAGATCAGCTCGATGGTAGCAAATTATTGTATTGTCATCGGATTCATATAGACTTGCAAAGTTTCAAATCAATACGACAATTAGAAGTAGGTTAAAATGGAATTCCAAGATTTTCTTACATTGTGACTTAGTTACAAGTGAAGCTAATAAAAGTGTGGTAAAAATAGTCTATCCTTCTGGTGTAAGAATTTTCAAAATTGGTTTAGAAGTTCCAGATGTTACCTTATACATCCAAACTACAAACATTATCTCTAATTATTTTTACTTTTTGGCAAGCACAAAGCAATTTTTGCTATTGAAAATTAAGTATTAGAAAAAATCAACTCGTCACAGACGGACACGTGACCTGGGTGCCTACCATCAACTCTTATTGCGGTTTTGTTTAGGACCTAAACTGATCTGCTTCGCTTATTCGTACCACGACAGCTTAATATCAATGACAGCGATTCAGTGATCATTCAATGACATTTCACAGCCGCTGAGCTGTCATCAACTCTTATTTGACTTATAACTCGGCCAAGTTAACATGACACCTGCAGGTTATACCCGTCCCTTTCACTCTCCGGGCATGACAGAATTGAGTGAAAGAGACGGGTAGAAGAAATAAGGACACAAATCGTTCGGTCATTCACATTTAGCAATTCATTTGCGATCCAGTTTTTAGAAGGTCAGAGTACGAAAGAAAGCAATTCATTTTAGGAACCTATTCTGCATCGCGCTATTTTTGAATCGCTGTCTTAAAGTTGATGGTAGGCAACCTGATCGAAAAGCTGTTACAATGTCATTAGAATACGAAGGCAAATTTCGCCATCGTTTCCAAAGTTGTGATAGCTCAGGTAAGATACAAGCGGCATTGAAGCCAGAAGACCTCGGTTCCAATCAAGTCTGTCTTTTTTTATTTCTTTGTTAAATTTCTTTTTTTGTGTAAATGTCTTGGGAGCCCTTTTCACTTCTGCTGGCACTCTTGTTTATTATTTTATTTTGTTAAAGTACATACATTGGACAAATAAAACATACTTACATAATTTTCATCGTTTCTTGATGGTGTGTTTAAATCATTAAAGGCAAATACCCGATGTAATAATAATACGTTTACATAGACGCATACAAGTAACATTATGTATTGATGTAAACGTTTTATTTTACTTCAGACTCATCATTCCATTGTATACGGTTTTTCCGTCTGCAAAAAAGCGAGATAAATTAAGAAAGGAAAAACATACTTTACTTAATATCAAAAAGCCACTTACTCCCTTTTTACCCGTAGTCGTAGCATGAAAAACTATCGTCATGGTAATCGAATAGTTAACTATAACGTTCTTCAAAAGCTGTCATAATGCGGCTGTCAAGCATGTATTGAATTTCAGTTCCATATACTACCAAAAGAGGTGCTGCTCAGGTTTTCATACAAAATAATACGATCACGATAACGGTTACCATAACGATAGTTTTTAGTTCTACGGCAAGTGTATATATTCTTTGTCTACGGCTACCATCTTACATTGACATAAAAATAATACTTGAAAAAATGGAAAATTAAATATTTTAGAAAAAATCTACACGTCTCACCATTTTTTTTTCTAATATACTTCATTTTCCATTTTTCAAGTATAAAAATTGCATTGTAAATGCAAAAAAGTATAAATTTAAATAAAAATAATAGTCCAGTCAAAATAAATGTTTTCGTCGGTTACAATTAAAGCACTTCGGTTTAGAATAACATTAATGAATACTTAAAAAACCGGAAGTCAGAATAATCCCTGATATTAACTACGTACTTGTTGGTTAATCAATCAATAAAGTAAGAAAATACAATTTGAGTGTGAACAAAAAATGGAAAACTGGTGATTTTGTTTTCATTGAGGAATAAAAAATTTCTTGTCAAGGTCAATTTATTTCAAATAAATTGTTTCTAACTTTATAACAATGATGGCACTCCGAGTGATATTTAATCGTGATAGAAACAACGTAGTAATGTGCAGAATATTGGTCTTACGTCAGGGATTACTTGCTTATCATAATCTAAATGGTATTCATAAGATAGTATTCACCTAAAGTGCCTTTTTTGTCTAATAATTATAAACGACCAAAACACAACTTTAGGTATTTCTCACGAACGCGCACCAGTTTACCTACAAAATCACAATGAATGCTCAAAAAAATGGCAATACTATTATTTAAAAATAAATTATTTAAAGTTAAATGAATGTGACCCCAAACCTTATTTTGCTTAGACTATAAATATTATTGTATTGTATCTTTCTCGTATCGTATGACTCTTCTGTTACGACAGTTGGTAGGTAATGAGATGAACACGTTATTTTCCGGCAAATCTATTTCTAATGACTGAATTTTAATACCATTAAGTCATTACAAGGAAATAACCCTCTCAAGCTAATTTGATGAATCAATCAAAATATCGCTGTTTGATGATGAATAAATTATTTTGTTGTGGATGGTTGTAATTTATGATTCAAAGCTATGTACTCGTATGAATGAACATCATCCATACCTAACTACTGTCATCAACATTACTACTTTAAGGGCTGCCTACCAGATCAGGGCTGTGGCCGGGCCGTGATCCGACCACCAATCACTACACTAGCTTGGCCGGACACGACACTGAAGCTCCGCCACTAGTGATTGGCGGCGGATCACGTCCCGGCCACGGCCCTGATATGTGTAGACAGTCCTTTAGTTATTTTAAATCAATTTTATTATACAAAAACATCACTGCCAAAATCAAAGTAAAAAGTATAATAACAGGCTCTCATTGCAGTCGGGGTACCATGCTGTGGAATGCTTAAATGCTTAAATGTTGAAGGTTCCTGACTGCAATGGGAGCCGTTTTTAACCGTTTTTAACTGAAAGATTTGTATTTTTGTATGTAACGAATAAACTCAAAAAGTACTGGACCGATTTAGAAAATTCTTTCACCGTTAGAAAGCTACAGTCTTCCCGAGTGACATAGGCTATATTTTATCCCGATATTCCCACGGGAACGGGTACCACGCGGGTGAAACCGCGGGCGGCCGCTAGTATTGAATATTTAAATATATAGCCTGTGTATAGCCTGTGTCACTCGAGGATTACCCCGATAACGTTTCTAATAATACCTCATACATTAAGATTCGTTAATGCATTCAAAAATTACATACTCACCTACATACATTTTTGGGCAGTCGTGCAAAAATAACTTAAGCGTTTTATTGTTTATTACATTTAATAATTAAATGTTAAAAATATTAAATAATTAAAAATTAATATCTTAGGTATATCATAGGTGGGACAAAAACGAAATAATTGACTTGATCGTGTTAGGAAGATATCAAAATTAAATAAATAAATATTGGACACCATCACATGGGTGCATTGTTCCCATATCAAACTGTAGTAGCTTGAGCACTAGTAATATGGAAATTGGAAACAGCGACAGGCATTACCACTTACCACACGGTGCGTGATATCACGGTCCAGTAGGTCCTGCGTGTTAGGTGGTGTGGGAAGCAGTAGGGGGTTTAGTGGGTAGGGCCTTAGCGGCGAGTCCCACATACCTTCGGGATGCATAACTAGTGTTGTAAAAGAACTGAGTCTTTTAGTCCTCGTTTTGCGGCTATGAGTTCTTTTTGCAGAACTCACGACTAATTAGTTTTCTGAGTCCTGAGTCTTGAGTTCCTTTGAGTCTTTTCAGTTCTTTCAGTCCTAAAATTTCTTGAGTCGTTAGATTTATTCTAAGTCCTTTCGTTTTTTTTAGTCCTTTGAGCTCTTTGAGTCCTTTAAGTTCTTTCAAATCTTATGAGTCGATAATTATACAGCAGGACTGCAGTCCAATCAAAAAGACATCTTGATAATTAAAACAGTAATTTATGACCATGAATTTAAAGTTTATGTTTATGAAAACGTAGGTGTTTGACAATCGCGTGACCAAAAGCAAAATTGAGCATGAAGCACAGGATTTTGTGCTCCATTTACAAGCGCTAATGCGAATTCCATTCTAGGTAGACGTTCATTGATCTTATACATTGTACGAGTACGTTTGAGAATTCAGATCAGAGCTCTTTGAAAGAAATGACTCAGTCGCGAGTTCTTTTCGTAAGACTGAGCTTTTTTTTAAAAGAACTCAGTCGCTAATTCTTTTTAGGAAAGCTAAGTTTTTAACCGACTTCTAAATCAAAAAGGAGGAGGTTCTCTATTCGTCTGTATGTATGTTTTTTTTTTTTTTTTTTTTTTTATGTATGTCCACCGATTACTCGAAGACGGCTGAACCGATTGAAATGGTTCAAACGTTATTACATCAGGTTGGTTTCCAAGTTGGTCCCATTTTTTGAAATTTTGAAATCGGTTCAGTAGTTTTCAGGAAATCTTGAAAATACTGTCGTTTTCGTTACCACTTTATGTGAATTTAATACGTATCTTTAGGCATAACTCCTTTGTTTATAAACCGATTTAGATGATTCTTGTTTTGGTAAAAAGGGGATACCTCAAGGTATTTTAACCGACTTCGAAAAAGGATGTTTTGCGTTTGATCACATACCTATTTATCAGAAAACACGTAAATTGCCTGCACGATGCACTAAAAAGAGTGAAATAAAAATTATTTTTATAAAAAAATAAAACCGCCTTCAAAAAAACCACATCAAAAAAGTAAGAAATAATTCCTCACCAAATAAATAACGTAAGTACTTTGAATTCGGGCGGGTTTTAACAAAAACAACTAAAAATTGTACATGTTTCACGCCCGACTTCAAAGTACTTACGTTATTTATTTGGTGAGGAATTATTTCTTACTTTTTTGATGTGGTTTTTTTGAAGGCGGTTTTATTTTTTTATAAAAATATTTTTTTTATTTAAAGGATTTAGTCTTGAGTTATTTTAGTAAAGAGTGAGCTCTTTTAAAAGACTTAGCCTCGAGTTCGCTTTGGCAAGACTGGAGTCTATTTTAAGAAGACTTAAAACTCACAGAGGCTTGAGCTTTTACTTACTCTTTTTCGACTTGAGTCTTCAAAAAAAGACTCGAGTCTCAATATTAGGACTAAAAGACTCAGTTCTTTTAGAACACTATGCATAACCGCATTCCCCCTACTATAAAAAAGGCATGACCACTTACACCCAGACCTGAGGACATAATTTTAAAGTTCGTTTTCAAGTTTACCTACCGGGAATCGAACCCTCTAGAGATATCGGACCTTGAAACTGGTGCGTACACCACTCGGCCACGGAGATTGTCAATCATCTTGGATATAGGTATAATAATATGATTATTTCACATTTAAACAAACCTAGCAAAACATTGAAAATGAAGTATTTACCTAGAAAAAATCGACACGTCTCACAACCAGGGATCGGACTCGAACCCACAACCTTTCGCTATCAGGGCGACTGGCTCTATGCCTAGCAAACATATTTCAACATTGTAAACCATCAAAACATGCAGAGTAAAATATTAGAATTAATAAATCACAGTTCAAAATTGAATAGTTTTTCATCGGTACCACAATGCTGATACAGAACAACAGTAAGCATTGAATTCGGTTGGTCGTCCATAACTGATTCAGATTAGAACTAATTACATGTCCCTGATTTATGGAGAGCCAGATCTGATATGCACGAACGCTCGGAAACAAAAGCGAACTCGTATTTGCAGTGCATGCTACAATTTCAGGAAAAAGTTTTTAGGTTTACCTCGTAGTTGACACAATTTTTGGACGACACGATACAATTTGAGTAAAAATAACAGCCCAATAACAAAATATATGGCTGTTAAAAATATTCTAAAAAGCGCATTATTTGGACAACATTATTTTAATTTCGTCTCTTTCGATATAAACACTCGTCGACGGTGCGCACAGGCATTTAGACCAGTAAAGGCTTGAGCATACCAAACGCGGGTCAGAAGCAGAGCAGGTCAGTAGCAGCGCGGGAATCGGCAGTAGTCGGCACACTAAACGCAGCAGCAGTTGCAACGCGGGCCCGCGTTCAAACCGCGTTTAGTGTGACATGTTAGGCGAGCAGTAGGCATATACATACAACTCAAGGCAACTGCTTTCGACGCGCTGCGCTGCACTGCGAACGCTCTGCCTCGGTGTGTCATGCTAACATGGCCGCCATAGTTATACAACAGCGCGGGCCCGCGCTTAAACTGCTCTGCGCCGCTTTCTCCCCCCTCTCGCTTCGGTTTGTAGTCCGGCAGTTGCAGTGCGGCGCGGCGCGGCACAGAGCAGTTTGAGCGCGGGCCCGCGTTAAAATTTAGTGTGACGTATTTCATAGAGTTTCTTGTATTACAACTTGCGCGGGCCCGCATTCAAACAGCGCTGCTTCTGACCCGTGTTTGGTGTGCTCAAGCCTTGAATAAGACAACAAAAACACCGAGCCCGCGGTTTTAGAGTATCGATTCGAATCCGAACCGGGTGTCGTCGGACGACAACTGCAAGCGTCTCGACTCTCGACGCTCGATTTCATACAAATCAAAGAAACATCACTATCACTACATCACTATCACTATTCACTATATAGTATAAAACATAGTCGCTTCCCGTCTGTCTGTCCCAATATATGCTTAGATCTTTAAAACTACGAAACAGATTTTCATGCGGTTTTCACTAATAGGTAGCGTGGTTATTGAGGAAGGTTTTAGTATAAAATTCATGAAGGTTTTGTGCAAAACTGGTTGATTTATAACGTTAATTACGAATTAGTTACGAACAATGCGGTAATTGGAAAGCTATTTAAACGGATGCAGTAGTATCGACCCTTATCAATATAAATACGTTTTATGCACATTATTTTATTCTTTACAACATACTAGCGGATCCTCGCGGTTTCACCCGCGTGGTACCCGTTCCCGTGGGAATATCGGGATAAAATATAGCCACTCGGGAAGAATGTAGCTATCTAATGGTGAAAGAATTTTCTAAATCGGTCCAGTAGTTTCGGAGCCTATTTGATGCAAACAAACAAACAAACAAACAATCAAATCTTTCCTCTTTATAATATTAGTATAGATAATTTAAATAAATATCTTAGGAGTTATCGCAAATTAATTATCGCACGCCAAAATAAATTCAAGCGCCTTTCTCACCCATACGTAATCTAATCAGACAGATCCGTCTGGGGTCCATCAAACGTCATTATTTTGATTGTTCAAGTAGGTAGTCATTCATGATATAATAAAAAGCTGTAAACAGCTGTATAATAAAAATGTAAATGAGCCAATTCTGTACATTGAAAAGAAATAGAAAGAAAATACCTCCCAGAGAGGTACCAAAAATATGTTTTTTTGAATTTTTTGTCTGTCTGTCTATTGTCCGCGTTACACGCAAAAACTACTAAGCGGATTTTGATAAAACATTTTTTGTTATATAGCTATTGGTCCTCGCCAACACAAAGGCTATAATTTATTTTGAAAATCGTAATACCTGATGTGGAATAATATAATCTAATAGCAGACCAGCCACACTATGAGAGATATAAAAATCCGTTTTAAGGCAAATTGTAAAACGTGATTAGCATTTTCTATTGACGTGCAAATTTTTAAAGTCTGGTACACCTGATATGGAACCCTAGCAACCCAGCTAAACTAGTTATAAGAGATATAAAAATACCGTCTAAAGGAAAATTGTTAAACGTGATGAACATTTTCTATTGACGTAAAATAACGAAGGTCTGGTACACCTAATGTGGAACCATAGCATCCCAGCTAAACTACAACAGATACAAATAGGCCTTTTGAGAGAAGTTGTTTAGCTTGATAAGTATTTTCTACTGACATACAATAATCTAAGGTCTGGTACATCTGATGTCCTCCAAAAGCCCAGATAAAGCTTAAGATATACGAATATAGCGCCTTTAAGGCGATACTCGGAAAAAATGTGCTGAAGCGAGATAGCAATGAGAAAACGACGCGCGCAAGAGCGAGACCGATTTTGCAGATTAGGCAAAAAAAACACAAAATCACTTCGTATTAAAAAACTACAGCGATTTAAAAAAAATGCTTCAATACGATCCTCAATATTATTGGTGTCTACTAATTAAACAAATTTCCAATAGTGTAAGTAACCCCATTTAAGAATAATTTTCACTTTTCGTATTTTTTAGAGGTCTTTTCGAAAATAAAAAGTGTCGAGGCAAAATCATAAAATCGTGTTTTTGAAACTATACGATTCTAGATAAAGGTATGAAGAAATATATATCTTATTACCAGATTTTTAACAACTGTAACCGTCCTATAGTTTTAAATCAAAAAGTCCATATTTTTACGAGTAGCGCCTTAAGGAAGGTTGTTCAGCGAATGAGCACTGTTTACGTATCACACACCGATATCACAACTTTAACTTTTTACAAACTTCTTTTAATATCTTGACCATTCAAATAAAAGTTATTTTTTTTAAATTGATTGAAGTACATGGATGCATGGAAAAATAAAAAATTCGTAAATAACATAAGCTGGTACCTGGTAGCTGGTACCTCCACGTAGTGATGGCGGAAACAGTATAAGTAGGTAGGTAGGTACTTGCTAAAACTCAAAAGCTTAAAAGTTGGCATGAAGTGTCCTCATGTTACTTGGTGAAATTTTTTTTTATATAGCTATTGGTCCTCGGCAACATAGAAGCTATAATTTATTTTTAAGATCGAAATAACTGTTTTTTATCTTACAGATTTATTTAATAACCCGGGATGACGTCGTGTAGTCCACGCGGGCGAAGCCGCGGGCGGCCGCTAGTTCGTTTATAAAGTTCAATAAAATTGAGACCTTGCGTATTTTTTTATTTGTTAGTATTATATTCAACTAATAATGTTAAATTTCAACGCTTTATCATTGTATTTGGCCACATTAAAAATCAGGTTTTTATGCGATTTTGATAACGTTCATTAGTGTCATTCGTAAATACACGTAAATGAATTAGTTTGTTACTTTAATCAATAGTATCAGGTCGTATCTAACAACGTTATTAAAACAGTTGTATAGCAATTTTGCAAAATGGTTTTGCAAACTCTCGGCGCAAGTTGCGTTCCTAATTCTCCTCTGTTTGTTAAAAAGACAAGAAGCAATATTGCGAAGTGAAAGTAACGCTGATGAAGAAAGCTTATGAATTGTGAAATGTTTTGATATTTATATACCAGTACCACAAATATGCTATAAACTCTTGGGACGCTACACTTGTGGGGAAAAATAAATCAACCTGGTTTCTCTGATTTCATCAATTTGAGACATACTTAACCACATCGTGGCTGAATCGAGCATAACCATAAAGCTGGAATCACTGCGTGGCTTACTGACCAGAGTACTGGGTTACGTGGTCTACATGTCTTTCAAAATTACACTGTCAGTTTTCTTGCTTGACATATACTAATTGTTGCTCTGGTTGCATTAGACCATAAAAAATTATGAAGAAGTGAGTAGCAAAATTGGTTATCCTAAATTTTGAGATTGAAGTTGTACAACGAAACGATACCACAGAATATATAATAGTACTAACGACGATACTGTGTCTGTTGAAGTTTGTTAAAGACAGAATATAGTAAGTGTAATAAAGTAAGCATAATCTAAAAGCTGTGCTTTGTTAAATGTGTTGGTAACATTTTCTGACAAATTTCCAAATAATATGATAGTAACTGATGCACCTGCACTTTGGAATACCACGATCACACAAATCAATGAAACGACTGCTTCCTTTCATAACTCAAAGAATTTCATGTATTATCGAATACTTTCCAGTAGTATCGTAATTGTGATAACAAGCATTGCTCTATTAACTGGAATCATTTCATGGGTGATTATGTTCAAGTGGCGGTCTTTCAAGAATTTCGTATTTCTCAATATGATTTTGGCCGCACTTCTGCACAACACAGCTCAATTATTATTATTTTTAAATATAAATGTAAGTTATACTTTAGAGACTCTACATTTTTTTGGACTAATGTTCTCATCAACTTTATTTAGCTTCAACCTTTGGATGTTCATAGTGTGTCTTATGTTCTACTCCGATATTGTCAAAGTTTACAATGCTTCTGTTAACCGGCGATACTGCAAAAGTGCATTACTAGCTTGGGGGTTACCAACAATCACTTTAATTGTAATGGGTATTTTGGAAATTACATCTGATGAAGATGTCAAATCAAATTTAGAATTCATATTTTTTGCTTTGATAATGCTTTCATCATTTTTATTTCTGTCTGCAAATATTGTAATGTATTTAAGAGTTTTGTGTACTTTGGTTAGGAATCCAAATGTGAGACGTAGTGGGTCGTTCACTTGGTCCAAAATTCAGGTATCGACTCTGCTTTTCTTGGTGAGCGGCGCTGCTTCGACACCTTCGTATTTTTATAATATAAAAAATGTTGACTGGAGTTACATAATTATTGATAACATTACGTTTATCCCTATTGTTGCTTCTTGTTTTTACTTGTTTGCTTCAAGAACCAGTCGAGAGGTGGTCAGTCAGTATTTTGACAAAACTATTAGAAGCTACTCAAATCACCGTGCAGCTGTAGTATAAACGAATCGGAATTCGGAATGTTATTAAGACTGAATAAATGTTAAATTTATTACTATATTATTCATAACCCCATTAAACACTTTATTTTTAATGATTTTATAGTATTATTAACCCATAATTGAGCGCGCCTAAAAAGTTGCGTAGCATGAGGCGTGTGACACTCTGAATAAGAAAATTAATTACAAATTAAAATAAAATAGCATTCAAAATCAAATCGCTAGGTACATAGTATAAAACATAGTCGCTTCCCGTCTGTTTGTCCCTATGCATGCTTAGATCTACTCAACGGATTTGCATGCGGTTTTCACTAATTACTGACCGTACTCTGAAACGCTAATCCGAAACTTCGGTTAGCCCCGCCCCGAAACTACTGGGTGCAAGAAGCTAAAATTTCAAAAACCATTTCTATTTCTAAATTCGGCATCTATGTTCCTTGAGGAGTATAGAGGAGCATTAAGAGAGGAAATTCTCCCCTTTCTCCTCTAAAGGGAGTTTGAAACTTTTGTGGATATTTCAATCACATACGCGAACGAAGTTGCGGGCGGAGCGCTACTTTATGATAGGTATTTGTTTAAAGCCTATTGTTTATCATTTACAGGTTATTTAATTGAATAAAACGAGTCCTTTGTACTTTAACCCTAGGTCATATTAAAATAAATATTTGAAACAATTAATTCTAACCACTTATGTCCGCCTCTTGTAGAATTTTCGCAAGCCTTGCTTTATTATATTTATTTATAACCTATTATTTATCATTTACAGTTATTTCATTGAATATAACGAAACCTTTCCACTTGAACTGGATCAATTAATTCTAATCACTTATGTCCAATTTGTCTCTTGAGAAATTTTCACAAGCCTCTTATCTGAATTCCAAGAAATTTGCAACTTTGTTAAAACCTTAGTATCTCTTAAGTGCCTAATCGAATTTAATTAAAAGTAATTCCATTGCCAATTAAGAAGAAGTTAAAGCTGTTATTTGTGTTTTACAAGTTCGGGTAGTTCACTTAAATTTTAAAGGGTGTTAAAATTATGTTGGTATCAAACCAGCATAATTTTCCTTCTTGCTAAGTGAGACTTGGCAGACAAAACGGTTGACAGTTCGACATGCTTTTAAAAAATTATCTTTATTATTTTCTCGCAGCAGTTTCCTTGAAGTGTTAACTATGTCAAAAAAAAAATTGAGTCACTCTTTTTGATTTTAGCGCCAAGTCTAATTATTGATTATAAGGATCATGAATTGAATTGAAAAAAAAGCCTTTTTGGCCTACATCAGATGAAAAAGAACTTTAATAAAAAAAATGGTATGCTACACTCTCACTAATAAAGATTAAACAGAATCGCCAAAGGCATAATAAAAGGGTGTGTAATATATGATATAACAACATTTCGTATAATACTCACAAAATATAACAACACATTACATAAAATCATTTCATATGACGTTCATTTTGTATAATCAACGAATGATATAAATTCAAAATATATAATTTTAAACCGTATAATAAACATTTGACATAAAAAACGTTTCAAATAATAAACATTTACTATAACACTTACATTGTATAATATTTAAAACACATAATGGTTATTAAACAAAACAACATTTCATATAACGTTAATTTAGTATAATCAACGAATAACTATTTCTGGCGCTTCGCCGGCTGCTGCCGCGGCACGCTCGCTTCGCTCGCTCGGCTCGCGCTGTTTTGTTCACAGTTCTAACCTAACCTAACCTATTATCAATTGTTATGTCACCGTTGTGGCTTTTTATGGCGGGGGGCTTCGCCCCCCGAGCCCCCCTTTCGAGCGCGCTGTACCCCCCCTGCCCCCTGCTCCTTTGCCTACCCTAGACATTTAATTAACTAATTAAAATGATATCAAATGAAATTATTACATATGATGATTATATGAAACAAAATTATATCAAATGACCTTTATAGCAAATGTGTTTTATATAAAATATTTTTATATAAAATGAGCGTTATGTCAAATGATATTATATAAAATGATGATTATATGAAATAAACATTATGCAAAATGAAATTAGTTGAAGTGTTGTTATCACAAACGTTTATTATGTCATATGAACGTTATTGAAATGAAATAATATCATTCATTACGCACCCATAATAAAATACTATCATTCGTTGTTATTGTAATAGAATTGATGTATTTTTTAATAATATCAAATAAATATATAGACATAGATAATTTTGATTGTGGTCAGTTACCTGCATACTAATTTTCAGGCTAAAAATAACGAAGTCCTATACAAACCGTTACCCCATTAAGGGGATACTTTTAACTTCGCCTACGCAAATCATTTTTAATTGTGGCCAGTGTCCTACAAAACAATTGTCATACTTTTAAGTCCATAAATAAAGAAGTTTTATATAAAATTGAGTGCTACTCCCATTTTGCCTCTTTATCCTACTAATATTATAAATGTGAAAGTTTAGATGTTTGGATGTTTAGATGTTTGTATGTTTGTTTCTCAATCACGCCAAAACGGCTAAACGGATTTGGCTAAAATTTGGTACACAGATACTTTGTAGCCTGGAGAGGAACATAGGCTACTTTTTATCCCGGAAAAATATCACTATCTCGCGGGATAACGTCGTGCAGTCCGCGCGGGCGAAGCCGCGGGCGGAAACCTAGTAAGTAAATAAATAATTTCATCTCCTCATTGGTCAGGTAGTTTTGTAAGGGGCCCTCAGTTCCAATTCGCCTGCAGGTATATATTCTTTGCCTGCAGGCAACAGTCTGTCAGTTGACTGCAATCTGCCCACATATTGAAAGTTTTACATACAAAAACCAAATGACAGACGGCCTATTCGATAGAGGCCTGCCGGTGGACTGATAATCTGTAAGCCCCTTGAGATTTCGTGATGAGTGAGTCAGTGACATTTCGCTTTTTTATATATAACTAGCGGCCGCCCGCGGTTTTACCCGCGTGGATCCCGTTCCCGTGGGAATATCGGGAAAAAAAAGTACATATAAACCTTCCTCTTGAATCACTCTATCTATAAAAAAAAACTCATCAAAATCCGTTGCGTAGTTTCAAAGATTTAAGCATACAAAGGGACATAGGGACAGAGAAAGCGACTTTGTTTTATACTATGTAGTGTTATCTAGATCAGTATAGAAACTAAAATAGCATAGGGACAAAACTAATTCTAGACATAGTTTCAGTCCAGAAATGTAGTTTCATTTGTCATATAACTTATCTCAACTAACGGCTAATTAGCTACCGAGACTTAGATGAAACCTCCCTCATATTGTATAAGTGAGACTGCGACTGCGGCCCAAATTACCTTACAGTGAGATCGTTAATGTACTTTATTATAGATGTGAAAGTGTGTATGTTTGTTTGTCCGCCTTTCACGAAACGGAGCAACCGATCAACGTGATTTTTGGTATTGAAAGTTTGTGGTTGGAGAGTGACATTGGCTACTTTTTATCCCGGAAAAATTCGTGTAGTCCACGCGGGCGAAGCCGCGGGACATGAACATATAACAACAATTTGCCTAAGTTTACAAGTTTACTTATCAAGTTAATGCGTTAGATTCGATAAATTTATGTTTGAGCTTTTTGTATTAGAGTGATGTATACCCGTTTGACCTATAATGACTTAATTATGATTAATTGACAATTTAAAGTAAAGAAGGTGTTTAGTAAAAAAATTATTGAAGTAAATATTAAATTTTTTCTGAAACTTTACCGAACATTTTACAAATGTCTTTAAATCATGAAAAAGCAGATTCAGGGTGTAGTAATTGCTAAAAATTAATAACGGAAAATCGCTACGAGGAAAATTGGGTGTGTGAAAGGTTCTTGTTTTGCATCCGATTGCTCCCGATAGAATTAGAAAAGCAATTACGAGTATAGCTTGGTCTGTTACAGAATGCAAAAACGTAAAAATAATGCGTTAAGAGTTCCATCCATCGATGTAAAGTGATTAAATACCGAGTGTCTAACTTTATGAATGGACGTGTTTTATTCTTTTATCGATCTTGATAACTTTTTATGTTTTCTATACCCTTATAACTATGAAAAACATTTTCATATGAAACTGTACGAGAAACTATCGTTATCGTATAGTGTCGTATTAAAACGTATAAGAAAGTAAAGTTTTATAGATATTTGACAACTGGGCCCCAAGTCTGCTAATTTACAAATGGTTCAATTGAATCTTAATTGGATCTCAATAGCGGTTTTTGACATTTTTGGTATTCTGCTACTAACTTAAGACCAATGGTATACGACTGAACTGCCATTGAACTGCCATCGGAATATTTGCTAGTCTGCTCTTCAATCGTATTACAATCGTATTCTACTCTCATTTGACATTTGTTTGACAGTACTCTCAATGGGGTATGTATCATAATAACTAAGGTCATTACGACTATGGTCGAAATAACTACGATTTAGGTTAGGTTAGGTTAGAACAGTGACCAAAACGCCGCGCGAGCGAAGCGAGCGTGCCGCGGCAGCCGCCGGCGAAGCGCCAGAATCGACTTTATACACCCCCCCTACCCCCTACTTCAGTTTAATAGGAAATGGGAATATGTATATAGTCGTTTCTGGCGCTTTGCCGGCACGCTCGCTTCGCTCGCTCGGCTCGCGCGGTATGTTCATGTAAACCTAACATGCTCGTCGCTTCGCTCCTCGCACCTAACAGCAATACAGACACGACCAATAATATGTATACAACATAGGACTATATCATATTACAATATTGAATGACTTCTGTGACACTGATCGTTTTCTTTTGGAACGCTACAGTGTGACAAAGTTCTATGTTGTATTGTATACATAATATTATTGCTCGTGTCTGTACATGAGTCACTATTTTTAAACTTAATAAACCGTTATTTTAAAAATTAGTTATTTTAAAAATAGGTGTAACGACCAATAGTTATTTTGAACAGTAGGTCTTTTGACCGTAGTTATTTCGACCATAGTCGAAACAACCGTAGTTATTATGATACATACCCGAAGGTAACTATCCAACTGAGACTCCATTACGATTCAATTACGATTCAATTGCGATTCTATTGAGCTGGGCCCCAAGTCTGCTAATTTTAATTTAAATAAGATTCTATTGATATTCAATTGAGACTCAATTACGATTCCATTACGATTAAAACAAATTGGGTATTCTGTAAAAACTTGTACGTCAGCTCAATAGAATCGCAATTGAATCGTAATTGAATCGTAATGGAGTCTCAGTTGGATAGTTAATGGTGTTGCCTTCGGGTATGTATCTTAATAACTACGGTCGTTTCGACTATGGTCGTTTTAACTACGGTCAAAAGACCTACTGTTCAAAATAACTATTGATTGTTACACCTATTTTTAAAATCACTAATGCACGAAATCACTACTGGTCATCTCACCTACGAACAACTCACCTACGGTCAACTCACCTACACGGTTTATTAAGTTTAAAAATAGTGACTCATGTACAGACACGAGCAATAATCCTTACATCACTACATAGTATAAAACAAAGTCGCTTTCTCTTTCCCTATGTCCCTTTGTATGCTTAAATCTTTGAAACTACGCAACGGATTTTGATGCGTTTTTTTTTAATAGATAGAGTGATTCAAGAGGAAGGTTTATATGTACTTTTTATCCCGATATTCCCACGGGAACGGGAAACACGCGGGTGAAACCGCGGGCGGCCGCTAGTTTTATATTATAAATGCAAAAATGCGAATCTGTCTGTCTGTGTGTTACACAATCACGCCTAAACTACTGAACCGATTTGAATAAAAATTGGTACAGAGATAGTCTAGAGCCTGAGAAAGGACATAGGCTACTTTTTTATGTGAACAAAGGGCTGTAAGGGGTTGAAATAGGGGATGAAAGTTTGTATGGAAATTACGTCATTTTTAAAGCTAGAAGCTTCAAAATTATTTTATAGGCTTTTGATTAGATAAATAAATACGACATTCAAAGTTTGTAAAGAAAAACTACCCTAAAGAAGGTGAAAACAGGGGATGAATTTTGTCGTGTGATGACGGCGGCAAAAAGTTTACGGAACGGATTTTGATGAAAGTTTTTTTGTTATACAGCTATTGGTCCTTGCCAACATATAGCTATAATTTATTTTGAAGATCGCAATTTCTGATGTGGAACCATAGCAGTCCAGCCAAACTATGAGAGATATAAAAATACTGTTTTAAGGAAAATTTTTAAACGTGATGAGCACTTTCTAATTGACGAACGAAGTTTGAAGGTCTGGTACACCTGATGTGAAACCCTAGCTGCCAGATTAAACTATACGAGATACAAACATAGCGTCTAAAGAAAAGTTGTTTAACTTCATGGACATTTTCTATTGACGGAAAAATATCGAAGGTCTGGTACTCCTGATTTGGAACACTTGCAGCCCAGCTTAACTATAAGAGATACAAATACAGCATCTTAAGAGAAGTTATTCAGCGTGATAAGTATTTTCTTTTGTCATACAATATATACTAATATTATAAATGTGAAAGTGTGTTTGTTTGTATGTCCGTCTTTCACGTCAAAACGGAGCAACGGATCGACCTGTTTTTTTAGTATGTGGATAGTTTAGGAGCTAGAGAGTCCCATAGGCTAATTTTATCCCGGAAAAATATCACATTCCCTCGGAAAAACGTCGTGTAGTACACGCGGCAAAACCGCGGGCGGAAGGCTATGTGATATAAATTTTTAATGTGTTAATACGTAGGTACCTACTGTTTATGTAATATACACGGTATTTTTTTATCACCCCGGATATTTTTAGGAATTATTTTACTCATGAAAACAAACAACTTTTACCTATTAAAGGACCAACACTGAAATCGCGAAAAAATATCAGCTGTTCCACACATTTTGATTAAATATTTTTGCACTTTGTATGGAATAGCTGTTTTTTTTTGCGATTTTAGTGTTGGTCCCATAATAAAAATTGTTTGTTTTCATGAGCAGAATAATCCTTTTAATTTTATCCGGGGTGGTAAAAAAATTACCGTGTATATTAAGGAAATAAATTAAATAATTCATACTTATTATAAAACTGTATGCGATTCTATTCAGGGGGCTACCGGCTAAAAATTATAGGTATGGACATGGGCTTCGTTTGACATTTGAAGCCCATATTATGCCCTTAAAAGCACAAAATATGGGCATCAAATGTCAAATGAAGCCAATGTCCATATCCATATTTTTTTGCCGGTACAGGGGCTGTATACATTGAAAAGAAATAGAAAAAAATACCACCAAGGGTCTTCTTAAACGGAACAGATACCAAAAATATAGTTTTTGAATTTTTTGTCTGTCTGTCTGTTGTACACGTTTCAGGCAAAAACTACTGAACGGATTTTAATAAAACTTTTTTTGTTATATAGCTATTAGTTGTCGCCAACTTATAGGTAGGCTATAATTTATTTAGAAGATCGAAATGGCCGATGTGGAACCATAGCAGTCCAGCCAAACTATGAGAGATATAAAAATACCGTCTTATGGAAAATTGTTAAATGTGATGAGCATTTTCTATTGACGTAGGTACAAAGTTTGAAGGTCTTGGTACACCTGCCTGGCTAGCATTACCATCATTATATCACGCGATATGATTTAGCACGTCTTGCTGTCTTGCTTCCACCTTAGTGGGGTAGGTAAGCAAGACAGCATGACGTGCTATATCATATCGCGTGATAAAAGCCGTTCATGCTAGGCCAGCTGATGTGGAACCCTAGCAGCCAGGTTAAAGTATATGAGATAGCATCTTAAGATAAGTTGTTCAGCGTGATAAGTTCTTTCTTTTGACATACTGTTTGTATTCTTTGTATATCCGTCTTTCACGTCAAAACGGAGCAACGGATCGGCGTGTTTTTTTAGTATGTGGATATTTTAGGAGCTAGAGAGTGACAAAGGCTAATTGATATCCCGGGAAAATATAACTTTCCCTCGAGATAACGTCGTGTAGAAAAGTACAGGCGGGCGAAACCGCCGGCGGAAGGCTATGTGAAATATTTTTTTAATGTGTTAATATGTATCATAGCGCTAAACTAATATATATAAAACAAATACACAAAAAAACGAAAAACCTTATTAGCTAAAAAAATGAAAAATGCTGCCGAAAGTCACTATTCCACGCGAACGAAGTCGCGGGCACAGCTAGTATTACGTATACAATACAACATAGAACTTTGTCACACTGTAGCGTTCCAAAAGAAAACGATCAGTGTCACAGAAGTCATTCAATCTATATATATAAAATCGAGGGGACATAACTCACTCATCACGAAATCTCGAAAACTACTGGACCAATGACGATGTAATTTGGCAGGAAGGTAGATTATGCCTAGGAGACGTCCGCTAAGAACGGATTTTTGGAAACTCCCCCCCTAAAGGGGTAAAATGGGGGGGTTAAGGTTGTGACGGGACGTCCTCGTCGGCCAGCGGTACACTAGCCGGAGCGTCGGAAGTCACCGCCCAGTATTTAATTTGTAGATAATAGATGAATAAAAAGATTATGTTTATAGTTTTTAACCATCCATAATGACTGGTACGAATCGACATCGTTACAAGGTTATATGGAACTTCCTCATTTATGGATTTAGAAGCATGAAAATTGGTACGTTGGATAATGGTTACGACCAAAAATGATCTGAGTAAGCAAAGTAAAAAAAACTCCCCCTTAATAGGGTAAAATGGAGAGATAAAGTTTATATGGAACTTCTTCATTTCTGAACTTAGAAGTATGAAAAATGGTATGTTGAATACTGATAACGATTGACAATTATCTGCGTAAGCGAAGTTAAAAAAAACTCCCCGATAATGGGGTAAAACGGGCGGATTAAGCTGATATGGAACTTCCTCATTTCTAAACTTAGAAGTATGAAAATTGGTATGTTGGATACTGGTCACGATTGAAAATGATCTGCGTATGCGAAGTTATAAAAAAACCCCTTAATAGGGTAGAAAGGGGGGATTAAGGCTTATATGAAAACTTCCTCATTTCTGGACTTAGGAGTATGGAAATTGGTATGAAGGATACTAGGTCATGATTAAAAATGATCTGCGTAGGCAAAATAAAAAAAAAACTTAATAGGGTAGAAAGGGTGGGGGGGCTGATGTTTATATAGGGTGGGTGGGGAGTTTGGATGTTTATGGCTCAATCACAACTAAACGGCTAAATCGATCGGGATAATTGAACTCTGGCCGGGAAAATTTCATACGGTTTTTTTAACTCAGGAAAATTACAGTTCCCGTGGGATACAGTTTTTTTTTGTTCACTTTATATAATGAAGCATGGGTCCCATGACAGCTCATTTTCGTGCAAAGTAAAATTTGGAATAAAACTCAAGAAAATCAGTATTACACATTTTTTACCAAAGTATTGACTTGATTTTTTGCATTTTGGTAGTTCAAGAGTAGGGGAATGTCCGAATATTATTCATACGATAGTAGCTCCTCTTTGTCTAGGTATCGTTACCTTCTTATGCCTAAACCACGGGTAGCGTGTGACTTTTGCAATGTTCTATCATGGGATCGCTGTTAAAAAATATATCGTGCTTCGGAAGACACCATAAGCCGATGCTTCTGGCTGAATTTGGATTGATTAGTACACCATAACTTCAATGGGCGCGTGTAGAAGGTCATGGCCCATTCTCCTTATCCATCTATATGAAGGCCTGTGCCCCAGCAGCGGGGACATTAAAATAGATTAATGATGGTACTGATGAGACCTTAGAGAATGCCTATCTACCTACTTTTTGACACAACATTTTGCGATATGTAGTACTCGCGGACGTAGTGGCGGCCGGCCATTCATATTCCTTTTTCTACTATCCCCACTATTATTATAAATGCGAAATTGTATATGCTCACGTCAAAACGGCTGAACCAATTTTGATGAAATTTGGAATGGACATAATTTGAGACAGTGCTTCCGGTGCTCCTACTAATTACTCCTACTGATAGGAGCACTGGGACACCCATGTCCTGATGCTAGGAAGGACATAGGCAAATTGTAACCGCGAGAATAAGGCTCATTCCCATGGTAAAATAAGTTTTCGCTCGGGCAAAGCTGTAGAATGGAATTGGTATTTAAGGCGATAGTTTGAGTTCATAAGAAGGATGATATTTAGAATAGAGACAGTTTAAGGCCCTGGAAAGGATATATTTTACTTTTTACAAATACGGATAAATCTCATTGTATGGAAAAATCACTTTAAGCGCAGGCTAATTTTGGGGCAGAAATTGGTATTTAAGTAAATAAATTGAGACCCTGGCAAGGGTTATAATAAGCTACTTACACTTTTTACCACATGATAGTACCATATTCCCACTGGAAAATCAATAAGTAGGTATTATTTGTTAGTCCGTCTTTTACGTCCAAAACGGAGTAACGGATCAATGTGATTTTTGGTACGGGAGTAGATAGATTGGGAGCTGGAGAATGACATAGTTTATCCCGGAAAATATTACATTCCATCAGGATAATGTCGTGTAGTACACGCGGGCGAAGCCGCGGGCGGAAAGCTAGTATTGTAATAAGATATAGTCCTATGTTGTATACATATTATTGGTCGTGACTGTATTGCTGTTAGGAGCGAGGAGCGAAGCGACGAGCATGTTAGGTTTACATGAACATACCGCGCGAGCCGAGCGAGCGAAGCGAGCGTGCCGCGGTAGCGGCCGGCGAAGCGCCAGAAACGACTATATACATATTCCCATTTTCTATTAAACTGAAGTAGGGGGTAGAGGGGGTGTATAAAGTCGATTGTGGCGCTTCGCTGGCCGCTGCCGCGGCACGCTCGCTTCGCTCACTCGGCTCGCGCGGCGTTTTGGTCACTGTTCTAACCTAACCTAACCTAAAACGTCTGTTACATTTTTTTGGGTGGCAGGGGGCTTCGCCCCCCAAGCCCCCTTGGAGGGGGGCTTCGCCCCCTGTCCCCCCTTTTGTTTTTTGAAAAAATTTGAAATAAGTAACAAAAATTTTTTTCAGCAAAAAAATAAAAAAATATTTTTTTATATGTCCATCGGATGCCCCCTATGTATCTCCGGAGTACCATAGGGGATCGAAAATTTTGTTAGATTTCAGCTATGACGCACCGTTTTCGAGATATTTGCATTTTTATAAAATTCATTCTTGAAAATTTTGCAAATCCCCGCTTCATACTAAAACAGTAAAAAATTTTATGTTTGCGACACCCTAACCAAAAAAACAATCCAACGCGCCCAAATCCATTTAATAAACTTTCCAATTCATAAGCTTGTTGTAGGCGAGTCGTTCATAGTCGAAACAACCAGTAGATGAAATGAACATTAGGCCAATCGTCCGTTAGTTGAATCAATTGTAGTTCAATCAACCGTAGGTGAAATGAACAGTAGTTGAGTCGTTCAATAGTCATTACGAAAATATGTGAATCGATCGTAGTTATTTCGACCATAGTCGTAATGACCGTAGTTATTATGATACATACCCCATTGAGAGTACTGTCAAACAAATGTCAATGAGAGTAGAATACCGATTAACTCCACAATCGAGCTACGATTGTAATACGATTGAAGAGCAGACTAGCAAATATTCAATGGCAGTTCAGTCGTATACCATTGGTCTTAAGTTAGTAGCAGAATACCAAAAATGTCAAAAACCGCTATTGAGATCCAATTAAGATTCAATTGAACCATTTGTAAATTAGCAGACTTGGGGCCCTGACGTACAAGTTTTTATAGAATACCCAATTTGTTTTAATCGTAATGGAATCGTAATTGTGTCTCAATTGAATATCAATAGAATCTTATTTAAATTAAAATTAGCAGACTTAGGGCCCAGCACTTTGACAGCTTTTGATGGATAGTATAATTTACTATAACAATATCGATAGTGAAAGTTTTCGCGCTACAACTACAGATATATTTGATCTATTAAAATAAATAGCTTCACATTGTTACACAAAAGTGATATATTTTTTCTGACAAACGTTCGACAATGATACTTACACATTTAAAAGAAAATTATTGTGGTAAACCTAAGATGTCCCTTTGTGAAATTAAATCAACAGAATCTCCTCTCTTATGATTGTAACAAAGGGTACTACTTTATAAGTCTAGAGATTCACAAAACACAATCTCTACTTTCATCTTCAGGCGACTTTTACTTGAGTTTAGTAACAGAAATAACAAAACATTTATAATACCTTTTAAAAACCTGCAAGTGGGTATTGTGTTAACACAAGAATAAAATGTTTGACATGTGATTCATTTATTTGTGAACTGTAATTGTTTTTTTTATTATTAGAATCCTTACAAAGCAAAATGGGACGCTTCAATACTTTAGAGCGGTTTCAGACTAGCGTTTTATACGCGCGTATAAGCTCGTTTTTGAAATTGCATGTAGGCGCACCTTTTGCCACACGCGCAAATTGTACGATCGTTGACGCGTTTGTAAGCTCGTATGAGATAAAGAAACCACTGACACCACTACCAGTTCGAGCGAACACGCCGAAATACGCCCGTGTATGCGCGTCCGGTTTTTGAAGCGCGTAATGTAGCGCGCGTAAAAGCGCGTATTCCGAAACGACCGTATATGCGCAGGAAAAAACGCTAGTCTGAAACCGCCCTACTCTATTAACACAAATTAAGGACTAACCTTCGCCCGCGTCGACTACAGGATGTTATCCCGCGGGAATGTTATGTCTTTCTGGGATAAAAAATAGTTTGTCACTTTCCAGCTCCCAAAACTACCCCCATGGCAAAAATCACGTCGATCTAATGCTCCGTTTTTACACGCGAAAGACGGACAAACAAACTTACTTTCATAACTATAATATTAAGTATCGATTTATAGCATTTTGAAAATAAGGTCAATAAGACGTATAAAGGGTCTTCTATTAGAACATACATAAAAAAATTAGGAGAATCAATTAATCAGATTCAATAAAATTACAAAACTTTTTGCAATAAAAATGTATCAAAGACATAAAAACAAAAAGTAAACATTCAAACTCCCTTGTTTTGACTTCATTAACTTTACGTGTACGTTACAAACCGTAGACAGATGGGGGAGGCCTTAATAGAAAGCAGTCTAGTTCTCTAAGTACCCGCGTATACGCCAAGTTACACGTAAGAGGCGGGATGCTTCTCCATGTTTATTATTTACGCGGTGCGGCGCTGCCGGGAGGTGCAGTTCCACTAGCACGACAATATGGCTTGAGTTTTTTTAATATTTTATATATATATACTCTGACGCTATAACAACGCTGAAAACATCGTTGTTATAGCGTCAGACTTAAATAACATGATGGTAGCTAGCCTGGTGGTTTTAGAATAAGTGCTAAAACTAACCAGTAGGGCTAGCACAACTTGAGCGCGACTCGAGTGAGAAAGAGTCGCGGGCACTTTCAACCAATTAGATCGCTCGTAGATAGCGGGCGTGACTTAAGGCGACGTGCTGATTGGTTGAAAGGAGCGCAACAAAGAGTCACGCTAAGTTGTGCTAGACCTACTGATTTGCCTTAGTTTTACCTCACGAAATACAAAAAAGGAGGTGGATCATTAAAATATTCCCAATCCCAAATTTTTACTTAGGTATAATAGCTAGAAATGAAACCAGCTAGTTCTCTAAGTACCCGAGAAAACGACAACTCATGAGAAAAAGGTGGGAATGCGTTGCACTACCTAATGAATAGAATCGGAAATTCTGGCTATTTTATTATCTTATGTATGAATTCTTGGAACGATAAAAATATGTAGTTTAAAAAACTATAAAAACACACTTTTATAGGAACAGACTAAAAGTACAAAATAACCGTCTATTCAGTAAATGAAATTAAAAGCGTGGTGCGCGTTGTCAATATTAAGTAAGTACTTGAATGCATGCTCTGCAAAGGGCGCACCACGCTTTTTATTTCAGTTACTGAATAGACGGTTATTTTGTCTCTTTTAGTCTGTTCCTATAAAAGTGTGTTTTTATAGTTTTTTAAACTACATATTTATTTTTTACTTTTTAGTTTAACAAATGGCAAGCTATGGATGGGGATGGTAATCGATTTCACAGTCCATTTATGTGTCTGCCCACCCCGTAAACATTATAACTCAAAGGCGTGTTTGTATGTATTTAGTTTTACAAACTCAAGTAGAGTCTATTAGGTACCAGATGCGCGAGCCGAACCCTTACTTCCTCCCTGCTCCATCATCCGACCCTCACCACCAAGTGAAGCGAATAGGTCTCATCAGAACGAAACAAATGAGCCCAAACTCGAGGGGTTTCCTAGTGGTAATTAAGGATTGCCACTGAGTTCCTCCCTGCTCCATCATCCGACCCTCACCACCAACTGTAGCGAATAGGTCTCATCAGAACGAAACAAATGAGCCCATCTCGAGGGGTTTCCTAGTGGTCATTAAGGAGTGCCACTGACCTCCTCCTTGCTCCATCATCAGACCCACACCACCAAGTGTTGCGAACAGGTCACATCAAAACGAAACAAATGAGCCAGAACTCGAAGGGTTTCCTATTGGCCATTAAGAAGTGCCACTGGCTTCCTCCCAGCTTCATCATCAGACCCTCGCCTCCAAGTGAAGCGAATAGGTCTCGTCTGAACGAAACAAATGAGCCCAAACTCGAGGAGTTTTCTTGACGTCATTAAGGAGTTTCACTGGGTCCTACCAGCTCCATCATCAGACCCTCACCACCAAGTGTAACAAATAGGTCTTATCAAAACGAAACAAATGAACACAAACTCGAGGTGTTTCCTATTGGTTATTAAGAAGTGTCACTGGCTTCTTTCCTGCTCCATCATCCGACCCTCACCACCAAGTGAAGCGAATAGGTCTCGTCAGAACGAAACAACGGAGCCTAAACACGAGGGGTTTCCTAGTGGTCATTTAGAAGTGCCACTGGCTTCCTCCCTGCTCCATCATCAGACCCTCACCATTAAGTGTAGCGAATAGGTCTCATCGTAACAAAACAAATGAGCCTAAACTCGAGAAGTTTCCTAGCAGCCATTGAAGAGTTCTATTGCCCACCTCTTGACTCCATCATCAGATCAGCTCGATGGTAGCAAATTATTGTATTGTCATGGGATTCATATAGACTTGCAAAGTTTCAAATCAATACGACAATTAGAAGTAGGTTAAAATTGAACTCCAAGATTTTCTTACATTGTGACTTAGTTACAAGTGAAGCTAATAAAAGTGTGGTAATAAAAAAAACTCCTTAAAATTTTCATACACTTTATTACCAAAAATTTGTTTCATATTTATTTTCTTTTTAAATACGTATAAGAAAAGCCTATGCCCAGTATGGCGTCGTATGGCTGAAATAATGACGATGATGATGATGATGATGATAAGAAAAGCAAAACAATGAAAGTTTCTTGAATACTATATTATATACTAAGTAAACATATGTTGAGATTTTATATTATTTTTATGCATTCACAATGCAATTTTGTAAGTATAGGAAAAATGTGATAGTAAAAAACCACGAGCCCCATAAGTAGCTTTCAGGCGGGATTCGAACCCGCGCCTCCGGGAATCCGGCCCGATGCTCTGACCAATAAGTAGCTTTCAGGCGGGTTCGAATCCCTCCTGAAAGATACTTATAGGGCTCGTGGTTTTTTACTATCACATTTTTCCTATACTAAACATATGTTTTTAATAACATGACGATTATAACTGATATCACAACAAAATGACCACAAATCATATGAAATTATTTTAAACAACTGTAACTTACAGCTAAACTTGTTCAAGTATTGCTTTCAAACAAAGTTGCTGGACGTGGAAACTGGTATCGTCTCAGTGAAATTGGAGTTTAACTTGAAATATGAAAGGTGGCATGAAGTAGCAGCCGACGAAGCGGTGGCACTGCACACGTTCGCGTTTTACGCTGATTGCATTCAAACAATGACTGCTTTTACTTAATACTTACTTAAAACCACTGAAAATACGATACGATGTTGCAGTGTACCTATAAAAATAATCGGTTTTTGAACAGGTTGCATCCAATTAAAAGATGGTTTTATTCAGCAATTGAAAAATCTCGATATCGGTATAAAATCCTGAAAGATATTGAGTATTGAGTACCGCAAGAACATACTTTGCTGTTTTGATGACGATGTAGTTTTAAGGAGGTCAAACCACATTTAAAGCCCTGATGATGTAAGATATACCCTAAGTAGATTGAAATATTGAATTTAGTAGAAAGGTGTACAGTTACGAGCGATATGTAAACACCATAGGACTGTTTCATATTACAAAATTGAATGACTTCTGTGGCACAGGTAGTTTTGTTTCAGAACGCTTCTTTATGAGGCCAAGTTCTATCATGGTGTATATGTCGCAGTAAGATAGATAAAGCCGTGAAATAGTTATATCCCTAGGGATTATAATTATGTACCGTAAGATAGTTATACGAAAGCAACAAGAGTTCTGCGGTGTTAAAAAGAACCACGAAATTTAAGGCAAATAAGCGAAGCGATCGCCTTAAATTTCGTGGTTATTTCGTGGAAATATAGCAGTTCAGCCGAACTATGAGAGTAATAAAAATACCGTCTTATGGAAAATTGTTAGACGTGATGAGAATTTTCTATGGAAGTACAAATTTTAAAGGTCTGGTACATCTGATACAGCAGCCAGGTTAAACTATAAGTGATACTTACAAATGAAGCGTTTTAAGAAAAGGTGCTTAACGTGATAAACATTTTTCATTGACGCAAAAATAACGAAGTTCTGGTACACCTGATGTGGAATCCTAGCAACCCAGCTAAACTATAAGAGATACAAATATAGCGTCTTAAGAAAAGTTGTGCAAAATTGTAAAGATTTTCTATTGACGTAAAAATAACGAAGGTCTGGTACTCCTGATATGGAACCCTAGCAGCACAGCTAAACTATAAATATAGCGTCTTAAGAGAAGTTGTTCAGAATAATAAGATTTTTTTTCTTATAAATTTATTTAATAACCCGGGATGGCGTCTTGTAGTCCACGGCGAAGCCACGGGCGGCCGCTAGTAAATGATAAATAAGTACATATAACATAAATTGCACTTAATATGGAATAATTGTTGCTGGCTGTGGTTCACCACAGACCACTAATACCTATGTAACACGAGTCTCCAGTAATAGATAAGGCTATTGCGGCGATCAAACTCAGAATTTTCAATGTTTTTAAATTAAATTTCCTGACAAAGTATCATTGCTAGGCCTTCCAAAATATTATATGTGATAGATCTTTTCTTTATGAAGGGAAGTTACTAAAATTTATTTGAATCAAATAAATACAATGTACTAAAAAAAAATATTTTCAAGACCCCTTTTTTCCGTCTTAAACTCAATTATCTCAATAACTATTTGAGTAATCAAGCTAATTTTTTTTGAGTAAGTAGTTCTTAGTCATATCTAGGGAAGTTACTAAAATTTTTTTTAGTTATATTTATAGTCAATAACTAGTATCCCAAAATGCATCGTGCACCGTTTCGCAGCATAATTATTCAGTCTCCGCCTGGCATTGGCGGCGTTTGGACGTGGAGACTGTATCGGTCCGATTGCGCCAAAATTGAAAAAAAAAACTCACACTAGGATCCTAAGTTTTTTCAATGATGCTTATTTTGCTAGGAAATATTGAAATAGCGCTTCAGGATTGGGTATACATGAGTGCTTTGCCATTTATTGCATAACCATAGACCTATGTAACCTAGGACAAGTTAGTTTACTAATTACCTAAAGCAAACATCAATAGTTTGAAATAAAAGTGACGGATAATATTGCCTAAGATACTTAAGAGCCCATAAAAGTTGTACCTATTTGAGTACCAATATTTTGTTGTGTTGTAGGTACATAATTAGTCTAAGTTTCTAACTTCTACTACTGTATATTAAATTTATGTTCGTTTTAGGTTCCTCAAAATTGAAAATGTGAGAAAGTTAAGATAAGTATATAGTATAAATAGGAAATTCGCTTGTTGAAAAAGTTTTTTACAGAGACATAATGTAAAAGCAATTCTTGAAATAAAACCGACGTAAGAATTTTATATACCTAGTTGATCTAATATCACCATTACACCAATTTTATGAGACTGTGAGAAGTCCAGCTTCTTTCCTTTGAGTGAGGAACATAAACCGCACCATTTAGTGTAAATTTCAGGTTCAAAACATTTTTATTACTGATTCTCTTATCCATTATTAGTACTAAATAGAGCATGCATTCAATTTCTTGCAAGAAATGCTCTCGCGGTTCTGAAATTCGAAATTCGAAATCCCCACAACAATATCTAAAACCGATGGTTGAGGCGCCAGTAGCAATAAAAAGAATGAAAGGTCTGTCAGCTGTATTGACAGTTTAAACTCTCAAATTTAACCACCGCGTCAGATAAGTTTGCGGAGTTCTGTAAGGAGACTTGCATAGTCGGAGTAAAATTTTTGATACTCTAATGAAATATTGCATAGGTACAAGTACTTCCGAAGGAGGAATATTTATTTCATTATTTAAATTTCATTGCACAAAGTATAAACAAATGGCGGGCTAACTTTAAACTAGATAAGATAAGATAAGATAAAAATATTCTTTATTCACTTAGACATAATAAATATGTACTTATGAATCGTCAATATTTTCCTATTTAACTGACTAACATATTATATCAAAGGTAATAAACTCATAAAAATAAATAATCTCGAAGAAGTTTTTATTATCTCTCTGCCACAAATGTCATTTATTAAAAGTAGGTGGCTAAAACGTCAGTGATTAGATTACATACCCTTTGGAAGCGGCCATGCAAGAAATGACAGTTTTGTATAAGTAGTACGAAACCAAACCGTTTCAGCTATGAAACCGCATTGGTTTCATAGCAATAATCCATTCCTTTACCATGGTACCATTAGACAGTACCATTGATGGTACTGTGGCAATTTCTTTTTGCCGTGGTACCATCAAATAATCTATCATTAAACTCGAAAAAAACAAAATGTGAAAAAAAAATCCCTGCCAAATGTAAGACAGGTTGATATTCACATAAAATTGGATGACAATGTAGTAGAATTAAAACAGTACTCAATTTTTAGATATAACATTAGATTATCGACTTCAATGGGACCCTCATATTAAAGCCTTGGCCGGTAGACTCAGTTCTGTGGCATTTGCTGTTAAAGAAATAAGGCTCTTAACCGATATTGAAACGGCAAGGTTAATCTATTTTAGCTATTTTCAGAGTGTATTGTCCTACGGCCTATTACTTTGGGGTTCAGCAGCTAACATCGAAAGTATTTTTGTGCTTCAGAAAAGAGCTATTCGCGCCATATACAAACTTCGGCCAAGAGATTCTTTAAAAGAAATCAACATATTAGCTGTTGCAGGACAATACATAATAATATATGGGAATATGTGTCTAAGACCGTAGTCTTATTCCAGAACTATTATTTATTGAGATAAATAACACCAAAATTGAACTTGAAATTGCTTTTATTACAATGACAGAACTCGAACTAAAAAAGAATAACGAAAAAAATATGACATAAAAAAGAATACCCTTTCGCACCAAGAAGTCTATACTCATACTACATTGGCGTTAAACATACCGCCCGCCAAGGACGACACTGAAACAGTCGTCCTTTAAAACATGTATGGAACTGAATATTAAACCATAAAGAAACAAAATAAATCCTTAAACCTCAACTAAAATGATAGGTACTTAACTTCTACGACATCTCTATCTATCTTATGTACTAAGTATACCGGGTGTACCCTTACACCCTGTATATTGTTAATTTGTGTTGACCGGCAAAATGCATAGTTTTGAAGTAGGACGCTTTAAAAATGAATCCTTTACGCGCAATGTGACCACTCGCGTTATACCATCATCGCCAGGATGTTTTTTTTCAACTCGACCCATCAACCAACGACCTGGAGGTAAGTCATTCTCCACAATTAAAACTATGTCGCCTATTTCAGGTTCTGGTACTTTAGAACACCATTTATATCTATGCAAAAGTGTGGTCAGATATTCTTGCGACCAACGTCGCCAAAAATTTTGCAACATCTGTTGTATAAGTTGCCATCTATGCAAAGGACTAATGTTTAGGTTCTCGTAGTTAACGTCAGGTACAGCTACCAATGGTTCACCCACTAAAAAATGACCAGGGGTCAATGGCAACGGTTCATCAGCATTATCATTAATTAATGTCATAGGCCGAGAATTGAGACAAGCTTCGACCTGACAGAGTAAAGTACTCATCTCTTCGTATGTCAATGTAGAATCGCCTATGGCACGTTTAATGTGAAACTTAGTGGACTTAACTGCCGCTTCCCACAACTCACCGAAATTGGGTGCGTGAGGTGGTATGAAGTGCCACTGAGTTGCATTTGCTTCTAAGTACTCTGCGACGTTTGACTGTATTTTAGCCAAATCCGTTAGTTCTCGTGCAGCTCCAACAAAATTAGACCCATTATCGCTATATAAGTTAGCCACATGTCCGCGTCTCGAAACAAAACGTCGGAAAGCTGCGATAAAAGCCTGTGTACTCAAATCACTTGCTACCTCAAGATGTATGGCACGAGTAGCTAAACAAATAAAAAGGCAAATATACCCCTTATAGGCACGATGTCCCCTGCCCTTTGTGGTCCTAATGTTAATTGGACCTGCATAATCCACTCCACTATTATGAAAGGGCCTAGAGGGAGTGCATCTAGCAGACGGAAGATTACCCATGTACTGATTTTTAACTCTCGCGTTATACCTTGCGCATACTACACACTGTCTTACAAATTTCTTTATTAAGTGCTTCACCCCGACAATCCAGTAAGCTGATCTTAAGTAATTAAGCATGAGCTGAGGACCGCCGTGTATAGTACGTTCGTGCGCGTCCGCCACGATCAGATATGTGAGATGCGAGTCCCTTGGCAGAATCATGGCATGCTTTGTCTGAGGTGGAAGTACCGATGCTTGTAGTCTACCACCCACCCTTATAAGGTCTTCTTCATCAATGTAAGGCCATAAAGATTTTAACTTACTGTTCTTGGAAATCAAACACATATTTTTCTTTAACTGTGAGTACTCATCTGCAAATTCTCTCTTTTGACAAACCTTTATACATAACTTTAAAGCTTCGCACAGTTCTGTTTTCTTCAAATATTCTGTTCTGTCTGATCTATTTTGCCAATCTATAAAGCGTCTACAATATGCTAATACTCTCAGTAACCTTCTAAGAGAAGAATACCTTGACCATAGAGGTTCATCATCAGTTAAAGTAAAATGTGTCTTAATGGTTTCTTCCAAATGAGTTTCGATGTTAATTGGTCTTTTGTATAAAATTTTCGATTCTCTCAGAAATGATGGTCCTTGTAGCCAAAGTGTATTATTGTACATTGAACTAGGCTGAACTCCCCGCGATGCGCAATCTGCCGGGTTTTCTTTAGAAGCCACATGAGCCCATTGTTCAGAATCAAGACTCGTTAATATCTCTGATACACGATTGGCTACAAAGGTTTTCCATCTACTGGGGTGGCTATTTAGCCAGTCTAAGACAACCGTTGAATCAGTCCAGGCGTGGACTCTGTTCTTAGGAATCTGCATGGTTTCCATCACCTCAACCAGTAATCGGGTAAGTAGCAAGCAACCGCAAAGCTCCAATCTTGGAATGCTGATTTGTCGAATTGGTGCAACTTTTGTTTTTGCCACCAATAAAGAAACATGGACCTTACTTTCTTTGTTTACAGTGCGAACATAAATACACGCAGAGTATGCTGACTTTGAGGCATCGCTAAACCCATGAAGTTCTAAGTAATCTTCCATCGATTCAATACCAAGCCATCTAGGAATAGAAACCTTTGTCAGTTGAATTAATTCACTACGGTAAGCATCCCACTCGTCCTTTAGACTCTTAGGTAATTCGTCATCCCAGCCTATACCTGATAACCACAACTTTTGTATGAATATCTTAGCAAGAACTATACTAGGAGCTATCCAACCAAGGGGGTCGAATAACCGTGCTATTTCTGATATTACAGATCTTTTGGTTACAGGTCCGGGATCCAGACTTAAGCGTACCGAATATTTGAAGAAATCTTCGTTGCGTGACCAGGTAAGTCCTAAGATTTTGGTAGTATCCATTATGTCCTTTTCCTCTTTCTGTTTTTCACCTTCTCCCTTTTCTATTCCTTCTGACCCCGCATTGTCTTCATTATAACCTTCATCCGTCCGTTCTACCTCATCTTCCTTTAACCCTTTTGCTTCCTTATATATTATATTTAAAAGTTCTTTATTATTGCTACCCCACTTCTGTAACTCAAAACCACCACTTGCAAGCAGATCCTTCATTTCATGGTATATGTTTACCCCTTCATCTATACTGAAACAACCAGTCATCAAATCATCCATATAAAAAGATGCAGGAACTAGAACTGAACTCTTTGGATATTTATCGTTTTCATCGACCGCTACTTGATTTAAAGTCTTTACAGCCAAGTATGGTGCGGATGCTGTACCAAACGTGACCGTTATTAGCTCGAAGTCCTTTATTGGTTCGTTTGAATCATTTCTCCAAACAATTCTTTGGAAGGTAGCGTCTTTTTCAGCAATTCGTATTTGCCGATACATTTTAACAATATCAGAGACTATTGCAATGGGAAATACTCTCCAACGCATAACAATTTTACGTAAATCTAATTGTAGAGTCGGTCCTATCATTAATTCATCATTGAGTGATATACCGTTTTCATTCTTACATGACGCGTCAAAAACTACTCTCACCTTGGACGTTGTTCTTTCTTCCTTGATCACCGCATGATGTGGTAAGTACACCGCTTTATAATTATTCTTGTCTCCTTCCTTTACTATTCTCATATGTCCTAAACGTAAATATTCATTAATTACCTCACTATACCTTTCGTTTAGATCTTTGTCCTTAGCAAACCTTCTTTCTAATGATATTAATCTTTTAAGAGCTATGTTTCTGCTATTACCACCAATGCATTGTGGGGGATCTGAGCGGAAAGGAAGACTCACAACGTACCTTCCATCCACTGCTCTCTTTGTTGTGGCTGCATACAGCTCTTCACATCTTTGCTCTTCTAAGGTAAGTATTGTATTATTCTTATTGAACTGCTCTTCCATTTCCCAAAACCTCTTTAACATATCATTTTCATTCATACTGATATGCATTACCGTGATATTGCTTGTACTGATCTTTTCATTTTCGATTTCAGGAACCACGACTCCAGATAGAATCCATCCCAAGCTTGTGCACTGAGCTAGAACAGATCCATTTGGAGATCGCTTGACACCTTCCTTCATAAGTTGGCTGTAGACGTTGGCTCCTAATAACACATCTATTTTGTTTGGCTTATAAAACTCGGGATCTGCTAATTTAAGTTGCCCTAACTCCAACCACTGTAATGTTTCAACCTTTTTTTCAGGTATATTGGACGTAATAGCCTTTAAAACATACGCGTGCACGTTGATCTCAAAATTGGACTCTATAAGTGATTGCAGATTAAGGATAACCATATATTTCGATAAGGTTATCTTATTTGCACCAAGACCTGATACTATTCCTCTGACAGGGATTTTCTTCAATCTTAAAAACTGAACTACATGCTCAGTGACAAAGGTTGCTTGTGAGCCTTGGTCTAATAAGGCTCGAAGCACTTGATAATCACCAGTCTTAGTCTGAGCTTTCACTAACGCAGTAGCTAGTAAAACTTGTCTAGGCTTAGTGATGGTATTCGTTGATAAGCATGAAACAATCGGCACCTTCTCGTTTGAGGTACTAGGGTTGCCAGATCGAGTATCAGAATCACACCCTTGTCCCTTAGCTGTACTAGAACTAAAACTATCAACATGCAAAAGCGTATGATGTCGCTTCTTACAAGTGCGACAACAAGTTGGTTTTTGACACTCACTTACCATGTGATTCCCCCCCAAACAATTAAAACAAATTTTATTGTTTGTGACAAATTCACGCCGCTTATACTCGTCTAAACCAATGAACTTATTGCAAAAACACAACTTGTGACTATCAGCGCAATATTCGCACTTTAAGTAACTAGTTTTACCTTTATTTGTATTTAACATGACCTTAGGACTTGATTGATGTGTGTGTGAAACATTGTGCTGACCTGTAGATTTTTTAGGTTCAATAAACTCCAAAGCCCTGAAACGACTCTCCAAAAACGTTTTGAATTGTGTGAATGTTGGTAGCTCTCCAGAACTATCACTAGAAATGGAAAGCTCCCACTGTTTACGGGTCTCTGGGTCAAGTTTATATGCAACTACATAAATAATTAATATATCCCATGAGCACACATCAATCTTTAAGTTTTTAAAAGCATTAATGCAATCCGAGGTTGTATCTAAAATATCCTTTATAGCACTTGCCGATTCAACATAAATACGTTTTTGTCCAAAAAAGCGTTTTAGAATACAATTGGCCAAGTATCTTTTATTATTGTATCTGTTTTCTAACTGTTCCCAGCACTGTTTATAATTATCCGCTGTTATAGGTATATGTCTAATTAACTGCTCCGCTTCACCCGTAAGGTGCCCTTTTAGATAATGCATTTTGTGGACATTGTCCAAAGAATCGTTTTTATGAACTAAGGAAACAAACATATCGTGGAACGTGGCCCACTCGGCATATTTTCCAGAGAAAATGGGTATCGAAATTTGAGGCAACCTTACGACTGAAGAGGCAATATTTATAGAACTATTTTCTTTAGTGACATTCGTAGTATCTGTTACACACAACTTTCTTTGTGCGGACCTTAACAAAGTTTTATAGTCTAAATAGGTCTCCTCAACACTACCATAAATATCATTTATTATGTACTTGGATTTCGACAATTCTTCGGGAACAGATATTTCCATCAACTTATCATTATTTTGTCTAAATTGGCCCCAATCCCTTTCTAGGTTTTCTGTTCTAATTTCTACATATTCTAAAGTTATCCTACTTTTTGGTGATTTGTTGTAATTAGTTGAACTTCGTTCAATATTGTTTTTAAGTGACAATTGAACATTTATAAGACCTTCCATATTGAAACTATAAACTTAAACCACCAAACCTTAAAACAATAACAAACTTGAATATGCACAACGTAAACAAACTAATTATTCTAAGCCCTAAATAGATATATACAATTTCTTACAAGTTATCTACAAGGAAATAAAGTCTACTTTATATACACACGTTTCACACACACTTCACTATAATTATAATCACTGTTGTTTCTTCTCAATGAGCTTTTCTTCTTTGAAAAAAAGTTGAAAAACGTACTTACAGTTTTGCTTGCACTTTTTTACATTATATACATCAATTTGACCTCTAATTTGCACTGAACTGGAACTCTCCTTCAATACGTCGTCACCTCGTTCACCCTTCAGATCCTTGTACTGGTTTATGGAATACTGAAAAGGCTGAAAACTGGGCACTTTCGCTTGATGCGATCGGTTGCTAGTAACGAGTGACGGTACTAATTTGGACTACTATTCTCAATGGTAAAACATTCGGCTCTTACAGGACCATGTCTAAGACCGTAGTCTTATTCCAGAACTATTATTTATTGAGATAAATAACACCAAAATTGAACTTGAAATTGCTTTTATTACAATGACAGAACTCGAACTAAAAAAGAATAACGAAAAAAATATGACATAAAAAAGAATACCCTTTCGCACCAAGAAGTCTATACTCATACTACATTGGCGTTAAACAATATGGTATATGTGAAGAAGTATCTCAATACATTTGTAAAACGTAGCAATATACATCAATTCAAAACAAGAAATAAAAATAAGATTGCCGTTCCAAGGATTCGACTTGAAAAAACAAGAAGTTCGTTTTTGGGGAAAAGCGTAGCTAGTTTTAATAAAGTTCCACAGAATTAAGTAGAGCTGCCTTTGCACAAATTCAAAAGTCATGGCAAAAAATCGCTCATGGGCAAAGGATATTATAAAGTAGACGACTATTTGAAAGACCGTAATGCATGGATTTGATGTAGCACATAACCTTACACATAACCTTAGCTGAACTAATGTAATATTATAATGAAAAAGTTGTAAAAGTTAACGATATAAATCTTTGGAAATATCGTTACTCCAATTATTAAAGCTGATAAGTTTATTGCGCCTATTCTTCTTATCAGTTAAAAAAGTCTTCAACGAAAATATTGACGATTCAAAAGAGCTTATTTATTAAGTCAAGTTGAATAAAGATAATTTTTATTTTATTTTATTATTTTATCCTTCAGGTCGTAAGGCCTGGCACATAATTGGGTCCTCCGTATTGCACCACTTACTGTCTTCACGCACTGGTGATCTATGTGATCACTGGCAAAGATTAGATCAGGGTTTTAACCCCTTTTCCAGCGACCGCTGTTGAATGATGACGGAAGTTTTGGATCATGGATCAAAGATAGTAGGTATGTGTCCATCAACCCATTCTTCAACCTTCACTCCGTTGTCATCACTGGTTCTGTATCCCCAGTTCTCGCTATGGCTATTAAAATTACCAAGGACGAATCTAACCGGATGGGCGTTAAAGTTCGGCGAACAGCTGAAGTAATACGGTGCATTGGGAGGTTTGTAGAATGAAGTGACCATACAGTTACTTAGTTCGGTAGTAAGGATCTCTATGTTACTGGTGTTAGTCTGATACACAGTGCGTACCTCTTTATCTAGCCTGGCGAATAAGCACTCCCATACTGTCGATGGGGGACTTCAGCTATGAGTTTCATCCCCTGAGTCACTTGTCAGATATGCTTTAACGAGTGTGCATCTGAGTTGCATAACCTCATTCCGCCCTCTCCTTTAAACTCACGCTCAGAGAATTAAGTACTCCTTCATCATGCCTGGAATACCCTGCCGGCTTCTGTTTGCCCGAGTACCTACAACCCAAACCTCTTAAAGTCGCAAGTGAATAGGCATCTTCTGGGTGAATCTATTCACACAAAATTTTATTCAAGTACTATAACCAACCACATTATAAAACTACCTTTGTGAGTTCACTCAATTCACGCGACTAATTTAATAAACATTGTTTAAAACTGTTTAGAATTTTCCGAATATCAGTCAATCACTTTACAATGCAATGGATGCACCCATTATTGTCTTTTTTGCTGTCGCCTTTGGTTGTCATGTCACACATACCACAAAATTGTCTTGAGATTCATGTTAATGAATATGACAAAATTTTAACATATAGTTGTGTTGCTGTCGCTTCGGTATCAATTTTTAATTAGTTCAAATATTTCAGCATATCGCATAATATTTAAACAGAAAAAAGAACCTGACGTTAGGCAAGTTTTTACGTTTTTTACCCATTTTTAGAACACAAGGGATATGATGCACAAGTAATGAAAAAAGGTTTTTTTTAAAGTGGCTGATTTATAACCTTACGTGACAAGTTTACATTAGTAAACAAAGTATCAATTATTTCAGTTGCGCTACATTTTGTTTAAACAAATTCGACGATCTCCGTGGCCGATTGGTGTCCGCACCGGTTTTCTAGGTGCCACTATCTCTGAGGTCCCGGGTTCGATTCTCGGACGGGTAAATGTCGAAAACTAACTTTTAGATATTTTCTTGTATCTGGGTGTATGTGATCGTTGCTTCCAATTTTCAATGACACAAGTTATTGTATTATTTGATATTATCATTTTTGGTATTGGAATAATATGTATTTTATTTTATTTTTTTGTACTTAAACAATATTTTTATTAAAGTGTTTTTTTATATATCGATTTATAGATTGATAGCGTAATTTTATATAAACGGTATACTTATTTAAATATTGATTAACTAAGTAGATTTATTTTGTAAAAAAGTATTAGATGATGGGCTAGTATGAGTTATTTATATTTTTTCATAATAAATTATAAGTTTTATTAATTTGATTGGAATAAATCTGAAAATGTACCTACTGGTTAGAGCAGTATACATTATTTATTTTTTTCAGTGTAATTTGTAGCAAATGTTGTAGTTTTGCCTGCGAAGATCATTTCGATAATGGATATATTTATCGAAATGATCTAGAGATAGAAAATAAATATAAATAGCTGCTGCTGTGTTCTGCATTTTGAAGAATCGTTTGAAGTGACTATCTTTGTTAAAAAAAGCTTTTTTTACTACATACGAATAATATCTAAGATCTCCTCTTCCTACAAACCGCCGTTTACAATAAATATTCATTAATAATTCTTCTTGTATTCTACATAATATAATTTCCTTAGTAAAAGCGCACATAGGTGATATTTTAGATGTAAATAGAATGCGCGCTGCATGCCGCGTCTACACGTATTTCTCAGTCTACGAGAGTGCCGCGGCCGGAGTCTTACCGATCCCAGCACCCCCTCGCTTGTGTAAGCAACGGCCATCGACGATATTTTTTTTACCTATGCTATATCCTTAACTACATTAGTAACTAATGTAATAACAACTGTTGTAACCTAGTAGGTATGTGGAGGTTATCAATTACGCGGGAAGTAAGTTATATCGCTAACGTTTTATTAGGTATGGAAATAAATTACAGACTCTAAACTGTAGTGTTAACTTGTAAGCCAGCATTCGCATCACGAAAAATTTTTGCCGATCCTCATTCTATTGTCATCGTGATTCTGTCCCGTTCACATATTACAAAGAAGAGACAGTAACACGCGCTAGCGCGCACGAAACTTTTTAACTTTTTAACGGGTTCTTTAAAATCAATGTGAGATGTATACCTAAGTATTTCTCGATCAGTCATTGTATGGCAACAGTATCTCTCGATGTCTATCAATATTTATGTTTTATTTTTTAACCGACTTCTAAATCAAAAAGGAGGAGGTTCTCTATTCGTCTGTATGTATGTTTTTTTTTTGTGTTGTCCACCGATTACTCGAAGACGGATGGACCGATTGAAATGATTGAAACGTTATTACATCAGGTTGGTTTCCAAGTAAGTCCTATTTTTTGAAATTTTGAAATCGGTTCAGTAGTTTTCAGGAAATCTTGAAAATACTGTCGTTTTCGTTACCACTTTATGTGAATTTAATACGTATCTTTAGGCATAACTCCTTTGTTTATAAACCGATTTAGATGATTCTTGTTTTGTTAAAAAGGGGATACCTCAAGGTATTTTAACCGACTTCAAAAAAGGAGATTCTCAATTTGATCACATACCTATTTACCAGAATACAATTAAATTGCCTGCACGATGCACTAAAAAGAGTGAAATAAAAATATTTCTTATAAAAAAATAAAACCTCCTTCAAAAAAATCACATCAAAAAAGTAAGAAATAATTCCTCACCAAATAAATAATGTAAGTACTTTGAAGTCGGGCGGGTTTTAACAAAAACAACAAAAAATCGTACATGTTTCACGCCCGACTTCAAAGTACTTACGTTATTTATTTGGTGAGGAATTATTTCTTAATTTTGATGTGATTTTTTTGAAGGCGGTTTTATTTTTTTATAAGAAATATTTTTTATATAATTTTATTTTATTAAAGATAAAAAACAACACAATAAAGTAAACAATAAACAGTTAAACAATAAAGTGTAAGGTTAACAATTCAAATGTAGTATAGTCTCAAGTCATTGTATAACCAACCTCATTATCCACTAATTACCGTTATAAATTAAGTTAGTCCACCACTACTAGGAAAGCTTGAGATCTATGGAATAGTAATTTCATAGTTGTTATTAATTTCAAGTGGTTGTCTAAATGCGTTCGTGAGAAAAAGGGTCATGATCGATTGACAGACTAATGAAGATCTAATGGACAAGCATTTATCCGCGGATTTGCTCGCGTTAAATTCGTGATAATTTCATAGTAAAACCAATGTCGTTCTCCCCACAGAACTTTTTTATAAACAATATTTTTAACTATTTTTCGATACAAACGATTCATCTCCTGAGAAAGTGAATTTTGGATATTTTTTTCTAGCGAATTGCTTCGTTTTAACATCTATCCGCGAGCTGAGTGGCGATTTGATCAGCCAGCAACGATTGTCTTTTATTTCCTTCAGTAGACTTAATTCACCTAGGCCATATCACCTGGGTGAATTAAGTCTACCAAAAAGTATACTTAATTCACCAATTCTGTAACATATCATTTTTTAATATGTTACATTCACAGTAAACTATGATAGTACCAACCTTCATTTCTGTTTTTTTTTATCCTATATTATGTACCTTTACACAACACAGTTTTTATACATCACTTATTGCAAAGTACATACATTCTCATTAACTCAATTCCAAGCAATAATTGCTAATTTTTACATCTTAGGTACACTTAAATTTGTCAACAAACATCTATCACGTCTGACGTTTGACATTTAATTTTATCAGAGTAAACATCATAATTTTTGAACCACTGGCTCAATCTTGTGAGGAACAGCAGAACTATTTCCACGAGCAATTATCGAGAGATATACGTCTTCTCATTCTTGCATGGATGTCCAGCTATTTCCATCTCTTTTTCTTATAAAGACACCTTGCGTTGAGAGTCCACACTTCATCAAACTTTAGCGCCTTCTGGTGTCAAATAGTGGCAAAGTATGTCGCACATATATTGTCATCTCTCTCACACCTAAATGCATAGCCATCCTGTCATCTCGTTCATGCAACAGCACCGAAACTGACATCTGGCGTAGAGTAGCTCTCTTGCTTTAATAATTGAACTTCTACATATTGAGTCCAGATTATCTATGGTACCTAAAAACTTTTATCAATAACATTATGAATATCTAATTTACAATGAAAGTAATTAGTTATTCATATTCTACAAATCTGCCTTTATTTGATTTTATATAATTCTTCATTTATCTTTAGCTAATTTTCTTAACCATAGACTATATTCGGATCATTCTAGAAATGTACAAGTGAGCATTGTCTATGCTACTTACCTTGGAAAATTCGAGATTGATGGTAAAGCAATATGAATTAAAAACAAGATTCTAGAAAAGTCGTGGCAGAACATATAAATAGGGCCCGTCTGGCCCCAGTTCTTTTTTTCTCTCGATAACCGCGACTTAACTGACTGTGAAAAAGGTGTGAAGCAAAGTCACTGTGAACTGTTATTGCATAGACATTTTTTTTTACCTACGTAGTTTTTCCCTGATAAATCTAACTGTCCTAAGCTGCATCATTGTGTGAACACTGCAATTTTCTTGATTCGTCCTCGATCTTCAGCGTCCGGGTAAGTCGATCTGCTAAATGGCAAACAAATTACCAACATCTCTTTATGTCACTGCTTTGGCATAACGCTGTGTTTTCTTCTTCCTCGACAGTTCTTATTATTGACTGGACTACCTGTCCGGAGCGAGCACCTGCGAAGCTGACATCATACCGGCGAGCCCTCGTTCGCTGACCTTAGGCCTTGAGAGGCCGGCGTTCGCAACCCCTCCTCGGAACATAAGTCTCAGGTGTAATCGTTCTTATATCTTTATCTCTTAACTACATCTCTCCATACTCTCTTCGTTTATGAGCTGTTCATAAACGTGGCGCCCATTAATTGTCTCTAATCTTCTCCTCTCTTATAAGTTTAACTTAACTACATACATATAAGTATTACCTACCTACCTTTCAATTTTGTAACACTCCCAACTTGATTTAAACTACACTTGTGAACTTATAAAACGTTTAATATTGAATAACAACCATATTTTAATTTGTGTTTGTATTTGTATATCCAGTCTGACACGTTGTAAACCTATTTTAAGGATAGCGATAGCCTAGGTCTCCTATTCATATAAATTTCTTTTGAAACTTTATTTGTCTAGTTTAAACTTCATTACCTGTTTATGTAATTTCCAACTCAGTGAGAATATTGTAATTTAAGTCCCTCTGACAGTGCAACAAGTGAGCTGCAAAGTAGAATATTTATCCCCACGCCCTGTATTTCTTGTAAGGACCTAATTTTACATGTTATAAAAATAATACTTCACATTTCATTATATTTCCATTTCTTTTATTTTACATCAAAACCTATAGTTAAAAAAATTAGTTACATTTAGCGCCCAACGTAGTTTGCACTCAATTCTTTGTTGACAGTTTCTCACTGGGTTTCTACCTCTTTTATATTTATTTGTTGTATCTCTCTCTCAAATTGTACCTGTATCAATTTCAGTGATGGAGCATACTGCGTTCTACGGTCTCCTCAAGGACGAGGTCAGCTATGAGCTCAACCTGCGGGGAGTGGAACACGAGCGTGGTGCCACAGCGGAGACGTTGGCTGCCCTGTTGGAGAAGGCTGAACCGGCCGCTGCAGGGGTCGAGGACAAATTTATTGGTTCCCTTGATACGGGGACAGAAATAGAGGTATGTGCACGGAAGTTGGCCGAACTAAGCGCTCTTGTCCCCAAGTATTCCACCACTACACAGTTCCAAAAATGTCGGGCAAGGTTGACTCACCTTATAGACCGACTGGACAGACTGACCGGGCAGACCAGGGAGCAAAGGTACACTCACTCCTCTCCTTTTCTCAGAAATTCTCCTATATTGAAGTGGGGTGTAACTTTTGACGGACACACCTGTGTCTTAGAATTTATTACTAAAATTAAAGAATTAGCTGCCTCCTGCTCTGCCCAAGACCATGAACTGCTCTCAAACTTCTCACATCTGCTTACTGGTGATGCATTGGTGTGGTTCCGCGGTTACAGGGACAATATAACTTCTATGTCTCAACTTTTTGATTATCTAAAAGAGGAATTTATACCTGTTGATTATGACAGACGACTTCTACTGCAAATAAAAGGCAGATTGCAAGATAAATCTGAAGACATAAAAATTTATATCAATCTCATGCTTTATGAGATGTCTAAACTATCTAAACCACTCTCTGAAACTGAGAAGTTGGATATAATATTATCAAATATGAACACTTTTTATATTGCAAAATTAGCTCTCCATGATTTCTCTTCGACTGCGGAACTCAAATCAGTGTGCTCCAGGCTAGACATAGCAAAGCACAGATGTGAGAATAGAGGTGCCTTAAATCCTGGCAATACTGCTATTGTTCCCGGTTTCACAGTGAAATCTAATCTTACTAAATCGGTAAATCAACCGTTTATTAAACAAAAACCTTTATCGGGAAATGTTGCTACCATCTCCCATAATGCTTATAATTCCGCCATGCTACAAAAAGATAGTGTCACTTGTTTAAAGTGTAGTGGCAAACATCACTATTCAAAGTGTAATGTATACAATACACCTATATGTTTTAAATGTAAAAAACCTAATGTGCTTACTCGCGACTGTACTTGTTCAAAAAACTGAATAAGCGGTCAGTAGCATGTTCTCTCTCTCTTAAACCTGAACCTTCAAAACTAACTAAACATACTACTGACCGGGAATGGCAGGAATATCTAACTTTCTTAAAAAACTTTTTCTCCTCTCAGAAGATAGCTCCACTTTTTGAGTCAAACTTGCCTGACAACCGTGCGTTTATCAAAGTCAACATTTTGGGAACAGAGTGCTTGGCCTTGGCCGATTCTGGTGCATCAACTTCTATACTCAGCAATGATGCGCTAGGAACGCTTAGGGAATTAGGTTTACAGACTCATCTTCAGCCATCTTCTAAAACTCTTAAAGTTGGCAATAACGCTAAACTTAATATTTTGGGATCCATTACGATACCTATTACTTACAAGTCCAATCTAAGACTAATTACTCTCAATGTATGCACAGATATCAACAGTCCTCTTATTTTAGGTGTAAATTTTCTTAGGGCATTTAACCTATGTCAGGATATTCTGGAATATACGACCGACTCTCAGTGTACCTCTGCTTTCAACTCTTTAATTGACGCAAACACACACTTACATACTTATGAGGATCTGTCGGTTGTACAAAAATCTCAGATTGATAACATTATCACTGATTTTAAAAATATTTCTGCTGATTCTAACAACTTAGGTCTCACTGATCTTGAAGAACATGTCATTGACACTGGTGATCATCCCCCAGTGAAACAAAAATACTACCCTATACCAGTTCACTATAAACAGCGGGTCGAGGCTGAAATTAATGATATGTTAAGAATGGGTATTATTGAAAAAAGTAATTCACCCTGGAATTCCCCTCTCTTAGTAGTTCCCAAACCTAACGGAGACTTAAGGATCTGCCTAGACAGTAGAAAACTGAATAGTGTCACCAAAATAGATTCATATCCTATGCCGCGTATCCAAGACATACTTGATTCTCTTAATAATGCTAAATTTCTAAGCTCTATTGACCTGAAAAGCTCATTTTTTCAAATTAATTTACACCCAGACTCGCGGGAGAAGACTAGTTTCTCCATTCCTGGGGTTGGGGCTTTCCAATTTTGCCGCATGCCTTTCGGACTTGTCAATGCATCTGCTAGAATGATGAGACTTATGGATAAAGTCTTTGGACCAGAGTTTGCTGGCCGTCTGTTTACCTACGTGGATGACGTAATACTGGTCAGTAATTCATATGACGAACACGTCGAGTTATTGAAGCGTGTCTATCAACGTTTAAAAGAAGTAGGTCTCACCATCAATTTTGACAAATCAGTTTTCTGCAGATCTTCCCTTAAGTTTCTAGGGTTCATTGTCGACCGACACGGACTACGCACTGACAGTGACAAGGTTAAGGCCATTTTGGAATACCCTGTCCCTACTAACCAAAAAGAAGTCAGACGTTTTCTAGGCATGGCGTCATGGTATAGGCGTTTTATCCAAAACTTTTCTTTAGTAACTGCTCCTATAAACAACCTAATTAAAAAACAGCCCAAGGGCAAAGCTTTTAGTTTTCCGCAGGAAGCTCTCCTTGCCTTTAACGAGATTAAGCAACGTTTGGTATCTGCACCCATTCTTTCTATACCTAAATTTGATAAGCCTTTTATCATCTCTACCGATGCCTCTGATTTAGGTCTCGGTTGTGTCCTCTCTCAAAAGGACGACGAGGGTAAAGAACATCCTGTCGCCTTCGCTAGCCGTTCTCTTACTAAACCAGAAAGAAACCATGCCACTACTGAAAAGGAACTAAATGCTTTAATCTTTGCTCTAGAAAAATTTAGGGGTTATATTGAAGGCTCTCCCTTCCCCACTACGATTTATACAGATCATAGTAGTCTGAAATGGCTTGTCAGTCTTAAATCTCCTACAGGAAGATTGGCGAGATGGGCAGTCCGGCTTTCTCAATTTAATCTTAAAATTGAGTATCGTAGGGGCTCTGATAATGCCTTGGCCGACGCTCTTTCTCGTTCATTTCCCGTAAATGTCACTTCTGATGACGATCCATCTCAAAACTCCCCTTCTTCTTCTTCTACTACCAAAGACTCTTGGTACCTCAAGAAAGTACAAGACGTCAAATCTTCTCCCCACAAGTTCTCTGATTGGAAACTAATTTCTGATCGTCTCTATAAAAGGATGAAAAATTCCAACCCTCTCTCTGCTGACTGTGAGTGGAAACTCGTGGTTCCTTTCGAATCGCGGCATGACGTCATAGCTAAATGTCATGACCACCCGAGTGCAGCCCATTTAGGCATCTTTAAGACTTTGAAACGTCTTACTCAATCTTATTATTGGCCATCTCTACATAGAGAAGTCAAGAAATACATCAAAAATTGTCAAGTTTGCTTGGCGTATAAGAGCACGAATGAAGGTCCCCCAGGCATCATGAAAAATCCCAAACAGGTCCAACGTCCCTTCCAAATGATATCTACAGACATAATGGGTCCTTTACCTCGATCTTATCAGGGCTACAAATTCATTCTAGTAGTTACTGACGTTTTCACTAAGTATACATGCATATTTCCTATGAGGAACTCACTTGCCAAGACAGTAGTTTCCATTATTGAAAACAATATATTTATGAAATATGGGATTCCTCAAACAATTGTCATGGACAACGGTCCCCAGTATATCTCTAATGCCATGAAGGATTTAGTTGCGAAGTATAAAGTTCCTAATTCTTTTTATAACTGTAGGTTCCGGCCACAAAACAACCCTTCTGAAAGGACTAATCGTGTCATTGTCACTGCCATATCTTCCTATGTAGGTACAGACCACAGAAAATGGGCTGAAGAATTACCAAAAATTGAGTTTGCAATCAACACAGCCGTTAGTGAATCCACTGGTTTTAGCCCATACTTTCTAAATCATGGCCGCGAAGCTGTACTCTCTGGTGACTGGTACCCTAACTCTCCACTTAAAGAAGAAGATATTTTGTTTACCGACAGGACTTCATACTCATCTACTCTACCTCATCTTAAAGACATTTTTATTAAAGTAAACTTGAACATGTCCAAAGCCTACTCCAAATATAAAATTCATTACAACAAAAATAGGCGTGATATTGAATATCAGGAGGGCCAGACTGTATGGAAGAAAGAATATCCACTTTCTGATGCTAGTAAATTTTTCACTGCAAAACTTGCTCCTAAATTCACTAAATGTATTGTGAAAAAGAAGATCTCTCCTCTTACATACATTCTGAAGGACTTTCACACATCCAAGGATTTAGGCACTTGGCACATTAAGGACATTTTAAAATCTGTACCTATATAACTACACCTATATTTTGCTTATTTCATTTTATTTATGTATGTGATTATCTATATGTATTTTTCTCTTTTCTCTCTTGCTCTGCATCTAGGTACTATCTCCCTTACCTTATCCGTATGGTTGCCGGAGAAAGAATAGTACCATCGCTCTCCCCTTGCGCGTCGTAAGAGCCGACCAAAAGTCCCATTTTCCCATCCCATATTTTCCTTTATCACGACACCCATTCCCTTACCTTATCCGTATGGTTGCCGGAGAAAGAATAGTACCATCGCTCTCCCCTTGCGCGTCGTAAGAGCCGACCAAAAGTCCCATTTTCCCATCCCATATTTTCCTTTATCACGACACCCATTCCCTTACCTTATCCGTATGGTTGCCGGAGAAAGAATAGTACCATCGCTCTCCCCTTGCGCGTCGTAAGAGCCGACCAAAAGTCCCATTTTCCCATCCCATATTTTCCTTTATCACGACACCCATTCCCTTACCTTATCCGTATGGTTGCCGGAGAAAGAATAGTACCATCGCTCTCCCCTTGCGCGTCGTAAGAGCCGACCAAAAGTCCCATTTTCCCATCCCAAATTTTCCCTCATCTTCATACCCATTCCCAAACCCTATTATATATTCTTTTATGTACTCTATTTTTTTTTGTATGGTTTTTATTATATACATATTAATTTTATAGTATCTAGTTTATTCTATGGGACGGCTGGTAATCCCATAAATGAAAAATCAAAAGCCTTACTACTCAGAGCGGATTGTAACTCTGTATAAATATGCCTTAACGACAACAGATTATTCTTATCACACTAGTATATTATACTCATCTATATATCAGAGCGGCAGCGACTCTTAAAATAGGCCATCGGCACTCCATTTATTTATGTATATCCATATTTATCTAGTATACGCACACTTTAAATTTTCGGCAAGGGCGCATGGTACATAGGCCAGAAGTAAGACCCACCGTCGATATCAATTATCTGTATCGTTTATGTATTCCGTTTATTTATATAACTTATTTGTTTACAGCTGGCATGTAGTATACGTATATAGATTATTTTTTTGTTTTTGTTTTGTTTCCTTTTGCCCTTTCCTTTCCTTACTTGATTCCCAACCTACAACTTTCTTTATTTTCCCACTCTACTATACCGTGCTATCCATTCCTTCTTTCTCTACACAACCTTTCTTTCTCTACACAACTTTCCTTTCTCTACAATTTTTTCTCCTCTTGCTCTATTCTTGTTTTACCCATTCCCTTCATGCTTCCTCACGCTTTCGCTTTCTTTTCTTTACTGTGTGGGGATAGTGACCTGTCCTTCACTCACCTCATCCCAGTTCCTTTCTTTATTTTTTTTTTTCTCAACTAATGAGGTATTGTAACATATCATTTTTTAATATGTTACATTCACAGTAAACTATGATAGTACCAACCTTCATTTCTGTTTTTTTTATCCTATATTATGTACCTTTACACAACACAGTTTTTATACATCACTTATTGCAAAGTACATACATTCTCATTAACTCAATTCCAAGCAATAATTGCTAATTTTTACATCTTAGGTACACTTAAATTTGTCAACAAACATCTATCACGTCTGACGTTTGACATTTAATTTTATCAGAGTAAACATCATAATTTTTGAACCACTGGCTCAATCTTGTGAGGAACAGCAGAACTATTTCCACGAGCAATTATCGAGAGATATACGTCTTCTCATTCTTGCATGGATGTCCAGCTATTTCCATCTCTTTTTCTTATAAAGACACCTTGCGTTGAGAGTCCACACTTCATCAAACTTTAGCGCCTTCTGGTGTCAAATAGTGGCAAAGTATGTCGCACATATATTGTCATCTCTCTCACACCTAAATGCATAGCCATCCTGTCATCTCGTTCATGCAACAGCACCGAAACTGACATCTGGCGTAGAGTAGCTCTCTTGCTTTAATAATTGAACTTCTACATATTGAGTCCAGATTATCTATGGTACCTAAAAACTTTTATTAATAACATTATGAATATCTAATTTACAATGAAAGTAATTAGTTATTCATATTCTACAAATCTGCCTTTATTTGATTTTATATAATTCTTCATTTATCTTTAGCTAATTTTCTTAACCATAGACTATATTCGGATCATTCTAGAAATGTACAAGTGAGCATTGTCTATGCTACTTACCTTGGAAAATTCGAGATTGATGGTAAAGCAATATGAATTAAAAACAAGATTCTAGAAAAGTCGTGGCAGAACATATAAATAGGGCCCGTCTGGCCCCAGTTCTTTTTTTCTCTCGATAACCGCGACTTAACTGACTGTGAAAAAGGTGTGAAGCAAAGTCACTGTGAACTGTTATTGCATAGACATTTTTTTTTACCTACGTAGTTTTTCCCTGATAAATCTAACTGTCCTAAGCTGCATCATTGTGTGAACACTGCAATTTTCTTGATTCGTCCTCGATCTTCAGCGTCCGGGTAAGTCGATCTGCTAAATGGCAAACAAATTACCAACATCTCTTTATGTCACTGCTTTGGCATAACGCTGTGTTTTCTTCTTCCTCGACAGTTCTTATTATTGACTGGACTACCTGTCCGGAGCGAGCACCTGCGAAGCTGACATCATACCGGCGAGCCCTCGTTCGCTGACCTTAGGCCTTGAGAGGCCGGCGTTCGCAACCCCTCCTCGGAACATAAGTCTCAGGTGTAATCGTTCTTATATCTTTATCTCTTAACTACATCTCTCCATACTCTCTTCGTTTATGAGCTGTTCATAAACGTGGCGCCCATTAATTGTCTCTAATCTTCTCCTCTCTTATAAGTTTAACTTAACTACATACATATAAGTATTACCTACCTACCTTTCAATTTTGTAACACTCCCAACTTGATTTAAACTACACTTGTGAACTTATAAAACGTTTAATATTGAATAACAACCATATTTTAATTTGTGTTTGTATTTGTATATCCAGTCTGACACGTTGTAAACCTATTTTAAGGATAGCGATAGCCTAGGTCTCCTATTCATATAAATTTCTTTTGAAACTTTATTTGTCTAGTTTAAACTTCATTACCTGTTTATGTAATTTCCAACTCAGTGAGAATATTGTAATTTAAGTCCCTCTGACAGTGCAACAAGTGAGCTGCAAAGTAGAATATTTATCCCCACGCCCTGTATTTCTTGTAAGGACCTAATTTTACATGTTATAAAAATAAAACTTCACATTTCATTATATTTCCATTTCTTTTATTTTACATCAAAACCTATAGTTAAAAAAATTAGTTACAATTCAAGCAGGTTAATTTTGAAAAGTAATATTTTAAGTAAGACTAATGTCTTAATGATTTTTGCAGCGCTACATCAACACAGATAAATATTCACCAGACACTTGGATTTTGGTATAACGATTCACGAATTTAGTCATTTCGCCTGTTCGGTTCGCGTCCATAGAGTTGGTAAGTTTGTGAGAGAACATGAAAATGTTTGTGCATTAGTTTTGAACGAAAAGTGGACATGTTTTCCAATAGCTTTTTTCAGTTTCCTGCACACTTTTAAGTGTGATTTTCAACATCTGTATCTTGTTCTATAAGCCTGATAATACGGACGCAAATTGGCCATTACCATATGCATGTAAAGAATATTAAAATTAATATAGAAAGTATACTGTTGTTTACTTTTTATCGTGTGATAATAACCATCCAACTTGAAGATAGTTAGATCAGACTGCGTCCACTGCGGACGCAAAGTGGATATTTTATAAATTTTGTGTAGCAATTCGCGTTCAACTTATTTTAACTAATATTTAATAAAATACAAGCTCAACCATCACTATCCTGACTAATATGGTTCATGGCTAAGGTCTAGAATTGAGATTCAATGCCAAATTTGATATAAATCAATTAAAAACTCATCATGAAACGCCGTCGAACGATGTCGTTCGTGCTTGTTAGTACCTACGTCTTACGGTATAACCCAGTAAATAGAGACTAATTAAGGGGGGTTATCTCACAAGTGGTCCGGTAGTTCTGAATTTTTGATATGTTGTCTAAGATGGTTAGCAAGCAATTAGTGAGTATAAAAAATGCAAAATGCACAATTCCTCGCCCTCCGCCCCCGCCGCTTTATTGAAATAATTGGCAGTTTTTTCAGATTTTCGCTTATATCTTCGTTTAGATGCATTTTGAGCCAGAAACGATTGTTCAAAATGTTCCTATAATTAACGGTTAAAATATGAATAATAGGAAATTAAATTCTCTACAACATTCTAACAAACGTTTTCTGGCTAAAATGCAACTAAACGAAGATATAAGCGAATATTTTAGCTTATTTCAAGTCTTTTTGAACTACTGTAACTTTTGAATTTTTCACAACTGAACTTCGTCGCCATATAACTAAATGTTCTAATTATTCACTAGTATATATTAAATAAGGTTTCAAAGTGCTACGACTTTGGGCCCATTTTGCAACTTGTTCTTTAAAAGTTTCTCAAATTTCTGGAAAACCATTTTTTTGAAAAGTGCATATCTCAGTGACGATCTATCCTAGTAACAAAATTTAAAACGTTAAATATAGAAAATTGAACTCTTTACAACATTGTGAAGACTCTTTCCTAGCTCAAATTGTAAGCTAAAAACCCCTTATCACTGGACTATTACTACTGTTTTTCTTTAAAAGTGATCCGTCGTTTGGACGTGAATGGGCGGTGGACGCGAACAGGCAAAATAACGTCACCTTCATAATAGAATTGTGTAAAGAAAGGTGCCCAAATGAAAGATGGAATGCTTTTGTATAAAATATTTACTTAATTTCAGGAAGCCAGATACAGGTAGAATAGCCGCGAGTGCAACACGAAATTGTCCTTATATAGGCATGAGCCAACGCCCTCTGGCGACACATTGGAGTAACTTAAAGTAAATCACTAACAGCAATACGTTATCTTGTTTGGTTCCCAATTATTTCGCTAAGCTAATGGCGCTGTGTTAACATGCTGCGGGGGCAGAAGACCCTCCAATACTTACATGATAAAGTCTAATAATTTAAATTTAAAAACAAAAGATCAAAACAAATTCTATAAATCTGCCTACAATACATTTCTGATCCAATGCCTACTACAACAATCCATACTCCATACTAATATTATAATTGTGAAAGTGTGTTTGTTTGTTTGTTTATTTGTTTGTTTGTTTGTTTGTTTGTCCGTCTTTCACGTCAAAACGGAGCAACGGATCAACGAGATTTTCGGTATGGAGATAATTTGAGAGCTGGAGAGTAACATAGGCTACTTTTTATCCGGGAAAATTATACAATAAAAATGGTAATTTTGTATAGAAAACCGGTAAACCGTCATACTTCACACAACTGTCATTTCTTAGCCTCTTCCAAAGAGAAGGTATGTCAAAGAGTATGTAATCACTGACATTTTTGCCGCTTAGGATTTCTTTTTTTTAATAAGTGACATTGTGTCAGGCAGCTGATACGAAGTTCGTGTCCAATAAAATTTATATGGCAAAACAACGTTTGCCGGGTCAGCTAGTAATTAAATATTTACATTTCAACAACAGTCAAACACCCAATTAAATAAGATAATAGGGCTAATCAAACCTCATATTATTGCGGTATTTAACTATTTAGTAAGTAGTAAAATAGTATAAAATAAATAGTATTTACCTTACCTTCCAAAACATTAAAGCTCTGTTTCTCACGTTTTTTATGATATCTCATCTAGAACAAATCCTATTGACGCTGTTATGTAACTTAATGATATTTCTGACGGAAATTAATTGAATTGCTGAAACATCGCTTAAATTTTCTTTGTTTCATTTTCATAAAATATTATCTGCATCAAGGAGCCGATTGAAGAATATGCTCCAGTTTTAAAATGGCATGAGTTACGACGTTGTCCGACATTTCTGTAAATAGCCGAGGCTTCCCGTCCCGCTATTATAACCGCAGTGCCCATGAACAAACACACTTTCGCATTTATAATATTAGTATGGACTAATATTATAAATGCGAAAGTGTGTTTGTTTGTTTGTTTATTTGTTTGTTTGTTTGTTTGTTTGTCCTTCTTTCACGACAAAACGGAGCAACGGATCGACGTGATATTTGGTATGGGGATAGTTTGGGAGCTGGAGAGTAACATAGGCTACTTATTATTCCGGAAAATTGAGTAAAAACTTTAATTTTCTATGAAAAATCGTTTAACTATCGTACCTTCGATACAAAACTGTCATTTCTTCCATTGCCGTTTCCAAAGAGTATGTAATCACTGACGTCTGCGCGGTCAAAACCGAATACTAATCTTTTCCATAAGCTTAGAAAAAAAATGTACTGTAGCTAGCGCTAAAAATGCCCCAGTCGCGCATGCGCGCAAAGTTATCTGACACTCACTTTACTTCACAGAGTAATTTTTTATGTAAGAAATAGAGACCAAGCTTGGGCCCCTTTATTGGTAGTGTGTAACTAGCGCTATCTGTTTTCTGGTATAAGCAACTTTTGGTGTATAAACACACACAAGATGTTGGTGACCGGGTCCACTATTATATGGCAAAACAACGTTTGCCGGGTCAGCTAGTATAAAAATAAAGTAAGAAACTAGCTATTTATTTTGACCACACTAACTGGTTTATCTTATAATATACAATATGACATCTATAACAACTTATTAATCTGGAAACAACTTAAATCTAAATAAGGTTGTTCAAGAAGTGAACAAATTATAAACTAGCTTTATATGCCTAACTAATTACTACTGAACTGGCATAAACAATTACTATTCATATACCTACATCATGAGTTTGTTCAATAATTAACAGATTAAAACTAGCTTTATCTACCTAACCGGTTACCTACTACATACTGACTTATACAATTACTATTACATGATGCTTATATTAATTCTTTCAAGAAGTGGCCAAACTATAAACTAGCTTTATCTACCTAACCAAAATTCTAATAATTTACACAATATAGGAATACAATTATTTCTTGTTCGTTTAATGAAAATAAAGTTAATCAAAGGGTACCTAATAATATGATATAATAAACTTAATCTAGGTCGTTAATTGGTAGTACATATATGTTGTTAAATGCACGCTTGATGGTCCCTCCACGCGTCTTGATGGTCGCCACCCTGGCGTGGTCGTCCGGCCCGTCGTGGCACTCGGTGATGCGGCCGAGCCGCCAGCAGCACGGCGGCGCTCTGCCGTCCTTGACCAGCACCACGGACCTGACGCTGAGGCGCGGTCCCTTGGCGGCCCGCCATTTCGTGCGTTGCTGGAGCAGCCCCACGTAGTCGCGTGACCACCTGTTCCAGAAGTCCTGCTGCATCTGTTGGATTTGTTGGTAATGTTTAAGTCTGGTCGCTGGTATCTCTCGGTAGTCGTAGTCCGGCAGGCCCGTCAGCGACCTACCGAGCAAGAAGTGAGCTGGCGTTAGGATAGGAATATCGTCGGAATCGGTGCAGGGAATGGGACACAAAGGACGGGAATTTAATATACCTTCTACTTTGACTAGATACGTCACAAATTCTTCATATGTCAATAAAGCTTGACCTACTATTCTTTTTAAATAAAACTTGCAGCTTTTCACTGCCGCCTCGTGTAATCCACCCATATGCGGAGTATAAGCCGGTAAAAATTTCCATGTGATACCTTCGTTTGTACTATAGGTCATTATATCGTTCGAGTATGTATCGAGAAATTGAAATAACTCACGTAACTCATTATTTGCACCCACAAATGTCGTACCATTGTCACTTAATAACGTGCGCGGTTTACCTCTTCGAGCTACAAATCTGCGTAATGCTGATATAAAAGCCTGCGACTCCAGACTGGACACCAACTCAATGTGAATGGCCTTTGTACTGAAACATACAAATATACATACATAGCACTTATAGCATTTGTAGCCACGTCCTCTCCTATCTCTTACTGTGAAAGGGCCTGCGTAATCGATACCCGTTGTCCAGAAAGGAGGCGAGGGTGTCACTCTGGCCTGTGGCAAGTTGCCCATAATCGGTACCGTTGGTTTTGGATTGGCTTTAAAACAAGTTACACACTTGTGTACTACTTTGTTCACTAAGGATTTCCCTTGTATTGGCCAAAACCTTTCGCGTAATGATGATAATAACAATTGAGGACCAGCATGAAGCAAGCGCTCGTGTTCACTCTCTGCAATTAGACGTGTAAGTATGTGTTTTTTGTGTAAAATTATTGGATGCTTTTTTTCATGTGCATAACTCGAATTACCTAAACGTCCGCCGACTCTCATCAACTCATTTTGCATAAAAGGGTTTAAGTGCAATAAATTCGATTTTTTATTAATTTGTTTACCTTTAATTAGTAAGTTATATTCAATCGGAAACGATTCTATCTGTGACAGTTGAATTAATTTATTCAGAGCATTATTTTTTTCGATTGCTGATAATGGACCACTATAATTTTTAGTTCGTTTTGCGTTATAAATGAATCTTAATATGTATGCGACTACTCGAGTCAGTTTTGTTACACAAGAATATTTTTCAAACAATGCTTTTGTAAACTCATTTGTTTGTGTACTAGGTTCGTTAATTGTTACACTACAGATCATATCGGAGTCGACCTCCTGTTCCGCCGCCTTGGAAACCGGTGCCTTTGCTAATGGCCATTAGGTAATTAAATATTATGGGATTAATAAATGAAGTGATTAGGAAGTTTAGGAAAGGAATTTGCCAACTCACGTGCTCGATAGGTACTTTCCCAATCTCCGGTAATCCGCTTCAATCGGTAAATTTTGGCTTCGCTCGTTCACAATCGTGTTCCACGTAGCTCTTCTTTCATTTGTGGCAGCCATAGATCGGTATATTTTCTTGATTCCTTAGATTTTTTCACACCTCGTGGCGCGCTGTGGATCGCCGGTTCCGCCGGTACAATGGTACAATGGCCGCTTGCGCTCGCCCGCTCCGATCGATTTTGCTTCGTCTTGCTGGACGAATTCTCGATGCGTTTTTGCAGCCTGTCCCGTCCACTTCCTAAAGGATTCGCGCGATACTTTTTCGATCACGTCGGGGTCACCATGTAAAGAAAGGTGCCCAAATGAAAGATGGAATGCTTTTGTATAAAATATTTACTTAATTTCAGGAAGCCAGATACAGGTAGAATAGCCGCGAGTGCAACACGAAATTGTCCTTATATAGGCATGAGCCAACGCCCTCTGGCGACACATTGGAGTAACTTAAAGTAAATCACTAACAGCAATACGTTATCTTGTTTGGTTCCCAATTATTTCGCTAAGCTAATGGCGCTGTGTTAACAAATTGAAACCACTAATACAATATTACTCTACGACTTAAAGGAAGAATTATTAATCTCGAAGCTCCATTACAAATGAGCACTCACTTTCATAATTAATGTAAGTAAATGATAAGTTTGCCGAATTTGTATAGAATAGACCCTTCAAAGCTGATGAAATTAAATTCGAGACGCTCAATACACCTACAAGGAATTAAAACTAAGATGACATCAAAACCACTTCTAAGTAAGGCTTCGCACTAAATTTACCTACGAGCAACCTCATTTTCCTTGCGATAGCTTATAGGACAATTTGTCTCGTTAATTTCACAGTATTCGTTCTTCCTATCAGCCCCATTACTGCAAGAAACCGTTTTCGGATCAACAGATCACATGAAAGGAATATACGAGAAAAGAATAACAAATTTATACACCTACACTCTCTGTGGAAAAAAAGACTTTGTATTTTTCACAATATGGCTCAAATTTCTGTAATTCGATATGTTCGTGGCTAAGTAATTGAATGTTACAAAGCGAATTGGAAGACATAAATGACGTCATTAGTAAGCTGTGAGACTTTTTGCGTTTTAATCAACGTGCCGATGTTGCTTTGAAGGTTTATTCAAATTATAATATGACATTTATTAACAAAAATAGTTTATGAATGAAGATAAAATGTTTAGGTCTGAATAAAAATTATCAATATGCCTTTAAATAAATCTGTATACTTAATACTTAATTTTGGTAGTGTATCGCGGTTCCATGACATTTTTTGTGTATAAATTGTGCTTAGGTACTGAAGTGATAAAATTTAAGTCACTGTTTTGTCATTAATCCACCGCAAAACAAAAAAAAAATATTATTGGAACATTCGCATAAATATTCCTGAATACCAAAATGATAAAACCATTCCCATAAATCTTCGGCTAAGTAGAATTATTTCCATATAAATCCCCTAACGCAATTCACTTTGATTTGTTGCCCTTGACATCTAAAAAACGGTAACTTTACACTGGCCACAATAGCTTAATACTGTTTGGAGATCATTTCTGCCTTGTCGAAGCCATATTGAGCTGTAAGAGAACCCCAAAGTTACTAGGGAACGAAACGCAGGGATTTACAATACCAAGCTTTGAGGGCGTTAATGTCATTTTTGCTATCGACATATTTGATTTATACCTTTCATTGTATCGAGGTCGTTTATAGGAAATTACATCGGCTGTAATTACTTCATTGTAAATATTGATGGCTATTAATAACTTTATGAATGGAAGTGTTTGGTCTTTCATCAAACTAGGTATATTGTTTTTTTATATTTTCTGTTTTCAAATAATTGCTTAAATATTGTAAGTATTGGAAAAGGTGTAATTAGTGATGCCATAGATTTGAATTAATTGTGTTTCAAAGTAAAATAAGTTGAAACAAATTAAAGCAATTTTCGTACGGATTAAGTGAAAAAAGATGTTCGTTTAAGATTACAGAAGAAAAGATTTTCAAAATCAATGCTATAATTAATGAACTTTTTCATTAAATTCCCATCCTGCAAATAACACCCAAATGTTACACGTGTATTACATATTTCAACGTGTATTTGACGACTATGTAGAAGCAATTTCATTGAACCAGTAATTAAATATTAATTGCTGGAAGCTCTCTAAAGTGTTGCCATTTTAGTAGGTAGTTTTAATTAAAATACGGCTTCAATCTGTAGTAGGGGTATTTGAAATGTTACTCGTAGAGTTCATTATAAATTGAAATAAAACTTCATTAAAGTTTTGTTCAGTTATTACGAATCGACCGTGTGTAATTCGGTATGATCGTTGGCTTAATTCTTGTCCTATGCTTTATTTACGAACATTCTGTGGTTGGCCACATAGTAAAAAATGTTCGTATTGATGGACACTATCATCCCCTAAAATCGTTGAAGTAATTAAAATTTAGTGGTGTAATACCAAAGTCGTGAACAGGGTGCCTACCATCAACTCCTATTGCGATTTTGTTTAGGACCTAAACTGATCTGCTTCGCTTATTCGTACCACGACAGCTTAATATCAATGACAGCGATTCAGTCATCATTCAATGACATTTCACAGCCGCTAAGCTGTCAAGAACTCTTATTTGACTTATAACTAGAGATCGGATAATCCACAGCCGTCTCTATCGTCTTCTACAAGCCATGCTATGATACGGAACGGCAACATTGCTGTGAACCGGTTTACTCCTCTGTGTACTAAATCCTATGGATGTGGCATACCTACGAAAAAGTGAGGTGTAAGTAAGTCACAATGTAAGAAAATCTTGAAATTCAATTTTAAACTACTTCTAATTGTCGTATTAATCGGTCCGTCAAAATTGGTCCAGCCGTTTTAGAGATTAGCCGGAACAAACAGACAGACAGACAAAAATTGTAAAAAATGTAAGTTTGGTATATGTACCGTATATTTAATCATTATGCACGTCGTAAAAAGCGGTTATTTAATGTTACAAACAGACACTCCAATTTTATTTATTTGTATAGATGTATAGAAGATATGCCATCTCCATAGGATTCAGTACTCGAGGTGTACTCGCTGTTTACCTGTCAAACGGCGCAAACGGTGTCAAATCGGTTCACTTAAAACTACGTTGCCAACTTTATATGCATGGCTTGTAGAAGACGATAGAGATGGCTGTGGATAATCGGATGCATATTTACCTAAAGTTGAGGTGTTGGCTGTTATGGAATGCACTTTTGTATCGAAAAATCCCGGGATTTCGGAATTGACAAATATAGTGTTTTGGTTATATAGAATCAAATCTGGTATTTACATATATTCAGATGTTGGCGAAAATGGAATGCACTTTTGTATCAAAAATAAATCTAAAAATAATAACTCCAGTAGGTGGTTATTGGGAATTCTACCCCACTCCATTCGTTCGGGCTAACGCCCTCACTCACTACGGTGTGGTAGAACGCCCAATAACCACCATATTAGTGGTATTTAATGTTCGTTTGTTTGCTGTTCCTGTTCGGCTATAAACCCCATGAAAAGTAACCTAACCTAACCTAACCTAACCACCATATTGATGGTATTTAACGTTAGTTTGTTGTTTGCTGTTCGGCTGGAAACCCCGTAACCTAACCTAACCTAACCTTACCACCATATTGATGGTATATAACATAAGTTTGTTGTTTGCTGTTCGGCTGGAAGCCCCATGATAAGTAACTTCCTGCAAGCCCATGGTAAGATCATGCGACGAACAGACTCCTAACCGGTGTTGGCTGAGAGAACCATGGTAAGTATCTCTCTGCGAGCCCGTGGTAAGATCACGCACCGAGCACCACCTAGCTGTTCGGTTGGAAGCCCCATGATAAGTAACTTCCTGCAAGCCCATGGTAAGATCATGCACCGAACGGACTCCTAACCGGTGTCGGCTGAGAGAACCATGGTAAGTATCTCTCTGCGAGCCCGTGGTAAGATCACGCACCGAGCACCACCTAGCTGTTCGGTTGGAAGCCCCATGATAAGTAACTTCCTGCAAGCCCATGGTAAGATCATGCACCGAACAGACTCCTAACCGGTGTCGGCTGAGAGAACCATGGTAAGTATCTCTCTGCGAGCCCGTGGTAAGATCACGCACCGAGCACCACCTAGCTGTTCGGTTGGAAGCCCCATGATAAGTAACTTCCTGCAAGCCCATGGTAAAATCATGCACCGAACAGACTCCTAACCGGTGTCGGCTGAGAGAACCATGGTAAGTATCTCTCTGCTAGCCCGTGGTAAGATCACGCACCGAGCACCACCTAGCTGTTCGGTTGGAAGCCCCATGATAAGTAACTTTCTGCAAGCCCATGGTAAGATCATGCACCGAACAGACTCCTAACCGGTGTCGGCTGAGAGAACCATGGTTAGTATCTCTCTGCGAGCCCGTGGTAAGATCACGCACCGAGCACCACCTAGCTGTTCGGTTGGAAGCCCCATGATAAGTAACTTCCTGCAAGCCCATGGTAAGATCATGCACCGAACAGACTCCTAACCGGTGTCGGCTGAGAGAACCATGGTAAGTATCTCTCTGCGAGCCCGTGGTAAGATCACGCACCGAGCACCACCTAGCTGTTCGGTTGGAAGCCCCATGATAAGTAACTTCCTGCAAGCCCATGGTAAGATCATGCACCGAACAGACTCCTAACCGGTGTCGGCTGAGAGAACCATGGTTAGTATCTCTCTGCGAGCCCGTGGTAAGATCACGCACCGAGCACCACCTAGCTGTTCGGTTGGAAGCCCCATGATAAGTAACTTCCTGCAAGCCCATGGTAAGATCATGCACCGAACAGACTCCTAACCGGTGTCGGCTGAGAGAACCATGGTAAGTATCTCTCTGCGAGCCCGTGGTAAGATCACGCACCGAGCACCACCTAGCTGTTCGGTTGGAAGCTCCATGATAAGTAACTTCCTGCAAGCCCATGGTAAGATCATGCACCGAACAGACTCCTAACCGGTGTCGGCTGAGAGAACCATGGTAAGTATCTCTCTGCGAGCCCGTGGTAAGATCACGCACCGAACACCACCTAGCTGTTCGGTTGGAAGCCCCATGATAAGTAACTTCCTGCAAGCCCATGGTAAGATCATGCACCGAACAGACTCCTAACTGGTGTCGGCTGAGAGAACCATGGTAAGTATCTCTCTGCGAGCCCGTGGTAAGATCACGCACCGAGCACCACCTAGCTGTTCGGTTGGAAGCCCCATGATAAGTAACTTCCTGCAAGCCCATGGTAAGATCATGCACCGAACAGACTCCTAACCGGTGTCGGCTGAGAGAACCATGGTAAGTATCTCTCTGCGAGCCCGTGGTAAGATCACGCACCGAGCACCACCTAGCTGTTCGGTTGGAAGCCCCATGATAAGTAACTTCCTGCAAGCCCATGGTAAGATCATGCACCGAACAGACTCCTAACCGGTGTCGGCTGAGAGAACCATGGTAAGTATCTCTCTGCGAGCCCGTGGTAAGATCACGCACCGAACACCACCTAGCTGTTCGGTTGGAAGCCCCATGATAAGTAACTTCCTGCAAGCCCATGGTAAGATCATGCACCGAACAGACTCCTAACTGGTGTCGGCTGAGAGAACCATGGTAAGTATCTCTCTGCGAGCCCGTGGTAAGATCACGCACCGAGCACCACCTAGCTGTTCGGTTGGAAGCCCCATGATAAGTAACTTCCTGCAAGCCCATGGTAAGATCATGCACCGAACAGACTCCTAACCGGTGTCGGCTGAGAGAACCATGGTAAGTATCTCTCTGCGAGCCCGTGGTAAGATCACGCACCGAGCACCACCTAGCTGTTCGGTTGGAAGCCCCATGATAAGTAACTTCCTGCAAGCCCGTGGTAAGATCATGCACCGAACAGACTCCTAACCAGTGTCGGCTGAGAGAACCATGGTAAGTATCTCTCTGCGAGCCCATGGTAAGATCACGCACCGACCTACCTATTCAAACTAAGCTAAGCTAACTATTGAAATATCTACTAAGTGTTACCTTTTGCATAACCTTATTTACCTTAGCTATCACAAACTTATAAGTGAATAAATTTGTGGTAGCTGTACCTTACCGATAAAAACAGATACCTCAGCCATCACTTATAGTGACAGCTTACAAAATTACCTCGGCCACCACATACTCGTACGTATTTGGTAGCCTACATTTTTAAGATAGGATGGATGGGTGGGTGGGTGGTAATGCTGGTATTTATTAATAAATTATACATTTTTGATACAAAGAAATGAAGTGGTTTCTTCGTTATGTTCATTTCGACAGAGTTGACCAGTGGAAAGTTTTTCATGTCCTGAAAAATAGATAACATTGTGTGAAAATTCAAGTTATAAAGAAAAAACACTCTCATAGCTCCATTTACATGAGTTTTTACTTACATAAAAAACTTCCATTTTTATCTTCAGACATAGGCAGCTGATAATGTTTTTTATGAACCTGGAAATTAGAAAAAACCTTATTAAGTATGTTAAAATACTTTATTCTTGAAATGAAATATTAGAAGAAAACGACTTTGTAGCTAAGTGGTTAGAGCAGTCACCCAGACAGCGAAAGGTCGTGGGTTCGAGTCTCATCAGAGCTACTTAGTTGTGTGGCGGGTCGTTTTTTCTCAATACTTTATTTTAATACTTATTATTTTTTCAATTTTAGGTAGGTATATTATATTTTTATCAATAACTCAGTACATTGTAAACTTAAATGAATAGATTGCTTTTAAAAAGTTAGTTTAAAAACATTTCTTATTTTTAAGCAGCATTTTAATTACTGAAAAAATATAACTTTAGATTTTCAAAGAATGTAAAGTTACAAAAATCTACATTGCGATAATACACTGACCTTCAAAACTTTGTACCTCACACTTTTAACATTGCAAAAGCTTTTAAAATAGGTACTTACATAATATATATTTAGAAAATAAAAAGGATTAAAACGTAATCTTATTTTTTAACTTGCTATTAATTAAGTAAAGAGAAGTATTAATTTTATAAGTTTGGTACTAATAAGTTTTGAAAGACAGTGTTAGTTTTCATGTTTCTAGAGCAAAATAATAATGGTGGAAAGAAAAAAATTAAGAATATTTCAATTACTTACATCAATTTCTGCTTTTCACTTTCGAAATAGTTAAAAATATATTTACAAATAACACTTTTTAAAACAATTTACTGCAAAGAGTGGTATGTAAGGGGTGGTGAGTGAACGCTCGCCGGCCGTGCCTCGTGAGAAATGGTTCCGAACGTGGGAACAGGAATATGAGCCCACACCTGTATGACGCGCTTAGGATAGTCCAAGAGCACTACATACACTTATTTTACATTACAGTACAATATTCATGTTAAAGAAAAGATAGTACCTACCCAAGTATAAGAAAAAATAGTTTTAAAAAATATTTATTTAGATCGAGTTATTTTCTAATGATATTTGGTGTTTTTATTGTTGTACTTATATCTTTTTTGTAACGGTCAACAATTAGAGAAAATAATTTTGAAAATATTACTATCAATGGCATCCGATTTTAAAAATAAATACTTATTAGAAATTAATGTTCTTGTACAAGAACTTTTAGTCTAAGTCAATATATCATAAATACTTTTCATCCCGATCTAGGACTATACTAGTGATGTTTAAAATGCATCGATTAGATGGGAATGTCATCGCTTCACCAATAATAATCGATCGCTTGTATTGTTATTTAGATTTTTATCCTAATATTTATCACTGGATTAATTAAAAACAACATTTCACACGTTTCAACTATTTTTCTTAAAAATACTTTGTACTAGCAACAAATTCCTAAATATTCGTTCAACGGTTATACATGAAAACATAATTTTAACTTTTTATTAGTTGTTAATGTTACTTAGTAAATAAATTTCTCACACATTTATTAATATCTTCATAACACTTATATTTTTCACGGTTACGATTATTATTCGCATCGTAGTTTTGTTTTAACTGGAACGTCTCTACAGATACAATAAGCTTAGTCGTCAATTTTGCAAGCAGTGGTTCGGATTTAATTACAAAGCGGTTGCAACAAACAATTATGTGTACAAATACAAAATGTCGTATGAAACAATAAACATCAAGCGATTAATTTATTATTATCATATTATTTTCTTGTTGCTAAGGTTGAAAAGTCTAAACCATTGAAGAATATATTTTTATTTGTAACATACCGCCGTGCTTACAGGAAAAATATAGGAAATAACCCCGAATATGTCTTGGTTCTTATTATTAAAACTATGTTTTAAAAATATCAGAAATAACTTTTATTAATATTTTCAATTGTAATTCTGGTTCTTAATCGAAAGAATCAAACCCAAATTCTCGCGAAAATATTTTGTTGAAATCAAGCTTATTTGCTGGTCCATTTCAGCCGCTCCGGCGTCCAAGAGTTTAAAAAATAATCTATCATTATAGCAGGTAAGTACCTACTTATTTCTATTAAAGTACTACCTGTGTAAACCACGACAACTTATTATGTAAGTTAGTAATTTATAGTATTACATATATAATAAAAACCTTCGCTCCCGTGGGATTTCGGGAAAAAAAGGATAACAATCTATTCTCAGACCTACCGAATAAACATATGAAATTTCATCAATATTGATTAAGCCGTGTAGAGTAGAGCAACTAACACTGTGACGCAAGAATTTTTTATTATTAGATGTGTTGTGCAATAATGGATTCACGCTTGACCACTTTTGTGTATTTTTGATGACACTAGCCCTTTTTTTCACATAAAAACACCGACACTGAAGAAATTTCCATCATTTTCGTGAATTTATTCAGTTTGCCTTTACAGTGCAGTGCCTCAGCTCAGTGCTCCAGTTTATTGTGTAAAATAAAGTGTGTGACGTCACAAGAAAATAAAATGTACGTAAGTAAATAATTTTTTTACAAGTGCACAGATTCGTCTCCAACGTTCTGTGTGCATGTTTATAATTATATTTAATTCCACAGGTCTGATTCCGAGTTCGAAGCCCCGTCCATCATCGCTGAAGCGAAGAAAAAAAAGAAAACTGCAGCCGCTAGCGCCAAGCGCAAGGGCACAGCTGCTGCCGCCGGCCCCATTGAACAACGTAGTCAAAGACGGACCACTTCACCAGCACCATACGATTTTCCACCGCTTCGCAAGTATGTTATACATTTTATTACTGATTATTTCTACATCTCGTAATATTATCATGATCAATGATCATTTAAGTAACTATAGCTCCATGCAAATATCTTAACCCAAACCATAGACAATAAAAAATGTGCAGAAGGTTAATTTGTACTAAATATAGCAATTGCATAGGTTTTTATTGTCTATGGTTTGGGTCAAGTTATTTGTCGGTTTCTATACTTGTAAGTTAGTTAATTAATATGTCGGAGCGTGGACGCAGTGCTGCCCTCATAGGCGGCGGGATCGATTACTTTAATTTAAATTATAACGACATCTATCGAGTTATTTTGTAACTATCGACTAAAATTATTAGCGCCATCTATTTTGTTGCTTTGTAACTATTAGTTGAGTCAGTTTAAACGTTGCGAAAAGCACTTGGGTGAGTTGGATACAGAGAGATGGCAGGACTTGGACCAAGTCAGTTGAATTGGTCGATGGTCTGCACATTTTGGTGCAGGCGCATGATAAAACAGTCTAAACAGGGACCTACAAGGGGTTGGACGTTGAGGCGGTAGTGGGGCCCGCAAGGGCCACTTTTCTGTATCGAATTTGCTGCGTTTAAAGATTCATCCGTGTATATCACTTGAATCGTTGTTTTATTTGTGCCATATCGATTGTGATTGAAGAATAAGACGTTTGTTATTGAAGAAGAGACTATTATTTTGAGGATCCCTCGTCGCAACCATCCTGACAACGAGACCAGACCAGGCAAACCGGACCCCCAGCGACGTCATCAGAAGTGCGATGCAGCCCGTGCCACAATGAAAAGTGGACTGAAAACGAAATACCCGTATTTCTGTTATTCGACATTCTGTTACTGAACGTGTGATGAAAAAGGCGCCCTGCCGTTTCACTAGCGGCATTTCATTTGCAAGAAGAGAATTGAAAATCATCTTTTCCTGGTGATGAGCGGTGCGCTGAAAGGAAGTTCATCGGCAAGATTGGACCAGTCTGGACCTGGACCAGATTTCATGTGCTGGCGTAACCTGGCTGGAGCATAAGGATTTGTTCATCGATAGGTTTGTCTGTATCTAGACAAACGGAGGTACTCTCATATTTTTCTTATTTTGTGAAGCCGAAAGAAAGTAAATCTTATTTCTTTGTGAGTAATTCGTTGTAATAATAGTTCCTAACGGAACCAAGAATGTTTTATGATTTTGCTGTCAACTACCTACATCCAAACTTAGCGAGAAACATTTTTCTAATTTTACTAACGTACAGAGTGTAAGTTGGTAAATTCGCATACCATTGCTTTTGAGAAAAATTTTGACAGATGGATTGTACTTTGTTGTAAAGAAATAAGATCTAGATAGTAACGTTTGCACATTGACAAATTTACACTCTGGGTACAGATACCATATGAGATAGTGTCATCATTGTAACTCTTGATATAAAGTTGGTGCCTATAACATGACCTATCAGATACTCAGATAGTAAGATTGCTTGGCAGAGATCGCTGCTAAGACATAAGGCCGTCTAATTTTACCGTTTTTCGTAAATTGTTATGTCATGTATTTTCTGTCTATGTGTGTGCAATAAAGTGCTATCTTATCTTATCTATCCCATGACGTAATGGTAGAGATCGAGAGGTCTTAGTCTGATGTAGAGTCCGATGTAGAGTCTGATGTAGAGTCAGATGTAGAGTCCGATGTAGAGTCCGATGTAGAGTCTGATGTAGAGTCTGATGTAGAGTCTGATGTAGAGTCTGATGTAGAGTCTGATGTAGAGTCTGATGTAGAGTCTGATGTAGAGTCTGATGTAGAGTCTGATGTAGAGTCTGATGTAGAGTCTGATGTAGAGTCTGATGTAGAGTCAAATATAGAGTCAAATGTAGAGTCGAATATAGAGTCACATGTAGAGTGACATGTAAAGTCGAATGTAGAGCTAAATTCAGAGTCACGAGTAGAGTCAAATGCAGAGTTACCAAGATCACAATGTTTCCAAAGTAGAGTTGGTGGCTATACGGAAGGTTTAACTTCATGAGTCCTCACAAATGACCTATTTCAAATTACAGTGAAATGCAAGCGCAGCATGGTGGTGCAATGGTGCGATTCTGCGGCGATGGCTGTGCGGCTTCGCGGTGGCGTAGTGGCGCAACAGACAAGTAGCCGGCGCTGGTGGCGATAGTGTAGAGAGAGATCTACTGGCTTCGCATGTCATATAATCGCAATTTGGTGAGCAGTTTTCATTTTGTCATTATTTGTGCAAACAGCACCGAGATGCTCTTTTCCGTTCAATGAACATTCTTTTGTACAGTTTTTGGCACTTTACTAGTTCAAACCTAGGATTACAATGATTGTTAATGTGAGATTTGATTTAAATTGGATTAGTAACAATAAGAGTTCGTATTAGATTGACAGAATATGGGAACATGATTTGATTTAGTTTAGAGGACTAAATATTTAGTTGGTGTTTTACAACATTATTAGTAACGAAGTACTGTAGATGTGTTGGCTTTATTGCGTAGCTGAATGAGTCAGCACGTTGTTGTGGTACCATGATGGTAAAGAGGGTAGAGCGGAAGCACTGTAGTGTGTACAAAGAAAGATTATGTTTTGTTGTTGTTCCAAGCTGTCAGTCTAAAACGCGTTGTGACTATGTTCAGTAATAAAGAAGTAGTTGAGAGCTTTATTTTTCAAAAAGGCTTTAAGTAATAACATTATTTACAAGCAGTTATTAGCTGCTACGTGACAGATTTATTTGAGTATTGAGCTTTGTTGGACTGATACCAAAAGCACTGAGTTTTGTGATCGCTGGTTATGTTGTGGAGTGCTAGTAAAGCACAAAATTTTACGATCACTGGATAAGTCATTGAAAGTTACTTTAAACTGTAGAGTTCTGACAGATACGTTATGGTGAATTTAGTACAAACTCCGCCAAGATAAAGTGGAAATGGATTTTCATGAGTAAACTTATGAAGAGAGTTAATTTGTGTAAAATGATATTTTTTTTAACGTTTTCCCTAAAATAGTTTTGAAGTTGTTAAAACTAAGTTTTGAAAGATTAACGAATAGCTCAGAAATATGCCTCAAAGTGATGTATCCTCAGAATTAAATGTTTGTGATGTTGAATCGGGTGTGGACAGTGCCGGTGAAGGCCTGTCTAACTATGTGCAAACACTTACTGACATGGCTACTTATTTGGTAATCCGCACGCTTCAGTCGTAGTCGTAACTGCGACTCAATAGGGTTGTACAGGGCGCGGTGCGGCTGAGGCTGTGGCAATCTAGCGTCTCATGGGAGACTATGTCATTATGATATGACCATGTACATTGAGTGTACCGATTCCAATGTGGGAATCCGTCTCATGGGAGACTATGTCATTATGATATGACCATGTATGTTGAGCATACCGATTCCAATGTGGGAATCCGTCTCATGGGAGACTATGTCATTACGATGACCATGTACATTGAGTGTACCGATTCCAATGTGGGGATCCGTCTCATGGGAGACTATGTCATTATGAGATGACCATGTATGTTGAGCATACCGATTCCAATGTGGGAATCCGTCTCATGGGAGACTATGTCATTACGATGACCATGTACATTGAGTGTACCGATTCCATGTGGGAATCCTTGCCACCTAATGTGTAGCTACTGTTAGTGATGTGTGTTGTTTATATGACTTTGATTATAATATTGTGATTACTGTAACTTACTATGAGGCATACTTTCTTCCTTATCTATAGTGTAGCTACTAACCTTTTAGTCAGGTTTAGCCGAGCGAGAGATAGCTCCATTGAAGTAATTTTGTTCCAGATACACATGAGGACATGTGACACGTCAGAATGGCCGTGTCGGAGCGTGGACGCAGTGCTGCCCTCATAGGCGGCGGGATCGATTACTTTAATTTAAATTATAACGACATCTATCGAGTTATTTTGTAACTATCGACTAAAATTATTAGCGCCATCTATTTTGTTGCTTTGTAACTATTAGTTGAGTCAGTTTAAACGTTGCGAAAAGCACTTGGGTGAGTTGGATACAGAGAGATGGCAGGACTTGGACCAAGTCAGTTGAATTGGTCGATGGTCTGCACATTTTGGTGCAGGCGCATGATAAAACAGTCTAAACAGGGACCTACAAGGGGTTGGACGTTGAGGCGGTAGTGGGGCCCGCAAGGGCCACTTTTCTGTATCGAATTTGCTGCGTTTAAAGATTCATCCGTGTATATCACTTGAATCGTTGTTTTATTTGTGCCATATCGATTGTGATTGAAGAATAAGACGTTTGTTATTGAAGAAGAGACTATTATTTTGAGGATCCCTCGTCGCAACCATCCTGACAACGAGACCAGACCAGGCAACCGGACCCAGAGACGTCAAATATAATTATTTTACAAACACTTTACGATACCTCCCTATAGCTGTTGAGACGCTCATGTTTAGTACGCTAACTAATATGAAGTTTATCGTGGTTAGTGTACTTACCAAATTGACTTTGGAAAAATGATTTTATTTTTCACAAATTTAAAACAAAACTTTACTCCATTAAATAGATACTTACAGCACTTTTATCACATAGTTTGTATTAGAACTATAGGTGAGGTAGCATTATGGTATTGTTATCTTGTTGGTTTGACATTTTTTTTGTTTTTTACAGGAACAAGAAGAAGGACTTGTTTAACATTTTGCAGTCGGAGGAGGCAGCTAGTAGCCGACCAAAAAGTGGTGGGGCGACGTCCAGTTTCGCAAGCCGTGTCTCGTCAGGGACGAGTCGTCGCACCGCGTCAGCGGCAGGGGATTTTTTTGTAGACCTTAAGGTCTACAAAACTCCGGACTACATCAACAACCCCACCGACGTGCGCTATAAGAAAGCGCTTGTAGCGGTAAAGCTACAGTGCAACGATTCGAGCCCATCGTGGGAGGCGCTACAGGCCTTTCTAGGGCAAGCTTGGACAGTCTTCGAGGAATCGGAGCCTGTCCATTATTCAGATAAAATTAATTTTAAGTAAGTAGGTTACAGACTAATCTTCTTTTTAAATATTATTTTTAGGTCTTTTATAATGTAAGTACTTACTTAGAGCGTATTAAATAAATATATGTGTAAGTAACAAATTGTATTTTTGTTCCATTATTACAGTATACATAGGTAGGTAACCGAAGCCATAAATATTTTTACTTAAGTACTTATATCAGTTTTTAAAAAATATTTTTAATTCATTACTGTAGTTAAAATGCCATTTTGTGCGACGTGTAACACAACTGTTCCTAATAAGTCCTGGGTGGGTCATTTGAGAAGTAATTTGCATAAGAAAAATAATCGTTCAATAAAACATAGCGATGGTGTGGAAATCGTGACATCAGCGTTCCGCAATCGCATAGTAACATTTAAACTAGTAGCTATAAATGAGCAGCAATTAGGGTCAGTGGATGGATTTTTTATAGAAATACGTGAAAAGTTAAAGTCCATAATAGATGAATATCTCAATACTCATACATGTTTGAAAGTTAATTTTGAATTGTTTGCCACATTTTTGAAATTTAAAGACAATTCGCAAGAAATTAAATCTTTTGGCACACGTAATAAAATATTGTACTCTAATTACGATTTTAATAACTTGTTTATTGAAACGATAAATTATTTAAAAAAATGTATTGAGGAATTTGAGGATGGTGATAGTGGGTGGACATTTTTAAATAATTTGCACTTAGAGGCCAATCTCAATAAATATCAACCATTAGGTGGCTCGAGTTTTATACCATTACCAAAATCAATTCAATTAAAAAAGGCATGTTTGAATATTGAAAACAAAGATCAGTGCTGCTTTCTATGGTGTGTGACAGCCGCCCTCTATCCTGTCAGGAAACACCCGGAAAGAGTTTCATCATATCCTAATTATCGAGAACTGTTTAATGTTTCTGGAATGTGTTTTCCCGTTAGTTTCCAAGACATAAAGATCTTTGAGAAAAATAACCCAAACCTCAAATTTATAATATATGGTTTGAAAAATAGCAAAACTGTAGTAGGTCCTTTATATAAATCAGACATAGATAAAAAAGGTAACGACAAAGTTATACACTTATTGTTTCTAGAAAATAATGATACCACTCATTATTGCTTGATTAAAGATTGTTCCAGACTTTTTAGAAGCCAGGTAACGTCTCACCACGGGAAGTTATATTTTTGCGATTTATGTCTTATATTTTTTAACACTTTAGAAGAAGTCGATAGTCATTTGTGTAGTGGTGTAGTAACAGTATTACCTGATAAAGGATCAGTAATTGAATTTAAAAATTATGATCATAAACAAAACGTGCCATTTTGTATCTATGCAGATTTTGAATCAATGTTACAAACTGATAATGGGTCCGGTTGTTCCACCACTGGTGAAAACACCACCATTTTGCATCATCATGTACCTGTCGCGTTTGCATACTATATTGTTAGTCACGATGATCACAGCTATGATCGCTATGTATCACATCGTGGGCCCGATTGTGTTGATAAATTTGTTTTTGAAATAATACAAGATGTGCAAAAAATTCATAAAAAACTAAATTCAAATACTCCCATCATATTTACTGAGGAAGACCAAACTGATTTTAATAACGCAAAATTTTGCCATATATGCGAAAATTTCCTTTTTTCGGATAGAGTTCGTGATCACTGCCATGTGACGGGTCGATACCGTGGAGCCGCGCACTCATATTGTAATTTACAATATAAACGTCCTTCGTTCGTCCCGATATTTTTTCACAATTTGGCTGGATACGATTGCCATTTATTTATAAAAGCGTTGGGTGAGGTACCTGGTGACATAAAAATAATTCCAAAAACAAAAGAAAATTATATTTCTTTCACAAAGTTTGTACCTGTGTCAAATAATCAGTTTTTTCAACTTCGTTTTGTTGACTCGTTCAAGTTCTTAGGAACCAGTTTAAGTAAATTAGCAGATACCTTAAAGCCTGATGAATTTAAACATTTAAAAAGTTTTTTTCCCGATGAACATAAGTTTAAATTACTAACTCGCAAGGGCGTCTATCCCTATGAATATATGGATTCCTGGGAACGTTATCAAGAACGATCTCTTCCGAAAAAAGAATCTTTTTACACTTCACTCACTGACCAAGAAATTTCAGCTGAAGATTATCAGCATGCAGAATTGGTTTGGTCAACATTTAATATGTCAGATTTAGGAAGCTACACAGACTTATATCTCAAAACTGACGTGCTTTTATTAGCAGACATTTTTGAAAATTTTAGACGCACCTGCAAACAACATTATAAATTAGATCCGGCTTTTTACTTAACTGCACCAAGTTTATCTTTCGACGCTATGTTGTTGAAAACCAGGGTTCAACTCGAACTTCTTGATGATTTGTCAATGGTGCGAATGTTACAAAACGGTATTAGAGGCGGTGTATGTTTGTGCTCCCACAGATATGTCAAAGCAAACAATAAATTTTTACCAGATTATGATCATTCGAAGCCTAGTTCTTACATAACTTATGTTGATTGCAATAATCTTTATGGTTATAGTATGTGTCAATACTTACCTTTATCGAATTTTAGATTTTTAGAACAACATGAAATTGAAAATTTTGATTTGAATGCAATTGCGGAAGACGCACAATATGGCTTTATACTTGAAGTGGACTTAGAGTATCCAAAACATTTACATAACTTGCATAACGATTTACCTTTTTGTCCCGAAAAATGTATACCTCCAGGAGGAAAAACTAGTAAACTCGTTCCGAATTTGTATGATAAATTTGCATATGTCATACATTATATTCATTTAAAAACTTGTTTAAAGCATGGATTAATATTAAGAAAAATTCATCGAGTTATTAGTTTTAGACAAAGCCCATATTTGAAACAATACATAGACTTAAATACATCTTTGCGACAGAAAAGCTCATCAACTTTTGAACAAGATTTTTTCAAACTTTTAAATAATAGTGTGTTTGGAAAAACATTAGAAAATAATGAAAAACGGGTCAAAGTTGATCTGGTGAATCAGTGGTCTGATAAAAAAAACATCACGAAAAAAAGAAAAAGTGCGCAACAACTCATTGCGCGTCCAAATTTTCAAAGTGCAACAGTATTCAGCGAAAATTTAGTTGCAGTGCAGTTAAAACCTGAGGAAATCATCCTTAATAAACCAATATACATTGGTTTTACTGTGTTAGAATTATCAAAGAGCCACATGTATGATTTCCACTACGCTGTCATTAAGCCTTTTTATAGCAATGATGTACAGATGTGTTACACGGACACCGATAGTTATGTTTATCTCGTACAGACACCTAATTTTTATAGTGATGTAAAGAAACACTTTTTATCTTACTTTGATACAAGTAATTTTTCTGATGAAAATGTTTACAATCTACCAATTCAAAATAAAAAAGTGCCTGGCTTGTTTAAAGACGAAATGGGGGGGAAAGTTATATCCGAGTTTGTAGGGCTTCGATCAAAGCTATATTGTATTAAAACTATAGACAGCACAATAAAAAAAGCAAAAGGCATTCAAAAAAATATCATTTGTAAATTCAATATCACAGATTATGAAAAGACACTTTTCCAAGGTGATGTTGTACGAAAAACAAACATATTATTTAAATCAATTAAACACGAAATATTCACATGTGCTGTGAATAAAATAGCTTTGTCTGGTGATGATGATAAGCGCTTAATAGCGAAAGATAAAGTTTCTACTAAGGCGTGGGGACACACCAGTATATTAAACTTTTGAATTAAGTATGTTTGTATTTTATCATTGATGTATCAAAGTTTAATAAATGTCTAATGTGTTCTTAATTTTATGTTACCTACTATAATAATAATTCTTTATTTGTAAAAATGTTCACTTGTATTGTATACTTACCTATCTAGTGATGTTATGATGTTAGTGTAAGTAAAACTTAGATGCCTACCTACTAAAATCAAGTTGATTTTAATTCAGTGTGTTAATTATGTAATGTTAAAATAATATTTTGTAAATTTAATAATGGAATAAAAATAAATATACATAGTCCAATTTAATTTGTTTTTTTTTCGCTTTCATATCATATCATATCTAAGTAACTAAATATTTAAATACACAAATACGTCATTATAAAATGCTTGACATTGAGTCACATCAAATCATGTTGGAACATGTGCCCGTAGTGTAAGTTTTTATGTCAAAAAACGCAAACTATCGTGAGTGCGTATTTATGTCAATTTGTATGAAAACTGTATCAGCGCCTCTAGCGGCGAGTAGCGCGCTTATGCAGTTTTCATACAAATTGACATAAATACGTACTCGAAATAGTTTGCGTTTGCTTGACATAAAAACTTACACTCGGGGTACTGATTTTTCAACACTCACGTGCAGGCGACAGGTGTAAGTGTAATATGATAATGCCCGCCCGCTCTTGCAATAAGTGTGAGTGAAAAGATAATATTATGAAAGAGCAAGTTTAAATTTAGAGTCAGCAAAATATAATGGAATGAACCAACATTATAAAATGCTTGACATTGAGTCACATCAAATCATGTTGGAACATGATTTTTCAACACTCACGTGCAGACGACAGGTGTTAGTGTAATATGATGATGTCCGCCCGCTCTTGCAATAAGTGCGAGTGAAAAGATAATATTAATGAAATAGCAAGTTTAAATTTTAGAGTCAGCAAATGTATGTATCAATTGAAGGTTTATTTATTTTATTATTCACTCTTTCTTGAAGTAGCATAGCGGGCGGACCAAACTGTAACTCCATATCTAGAACTATTTGAAAGTTAAATAACTTTAAACGCTCTATATCAATTTTTAAAATGGTAAGTGACATAATTTATTATCATAATCATAAATTATTATTTTTAAGTTATTAGTTTGTTGTCAAGCTTATATTTTTTTTTAATTACAGGACATGGAACGAGAGAAAATCAATTCCATTTCGGATGAAGAATGCACGAACTTTAGTAGTGATCTACAATACATAGATCCATTTCAAAGTGCACAAGATCCGCTGGAAGGATTCACGGAGGAATTTTTAAAAATGCAGAGCGCGCCGAAGTCAAAGAAAACGAGTCAACAGCGTCGTAAAATGAAGTGCAAAACAAAGAAAAATATTGTTGCTGCAAGTGGTGCAATTAAATCAAATAAATACCGTGACGTGCACTCGTTTGTTATCAATAGTGCTCCTACAAAAGGACTTCGTTTGATAAAAATTCAAGTTATACAGATGGATGGATCACAACGAGTTAGTGACTGTGTAAATGATGATTGTGTTGTATTAAGTTCACAATATGTGGTTAAAGATGTTGGTGACGAAATAATGGATCAGACTGAAAAAATTATAAGTAATATTTCAAAAAAAATATGTGGTTATAGTTATACAAGTTGTTTTTAGTTAAAATTGTAAGTACCTAGATGTTATTTTAATTTAATAAAGTTTTTGAAAGCTCAAACTGTGTTTTTACTTACTTAGTTCTATGAATGTACATATAATATAAGTATTATTTTTATGATAAAAGGGAAATCAAAGACATTTAGATGTATTTTATTAAAAATTTATTGATAAATATTTTACAAAAAATTTATCTTATGACTAAATTTAAGAAAAATTATAGATATAATTATCGCAGTACCACATCTTGAGACACAGCACATTTTTTAATGCACACATCTTTTTATGATGAACACAATGCCAATCCTTGTTTTCTCTGTCATAGTAATCATTATGTAACTTTAAAAGTTTGGGGCAACCTTTTTCACCTAATTCTATTATTTCACATTCTTGACATAACTCTCGAAGCCATATTATTTTATCCAATCCTTTAACTAATACTGTTTTTCCAATTAAATAAGGAACCACAATTCGTCGAAATTCTCGATGATCAATAAATCCCTCGCTCCAAGTCAAGCCACGGTTTCTTTCCAACCAACGCACTTGCTTTTGTTCTTCATTTGATAAGGTTTTAAAAGAATAGGGTGGTTTTATTAAAAACGTTTGAGTATAATCTTTAGTAGCGATTGCTAACTCTTTAACTATAAATTTATTATTTAAATCTTTGAACCCTTGCAGATCCACGACTATTGTATTGATATTCATGATATTTTCTTTACAATGTTACTTAAAGGTTTGTATTCAAATATGCAATCGTTTAGAATCAAACAGTAAGCAGCGGTCTGGTCAGGTATTTCTTGATCAGCTTCGATTTCAACTCGCACATCAATCGATCCCTTTAACGTTTCGTGTTGGCGAGAGCAGTCAATGACGAATAAGGGAGCAATTTCTTTGAATTCTTTTATACTCATCAACGGTTCAGCTCGGCGTCCGTGATAAGACTGCTGGAACTTAGCATACTGTTCATATATTAATGTATATTTGTTGTCAGCGAAACTAATGTTCAGACTTTCATATGGATAATAAGAAGAATTTAGAAAAACTTTTACATCACGTATAAGGCAATGGTCAAACTCTGCCATTGACTTTGTTGCATTATGTTTACGATTAGTTTGAAAAGCAATTACGACGAATCGTGGTTTCTCTATCTGTGAGGATGTTTTAATAGACCAAGTATGTTTACGTGTTTTGGGAAGTAATGGATACTCATATAAGTCCCAATTACGAAATGCAACTGTTATCGGTCGATCTTTTTCTAAGTGCTTAAGCAAACTAATTCTTTCTCGGTCGGAAACTTTAACATGAGGCACTCGCCAAATAATTTTGTTTATTGATATGTTATCCACAACTTCACCAGCGTTTAATTTTAGGGCATTGAGATTTGTATTACTTCTCAAAAGAACTAATTCATGTTTACAGTTCATTATAATTTTTTCATAATCTTCAGCAAAACCCAACACTTTATTTAGCGGTATAGCGGTGGAGAATAATCCATTACCGTCAATAGTTGTGCCTGTTGGAGACCAACCCCAAACTCGTCCACATTTAGATTCGTTATCGTTCAAGGATAGATAAGATTTTATTGTGGTTGTCACTCCTGCATTTTTAATTCTATCTATTTCTACTCCGTTTATTTCATAACGAATGTCTTGAAATAAAAATAACGCAGGGTTATTTACAAAATGCACACTCGTTACTGATACTTTTTTTTCGTTTTCATTCTTATACACATTTACTCTACCCTCAATATATAAAGTGCTATGTGAAGGCAATACGTAGAGGTCTTGCTGATTTATCGGTATCCGTATTTCGTCGTTCTTGTTGAAACTTGTCACGTATGGTTTATATGTATGATATTCAAAACTTTCGATGCTGTTATCGTACTTTGCAGGTTGGGTTATATTTAAATAATTCATTTTATCAATCCTAGTGACTTCAAAAAATTCTTATTGCTTTTTGTCAATTTCTTAAAAGATCGAAATGGTGCTCCCTTATGAGATGATCTCTTAGAACTGACTTGAGTTCGTGTAGTATATAGGCTTTTATTGAAATTCAGCATGTTTTTTTAAAGTGTAAGTATAGCTGTACTTCTTCACCACGTAAGTTAATTTTATTATTTTCAGCGTCTAATATTCTTATATTGATAGCAGTTATTGAACTTTGATTGACGGGAAAGTAAATTAAATTTTTAGGTATTTCAATGATTCTATAACCAGGTGGTACGTTTGGTACGAATTCATAAATTATATGGCTTGCTTTTCCGTCCACAAATGATCCACTTATTACATCGCATTCGATGCGCACGATAGTTGTCGATAAAATGCTGACAGGATATCTAGACTCTGTATTTATATTAGCCTTTATTGTTTCCATACCAAAACCCAAAGTTTTACCCAGTGAATCAGTTTTATTGAAGTGAATTTCTTCGGAACAAAAAATACTTGTTTTTAATGTGTTGTTGTTTGCAGTCAATCTCAACACAACATTTTTGATATTGCTCTTAAGATAATCACAAATATCTTGAAGTTCATAAGACCCTTCTGGTATTTTTATAACACTATCTTTACCATAATAAAATTTATTATTTCTTTCGTCTATATTAGGGATGGAATTAAAAGTGGAAAAATATAATAAACCACACTCATACTCTCCCTCTAATTGTATTGTAGGAGAGTAGTTTGTTATTAAAGACGCTCCTCTGCCAGTTATCGACACAGTGAAAGACATGTTTATACTGATAAAGTTTATTATATTACTCTTATTATAAATGTCGTTTCCAATACTTTCTTAAAAAATTTAAACACAGATGACCACAATTTATAGTACCAAACTTTTGATACCGTACATAATTGTAAGTTATTGACATATTCTTTAAATAGTTTATTAGTTCTAATGGAGGTCTTAAATCACCAAAACTATCAAAATATTCACAGTAGTCATTTTGTTTGACATAGGCTACCCAATGTGTTCCTGGATTTTCAGAACTATCTAAATTTAATATAGCACACTCAATTTTTCTTGGTTTTGAGGGGAGTGAATCTCTCATAAACACTCCTCGAAAATAAGGAATGTCAGTTGCGTGCTTCAAAATGTCTATATTTGTAAGGGGACGTCTGGGTAGCCCTTTGTTTAGTTTTTTGAAGGTTTCAAGTATAATCCAGCTCCTTTTTTATGAGGCTTAATATACATCCCTTTTCCAAGAGCAACACCTTCCATTGCCTTGTTATGACGTACAGATTCTTGTAAGTTTTTCTGAGCAACCTTGTAATCATTAACAGCTTTTGCTATACCTGCCGCACCGCCAGCAAGTGAACCGAGTGCTGACAAACCAGCAAAAATAGGAATAAGAGGTAAAAAGCCTCCCGTTTTTGGAATAGGAATACATCGTGGTAAACGTATTCCTTTTTTGTTTTTAAATAGTTTTTTGGCAGCAGCATATGCAAAATTTATAGCTGTACTATTATCTTTAGACTTCAACTTCTTTATTTGAGATTGTAATTTTTTCACAATTGACATAAATGGACGTATTCCAGCACCAGCTTTTAGTTTTGCTTTCATTGCATTTTTTACTATCCATGACGCAACTTTTTCGCCTTTTCCAGCATCGCTCGACTTTAGTCTTCTTTTAGCCATATTCAAGAGTTCTAAATCAGCCTTATGTCGAACGCTCAAGTCTTCGTTATTGTAAGCAACGTCGTGGTGCATACAAGCTTCATCTAATTTGTTTATACCACGATCACCTCTTAGTAATCGCTTCTGAAGTTTAGTACCAGGACCGCAAAATTGATAACCAGGGATATGTAGCTCAATTGGTAAGTTATTAATAAAGTTATTTAAAATACCTCTGCCCTTCTTCATTGATCTTTTTTAAATGAATACTTTTCATCCAACACACAATTTATATTACAAAAGTAATGCACTCTTATCCACCCAACTGTTTTCTTCCTTACTGAGACCTAACCATTTAACAAAAAGCTTATTGCCTTTTCTTTTTATAACTTTTTCAATGAGATAAAGATCAGGAAATTCTGTTCTTTGCAACTCGTGTTCATAGAATGAGCCTAAAATTAATTGTTTATGTTTATCTTCTAAAATATATGTTGGTGGGTTTGTATCGTTTACCTTAACTATATTGAATATTTCCGTTGACCAATTAGGTGTATAGCCTTTGTAAAAATCACCCTTAAATTTGCTTATACGAACACTGTCATTAATACAAAACTTAGGTTGTCTATTTGTACTAGATATCTGTGTTTGCATAATATTAGCTCTAACAACCATTTGGTTTACTCTATTTACATCAACAGGTTTGTATTTAGTACTACGATGAGTAGTGTTATTGTATTTTTCTACAACTGACTTCAAGTTTGGTCCTAGCCACTTGTAACAACCATATAAACTAAAAAGTTTATAAAGATGACATTTTATTGTACGAATTACGCGTTCTACTATAGAAGCTTTTTTGACAGAATGGGTGGAATAGTGATTTATATCATACTTTCTCATCAATTTTTGAAAAACATCATTATAAAATTCCTTTCCAAGATCAGTTTGTAAATTATTAGGTTTTCTTGATGTACAAGATAATATCTCATGCATTGCTTTGGTAACATTATTTTTATCTTTTGATTTTATGGGATTTACCCATACGTATTTTGATAAAGTATCGATCACGACCAAAACGTATTTGAATCCTTTGTTAAAATGCGAATATTTTTGAAAATCTATAAGGTCTGCTTGCCATAAATCATCCATTCCTTTTATGATAGTCCTTCGACGAGGAAAATTCCTTCTTGCTGCTTTGTGAATTTCATTAACTATGTCTCTTTTACTCATTTTTGATTTAATTTAAGTTTAATCAAATTATCTACTTCTGTCTTTGAATAAAATGACTTTGTTAAACGGTCTGATGTTAAATTTTCCAAATTTTTTAAATACAGTTTTATATCACTCTGATTTTTTTTTATTTCATTTCTTAATTCTTGGATGGTTTTATCCACATAAGCTTTGTTCACTGCTTCATCGTCTTCGTTTGGTGATGAAAGACCTTTTAATTTAGACAATTTTAAATCGTAGTGCCCAGCGTCTGATTTAACTAACGTATCGTTAAAAGTATCAACGAATTCTGTTAACCTCAAACGTTTATGAACGTGATGACCAAACTTGTCTATATTCATTGCTGTCTAGATGAGTTGACTACTGAAAATGTACTGCGCAATTTTCCTGATGGAAGCTCTTTAAATTCTACATTAGTTATGAGACCAGCTTCATACAATTCTTCAACAATAGCAATGATTTCGTTATTGACCCCAGTGTTGCCCGCTGCCCATGATGCTAATAGTAATTTTAATCGTTCTACTAACTCGTTCGGGTCATCCCAGTAAACATAATCAGTGTTTTTTTTTACTTGCTTCAAAAGAGGAATACCCTTTCCTTTTGGAATACTCTCCAGGCTTGTGGTAGTATTTCGAGAGAACTTGAACAAAGGCTTAATAACATTAGTGTATTTGAATCCCTTGTTGCTGTTTATGGGTTTTGATGACTTAAAGTAACGACGATGAGCATTGGTTTCAATTAAAAGCAATTTATAATCTTGTAAATCTTCCTCCGTGACCACATCTAAATTGGGTCTCTTTTTAAACAATAGTTCTTGCAAACCTTTAGTTTTTTTCAAAGTCTTTGTTCCAATTCTCAAGAATTTACCATTATCAAAAACACGGGTTTTGCCAAGCAATAATTTTCCACGTTCGTTTCTAACTCCAAATGGTATATTGTCTATTACTTCAGATGATGTAGACCACGAAGATTGGTTTTTGAAACTTGGTGATGATTGAAGTGATTTAAAAGATTCATCGCTGACGTTGTGGGTTTCAGACTGTGGTACAACAAGGGTTTTGTCGTAACTTTTATCTAACTCACTATCGGAATGGTCTTCGTTTTCACTGATCAATTCATTAAAATCTTCATCAGAAGTACATGGTGTAAGATTATCATCATTCTTAGATTTTTTTATTAACGGTTCAAGAGTCTCTTCCTTGAGATGCTTACCCTCATTTTTATTTGCTAATAAGGTAAGAGGATCCACAATGGGCTTAAATATAGTTTCTAACACCATATTATTTGCATTCTTTACATCTTTTATCATTTCAACTTTTCTTTTAACAGCTGCTGCGGATTTAACAATTTGTTCTTTGAGTTTTTTTTCCATTTTAAAACGATTCGCTCACTCTCAAGTCTCAAATCGAAATGATTCGTTTGTCATTAGACATATTATTTTGTATGTTAGTCCACCACAACAAATGTGTCAAATGTTGACCTGTAGCATCCATTGTTTTTTTCACAGTCCTTATTAATCACAAGGTAGCTAAAGGGTTTCTTCCAAACAGCAGAACATAGTTCACGAAACTGAGACCATGACATATCAGATCCAACATGCTCATCATATACATGTTTCAAATTAATATCATCTTGCTTAAATAATATTAGTAGATTTGAATTGTCCCGTACTAATTGTTTGGGGATTTTTGTGTAAGTTTGATTAATATAAAAACAATCAATGTTCTTATGACGTCCCATTGCAAAATAATCTCTTATGTTGTTTTGATTTTCACAAGCAACATCATCAAAAATTATAATAGAGTCTGACAAAGCTTCATGTGGACTCAAGATTTCACTGTTGTGATTGTATTTATGCAACGATGTAGCAGGAACCATATCTAAAACTTTTTCCAAATATAAGTATTTAGCTTGATATAAAGATTTTGAATAAACATACAGATTCCTAAAACGTGGACCATCTTTGTGTAACAATAAACTAATAACTAAATTTGTCTTTCCACAGTTTGACGGACCACAAACAATGCAACGTATAGTGTTTGGTAATAAGTTACCATGTCGCTTAATTAAGTTTGAAGGTGGGGGACATATACAGTCTAATTTTAATGATTCTTTTTGTTTTATGAATTTCATATCAACGTTAATGAATAACCGTAATGTTTCATGTATTGTATAAAAATGAGAATAAATGGTATAATCATTTATTTAAATAATCTCATGTCTGAAAAAATTGGTTTACTTAAGTAACCTTAACTTAATATTTAAATACCTACATTCAACAACAAACGAACATTGATACCATCAATGAGGTGGTTATTGGGCATTCCACCACACCGTAGTGAGTGAGGGCGTCAGCCCGAACGAACGGAGTGGGGTAGAATGCCCAATAACCACCTACTAACTCCTTTATAATTTTACATTTCTTCACATACTTTTTCAAGTTTCGAAACATATCTCAAACGAACAATAAATAAGAAATTATAAAGAAAGACCATTCAAGTTCTTGAATATTAAAGTAAAACAGCATCACCCTTAAAATCCCGCAATCAACTAACAGTAGTACCTGTACCTACCTATCGTATTAAAGGACTAAGTAAGTTAAATGTTTAGGATACACAGTATCTATGTAACTTTACTGCACAAACGTAACTCATTGGCATACTTAAAGTTGCAAGTACGCCTAAACGTCATATTTTGGTGTTAAACCCATTAAAAGTAAAAAAAAAAAAAATATGAAACATACACCAACCAACAGAGAAAACATTTTAAACAAAGGTCTTAAATGATGTACTTTTTGAAATATTTCACTTTGAATGTGTATAATAAAACTTAGTAGGTATATTAAAACTTGTCATTTTTGGTAGTTAAGGTACTTGGAACTTTAGGTACCTATGCCAGGCTCCATATAACAAGTTTGAATCTTTTCAGTGGCTGTCAGGCATTGTTAAGTATTGTAGACTTTCTCTTGTTTTTAAATTTGTCGTATTGTCATTGGCGTTGTCAATAGAAATGGACAATTCACGTGCAACGTTGCTAGATTTCCATAGCTCGGCTTGTACAGTACGCGCAAAATAACTTGGAGGACCTGAAGTTCGCGCGGAATGCTGCGCAGTAGACGAATGCAGGTGTGCCCGGGGTAACATTAGAAAATAGTTACTACGTAACAGATAAATCCTTCTATCTCTACAAAAGCTAAAATACCTACGCTATTAGCCTATAAAAACTGCTGCAGAACTGCTGCAAGAAGAAACATATTCTACGGACGCGCTCCAAGAATCGAGATTCCCGCGTACTTCGCGAGAGTAGGTCATCGAGCAAAATCGTCAAGGTTGTACAAAGAACATAAATTAAAGAAAATGGCTGAAGTGAAATAAACTTTACTATTTAAGAATAATGCAATGGAGTGAATTAAATGTGCTTTAATTTTATAAAATGATCTATATTTTTTATCCCATCTTTGAACTCACAGTTATTAGATTTTACTAGCGAAAATATTCTGAATCGTGTGAACAATTTACAATAATTAACCATCGTATCGTTAGTCAAGATTTTATCTTTAATAATTATATAGGTAGGTAATAAAATTGTATCGCAGTGTTTTGTGCGGAAAACGCGTGCGACAGCCAGCCCATAACTGATCGGCTCAGTTACGAGCTACTTAGCGGTAGGCACATAGCGCGTGACCTTGAGCGAGTGACTGGGGCCTGCCCGGGGTTGGTGCGCTGCTGGAAGCACGGCGTGTCTCGTGTCTCATTCTGACGCGTACGGATACGTCGGTGCAAACAATAGAGAAGGCTATGGTATTTCTTAATGAATGCGAGTGAGACGGCAAATTATACATATACCTGCTTGTGTGCAAGTAGCGACCCGCAAAGGGTATATAGACCCATAAAGTATTATTGTAAGTACTTATTGTTTTATTTAAACTAACACTCAATACTCTTCCTCTCACTCATAAATCGCATTGGGAACTTAACTAAACTTCAAGTAAATACGTACCTATGAATAGTTGTGTAAGTAAACCCGGAATCCCGGAATTTTTAAAGATAAATACCCCATGCTAAAGGCTTCGTTTTTACACCATGTTACCGACTAGCTTTGCATTCCCGAATTTTCTGGAATCCCGGCATTTATATTTAAAAAACATATTTTAAGAAGCCGCTTCCATAGTTAGTTAGCCAAATATTAACTTTAGGTAAATATGCATCCAATTATCCGATCACTGCTTATAACATGCTTATAACTTGGCCAAGCTATAGTGAGACAAGCTTTACTGTTCCGGTGATAATCTTTGGAACTAAAACAGTTTTCATACGACAGTCCATTTTGACAGCTAATTTCGTATTGCAAGTGGCTCCTCTGTCACGGCTGTCACCGGAACAGACAGGAGTGTGGGACTATAATATGACACCTGCAGCTTATACCCGTCCCTCTCACTCTCGGGGCTTGACAGAATCGTATGAAAAAGAAATAAGGACACAAATCGTTCGGTCATTCACATTTAGCAATTCATTTGCGATCCAGTTTTTAGAAGGTCATAGTACGAAAGAAAGCAATTGATTTTAGGAACCTATTCTGCATCGCGCTATTTTTGAATCGCTGTCTTAAAGTTGATGGTAGGCACCGGTCGTAAGTGTGTGCAGTTCAATCGCTTTCACAAATAATTAAGCATGTAGTAATTGGCACGAGGAGCCCCTGGCGCAGTGGATAATGCGCTCGGCGAGCAATCGTTGAGGTTAAGCAACTTTCGCAATTTATTTAAATTTTTACTTTTTTGCATTCACAATGCAATTTTTATGGTTGAAAAATGGAAAATGAAGTATTTAGAAAAAATCGACCTGTCTCACAACCAGCTACGATGGGACTCGAACCCACGACCTTTCGCTATCCGGGCGACTGCTCTAACCACTCCGTACACTACCAACGACCCACGTCAGTACGTCCACGAACGATTCCGTAGCTCAGTGGTTAGAGCAGTCGCCCGGATAGCGAAAGGTCGTGGGTTCGAGTCCCATCGGAGCTGGTTGTGAGACGGGTCGATTTTTTCTAAATACTTCATTTTCCATTTTTCAACTTTCGCAATAGTCGGTTACGGGATGGGTGACCAACAAATAGTTATCTCGAGCTCCTTCGAGCTTTAGAATTCACGAGTCCACAACAACAAGTCCCAGCTGCATTTGCAGTCATTAATACCTACCAATCTGCATTTAGCCCGCGTGGTAGGTCATGGGCCATTCTCCTTATCCATCCAAAAGGAACGTCTGTGCCCCAGCAGTGGGCCATTAAATGGCTTATAATAATTATGATGATGATAGTCCGCTCAATGGTTTCTTGCCTCCTGGATGCAATAATTTTTACCCGCTCCAATGGTTTCTTGCCTCCTGGAGGCAAGCTGACAGCTAATTAAAATTATTTAATTAATTGTGTCAAAACACTCTCTGTTCCTATCTAACTTATACCAATCTAAATCTAGACGCCTTATTTTAATCCATAGAATAAGAAATATAGTCCAATTTAGTATTGTCGTGTTATATTCGATTGAAGTTAGCCGACTTGCTTGCCTCCAGGAGGCAAGGAACCAATGCGTGATTTAGGCAATGATAGCTAAGTATGGAGAATAAAATATAGAAATATAGTTAAATATATTGTACTAAATATGTTCTAATACATTAATATATACTTGTTATGCCCTCAATACCCATAAAAAGTATATATTTAAAATTTATCTACTTACTTACAAAAAAGAAGTCGTTACGAAATCGATCCACGCTTTTGTAGCCCGTAAGGATGATTCTTTACATACATTTTTATATCTTTAAATTAAACAATATTTTTCTAAGAGAGAGTTGTCTTTTTTATCTAATAACAACATTGTAAACTATAATTTAAACACAAATCGGTCTGTAATAATTGTTTATTTATTAGTATTTATTGCATGTTTTAACAAGAAACCGGTAAAATATTTCCTTTTCTTCAACTTTAACTAGCTGTTTCTAATTAAATTGTAATAAAAATCCATCTACAAATCATACAATCTTATTGCAAATTTAACTAGCATTATAAATCAATAATTTGTTTTTATTAAATCCTTCTAGTTTTTGAGTAAAACTTAATTTAAAGCCGAGCGAGCGAAGCGGAGCGGAGCGGAGCTGTGCTGAGCGAACCATCAACCCCGTAAGCATGTTTAAGCGTGGGCAACCATTGAGTGGATAATAGTACATACATACCTTTAATAAGAAATGGGTGACGCCCATATAGTTATCAGTTTTTACATTAGGTACATACACATTACATTAAATCAGCTTAACATTTTATGCGTTTTTATTAATTATTATTATCACCATTTTGAACCGTAAGACGATTACTTTTAAGTATTATGTCCGCTGTAATAGGGGCTTTAGCATAATTGCCATTCTGGGCAGGCGGGTTAGTATTCGTTGACGATGATTTCAGATCAGAATGCGCTTCTGTCACTTCTGATTGTCTTGTGTTGTGTGATGATTTCTGTATTTTATATATTATGGGCTTTTAGGTTCTACCCGGGAGTAGTGAGGAGAAGTGCAATTCAATGCCGTCACTGACTTAATCCCGATTTCCACATTCAATGTCAAAACCAGAAAATAATATCATAGCACTAACTGTTTATGAAACAGCTTTACGTCGCATTGTGAGTGATAATTAGTGTTAACGAATTATCTGTACGACGAAACATTACTTGAATCGAATGTTTCAAGTTTTTAAATACTTTTCTATAATAACTGAGTCAATTCGACTAAAATTTTGGTAGGATTTGAGTAAAATGTGTTAGTTAAAAAAGTGAATGAAAACACCTACACTTACCGAAACACTTCATTCGACATTGTAATTGTATATATTTTGGGAAACAAGTCGAATATGCCGCCTAAACAGCTTTTAGGCGGTCTACTTGCGGGGTTGTTGTAATATTATCACAATTTTTCCTATAGAATTTATTTATTTATTTGGTGTAGAAATACTTCATTTGCGAATAAAAATAAAGCAGGCTTTTCTTCACAGAATATCAAACCAGATGTATCATTGAATGAAATGAAATTGCTCGGCTAAAATTGAAGGTGACAAAGTAACTTATTTCAAAACTCATTTTTGTGTGGCGATAGAGATTTCCCCTAAGAAGGCGTAATAACGGTAAATGGGGCCCATCAAGAGGAGACGCATTAACATCCGCTACGATGGGAATCACGTCATTACCCCTACTAAGGGTTTTGAGCTCGATGCTTAAAAATTAGGGTGAGTGATCGGTCTGATCGTACAAGGTTTATTAGTTTGGGATAGATAGAGGGGATTTGGGATTTGGGATAGAGGTTGTAGGGGCGTAATCTTCGGAACTACAGAGCCGATTTCAAAAACTCTTTCACCATTAGAATGCAACGTTATTCCTGAGTGATATAGACTACTTTTTTCCCACTGCTGGGCACGGGTCTCAGTCCACGCGGGTGAAACCACGAGCGGGAAGCTAGTTGTGAGTTAACATGAACATCATTGCATTATTGTATTATGACACAATGATTCATTAAAAAAATTACTGTTCACGTTAAGGTTCTTATCTTACTTACTTAAAATGCTTATTTGTTCTTATAAAACTTGATGTCGTAATATAATTGGAAAGTAGTGTCACTTATAGCAGACAGTATTATGGCTTTAACTTTAATAAGTTCTGATAGAATTCTATTAAGACTTTTATTCGAACGCTCTTTCAAAACCAAAGTTCTGTGAGTCGTTTCTGGCATTCAAATTTTTGTCATAATTTTTCATAAATTTACTCCTTGTCATGTAACTGATGTTAAGTGATACTACTCCCGGAATTCTCAATTACTGATAAACAGATCTTATCTCTAACTGCCGGATCACAACAATCCTAAAAACATCGTTGTTATGTCGTCAGATTTAGATAAAATGGTGGTAGCTAGCCAGAGGATTTTGAACAAGCCCTACCATCAACCAAACCAAATATACAATATGTACTCCCACTGGGAATCGAACCCGGGACCTCTGGGTCTGATAGCGGTAATGTGTACGATTAGACCACATAGGCGGTTGAAAAGTTTGATTTTATGATCCTCAAGTAAAATAAAAGAACAACGAAAATAAAAACGTAACACCTTTTTGAACCTATAGTATGGGTTACTAAGGGAGAGTTGGGAAAAGTACTTGTACTTATTACCTTCAGAAATTTTAAAGGTGCAGACTAACTTTCGTATACATTTTTGTTCTCAACGTTGCTACTTAATAGTCTTAGTCTTTTGTATCCATTCATTTTCTTAGCATGTTTAAAGGATAATGTTATTACTGCTTGAGGCTCTTTCATCAGACATGATGAAAATTAGGCCTCTTGGAAATTCTTGTACTTTGCAAAAATTTCAGCTCCTTTCCTTTGGTAATGATGAGCTACAAAATGTCTCGGCTGTTGGTAGATTATTAAGGTTCTTTTTGTTTATATTTTTGATCAAATAGTTTCTCCCCGCGGTTTTACCTGAGTGGTACCCGTTCCTCTGGAAAAATCGAGATAAAATATAGCTTATGTCCTATGTAACCAACTTTCTTTGAAGGCCTATTGTCTCTCACACGACAGGACGTAGTCTTGCCTTTAATATCAAACCTATATTTTGAGACTTTCTTTTCTTTAAAGAATAACGATCAGTCAAGTAATTCTTGATTTTATCCATTACAAACATCTTTTGCGTTACTGACTGACTGACAGACAACGTACAGCCGAAACTACTAGACGCAAGAAGCTGACATGGCATTTATGTTCCTTCGGGACTGTAGGGTACTAAGAGAGAATTTTTGGAAATTCTTTACCTCTAAGGGGGTAAAAAAGGTGGTCCACGCAGACGAAGTCGCGAGCGGAGCGCTAGTACAAACATAAAATCAAATACTTCCTCTATATAATAAGTATTCAAATCATTCAGTGTCACACAATGTTTAAAGGTACTGGGTGCGTACCATCAACTCTTATTGCGGATTTGTTGAGGACCTAAACTGATCTGCTTCGCGCGATTCGTACCACGACAGCTTAATATCAATGACAGCGATTCAGTGATCATTCAATGACATTTCACAGTCGCTAAGCTGTCATGAACTCTTATGTGACTTATAACTCGGCCAAGATAACATGACACCTGCAGGTTGTACCCGTCCCTCTCACTCTCTGGGCATGACAGAATCGAGTGAAAGAGACGGGTAGAAGAAATAAGGAAACAAATAGTTCGTTCATTCACATTCAGCAATTCATTTGCTATCCAGTTTTTAGGAGGTTATAGTAAGAAAGAAAGCAATTCATTTTAGGAACCTATTCTGGATCGCGCTAGTTTTTAATCGCTGTCTTAAAGTTGATGGTAGGTGGTAGGCACCCTGGTCTTAAAGATATCTACGAGTAGCTAAGTACAAGTAGCTGAACCACGTGTACCTACTCGTATGACTGCTAAATAAAAGTACGTGTAAGTACATGCAATGGGCCATTACACGCTATTATGACAGAAATGTTGTGGAGCCCGTGGCTTAGTAGTAAGCGTGCTCGGCCTGCGATCGTTGAGGTTAAGCAACACTGCAATGATCGGGCACGAGATGGGTGACCAAATACTTTTCATCTCGAGCTCCTCCGTGCTTCAGAAGTCACGTTAAGCCTTGGCTGCTTTCGCAGTCGCTAATACCCATCACTCCGGACTGGACCCGCGTGGTAGGTCATGGTCCACTTTCCTTATCCATCCATAAGAAAAGCCAGTCCCTCAGCAGTTGGGACATTAAATGGTTGATGATAATGGAAGAAATTTTAAAATAATGTTCTAGTCAGAATTTATAAAAATATCGGGATTAAAAATATACTATGTTTAATCCAGGCTACCTTTTATTTGTTTGTCAAATTTCAACCAAATCCGTTTAGTAGTTCTTGCGTGAAAGAGTAGCAAACATCTATACATCCATACTCACAAACTCTCGCATTCATATTAAGGATAATAGTAGGATTTATCAACATTTCAAGTTACAATAATTATACTCAGAAAAAAGACAAATTGCAGAAGTAACGTAACCAAAAGCCGTTTACACTGCTACTTGTTATACCTAGTAATTTGATTTTTTGTTTGTTTGTAATGGATAATCTCAAAGACCACTAGCACCGATTTAAAAAAATCTTTCAACATTATAAGTACCAAGCGGGTAAAACCATGGGGAGTCCCTAGTTGGACATAATTTCCAACGATCGTCACAGAAAAAGGAATTATTATAGAAGATTTTGATGATGAAATAAAGTATTTATATTTTTAAAAGCTTATATTGATAGACCTCCGTAACATATGCAAACAAAAGAAATTCTAAGACTCATAATATTATTACTTGACATTATTTACTAAAACAGTCATTCTTAGAAGCTGTAATATTATATCGGTTTCGTATTCTGCCAGTAATGCCACAACCCCGCTTATTTCATTCCGTCCCCGCGGGATCATCTCAACAAGGATTAATTGCTTAGCAATCCCTTCAAGTGGAAACGCGTAATAATTTGATGTTACATCACACCACACAATAATGCTCTTAGATACATAATTATTTTGTTTGGTGGATCTCCTATTTCTGTTCCGTATGCTTTAAAAAATTGTTAAAATCTTTGAATCATTTTATGAATAAGTACTTAGAAGCACAGTGATGCTAATAATGCTAATAATAATAATAGATACAATACGACATCAATAAAGTTATATGAATTCGAGTTAAGTATAATATTTATTATTAAAAGAGTGCCTTTGAGATTACATACATTATGTATTTACTTAGGTGACTATCGCTTTGTACCAGCAATTTATTTCCAACTTTACATTTGTTTTAACAGTCCAAAAAACTCCATATCACGATAAAAACTTGCTTTCGTATTTTCAAGTAAGTTCCAAACTATCTTCTTTGTTTTAAGAGCTTTGCTCTTGTCGGTGGAGAATCTCCATTCGTCTCGTCTCTCTGTCAATGCCTTCATTTCTTGATACGACAAAGCACTATACACGAATAATTTATCAAACTATATAATATGTATCTTATTATAAAGCCGAAAGTTCACAATCCACTTCCAAAAAAATTTTTTTTATCTTGCTCTTGGTCACGACACAATGATGGTCCAAAAATATAGCATAATAGCAAATAAAGCAGACCTAGAGGTCCCAGGTTCGATTCCTAATTGAGGTACATATTGCACTCAATTGGTTGGTGGCAGGACTTGTTCTTTGTCCGCCTGGCTAGCTACCACCATATTATTTTAGTCTGACGCCTTATCAGCATTGTTTTGATGTGAAGCAGACGTGTCCGCGCGCGAGTACTGTGAACGCAAGAAGCATCTTGCAAGACACATTTTAACTACACGCACTCGCGCCATGCATCGTCCGCAATCGCTTAAGGCGCTACTCGGAAAAATATGGACTTTTTGATTTAAAACTATAGGACGGTTACAGTTGTTAAAAATCTGGTAATAAGATATATATTTCTTCATACCTTTATCTAGAATCGTATATAAGATTTTAAACTTTCGCGTTCCATTATAATTACCAACAAGAGTAACGGGACTCAAGCGAAACGTCAAGCTGTAAGTACATAATAATATGTACTTCATAATAAATGTCGCGTTGAGTCCCGTTACTCTTGTTGATAATTAGAATCGTATAGTTTCAAAAACACGATTTTATGATTTTGCCTCGACACTTTTTATTTTCGAAAAGACCTCTAAAAATACGAAAAGTGAAGATTATTCTTAAATGGGGTTACTTACACTATTGGAAATTGGTTTAATAAGTGGACACCAATAATATTGAGGATCGTATAGAAGCATTTTTTTTAAATCGCTGTAGTTTTTTAATACGAAGTGATTTTGTGTTTTTTTTTTGCCTAATCTGCAAAATCGGTCTCGCTCCCGCGCGCGTCGTTTTCTCATTACTATCTCGCTTCAGCACATTTTTTCCGAGTATCGCCTTAACACGCTTTTACTCTGAAAGAGCACTAAGCGTTACCCTGTTGTGGACAAAACAATGCAATACTAACCTTTATTTCTTATAAGCACCAACCAAAATATAGTGAAAGGAAAGCCAATGTTTAACCAGACCCTTTTAGCAGCCCACAAAATTAGTGCGAACAATTTATCGAACTATACGTGAGGCCGAAGCTGGCAACTATTGGAAACGATTTCGGCAGTTCGCTAATGACACTAAATTATAATGGAGTTTCGTTACCTTTGGAACTGTGGGCAGAAGTTTTGTACGTGTAGCCGAGGGAGACATTTTAATAAATTATAAACGTGTGTTACGTCTAACGTGCTCGCGAATTTGCTTTGCTATTATTTGATAAAGAAAATTATTAAAATCAGAGGAAATGATTCGTGTAGTTTTGTAAATTGGTACAGTTATACCTTGCGGTATCCAGATGAACATACAATCGTCCAGACCTCCGGATAGTTGTTGGTACACTTACAGGTCACCTTACCTTGAACCAGACAGTCCTCTATGTAGAGGTTGCCTGAACGCAGAGGAAACAGCCGCCCACATGATTCTGGAGTGCGTAGGTTTGGCCGCACAACGAACAGAAATCCTCACAGAGGTGAGGTCGCTCCTAGAAGATTGTGAACGCCCCAGGAGGCTTCTGCGCTTCTGGAAGGAGCTAGGATGGCTCGACTAGCCATGTTCACGCATAACGGACCAAATATGAGTCTAAATGCGGAAAAGTGTCAATACTAAATACCAAATACTAAAAGTCCTCAAAAGTGGGGGGTGTACTGAGGGTGTAAGGGGGGGTTGAAAGTACCTTACCTCAGATGTTTGCTTATATCTCGAATATCTGTACGAATAGCATTATGATTACTTGTGACAAAAGTTTTTACATACAATTTTCTAGAAAATTGGCTATATTCATTTATACTCTAAGATCAATATTTTAGGAGCTACGGGTGTTAGTGTTAGGCTAGGTAGCTAACAAGGAAATAGAGATTTAAGAAATAAAATGAAATCGGTGGGTATTAATAATAGGTCTTTACATATGAAATTGCCGTTTTTTTCTTTTGTACATAAAGCTTAACAACTTTTATAATATTATAAATATATAATTTCTTTAATATTGCGTTACATTAAGACCGTATCGAGCAACTTTTGATAATTTAATAACCACGATATTTGATTATTTACATAGAAAAAACTTATGCCGAAAGTTACGACTATTTTTGTTTCCAGAATTTCGTACTTTATTAGTAGTAACTTAGTGAAAAAAAATTTTTTTCTCTTAACGAATGTGTCATTTAGTAGTTAAAATGTCCATAAATACGTGTGTAAAATTTTGTAAATTTTCTTAATATTAGTCGTTAAATAATAACAAAAACGTTAGTATGGAAAAAAAATAATTACAGAAATCTCCATACAAAACGGCAATTTCATAGGTAAAGACCTATTATTTTATTTAAAAATAGAAAAAGCAAAGCAGTTCGTCTTTATTATGTAACAAGCTGACCCGGCAAACGTTGTTTTACCACAGCGGTGACACTCCCTGTACGTGAGAGTTCGATCGCGCGCCGGTGACATTTAGCCGGCGCTAGGGTTGATACCGAAATGGAATAAAGACTTAGGTATGCTAAAGAAGATTACACATAGAATGTTATATCATGTAAGCTTTTGTAAGAACATTTAGTTAATTCAAGACACGTTCAATTTTCAATCAACTTTTATTTATTAAATATCTTTACAAATGGAATATAATAAAATTTCCGACAAAATAAAATATGAACGACAGATAATAAAATACTTAAATAAGAAACCGAGCAGCGATATATTTTGATTGCGAAAAATTTACTAAACTAGCGACAATTTACGAATGACTAATATACCCATTCGAGTCGAAAATAGGTAAGTACTTTATTAGAATATGTTTAGGAAAGCATATATATATCTTGGTAAACAAGTATCATTTTCTTCATCTAGACATCAAGATGAACTAAAAAGACAAACTAACATCACATAGAACAATTTTGGAGCAACAAAGACATTTTATATTCAAAACTTCCGATGAGACTCAAAAAGAAAATTCTAGATTCGTGTCTCCTACCCTGTCTTACATACGGCTGCCAAACCTGGATATATAATAACAACACAAACAAGAAAATACAGGTATGCCTGAGGTCAATGGAACGTAGTATACTGAACATAAAAAGAAAATACAGAAAAATAAATATAGACATAAGAAAATCTACAAATGTATTTGACGCCTTAAAACATTGCAAAAAGACTGAAATGGAGGTGGGCCGGCCACATAGCACGGATGGACAAAGAAAAATTGACACAAAGAGTACCTAACTACTTGGACAGGACCAACCATGAAGTTCGACTTAATACTGAGGTAACTGGAGAGTGCAGTACGAACAATTTTTTGAATACCACAAATAACACAGTAGCTGTCTTCCGTCTCACCTACACTTTAAAAAAATACGTATGGTCATATGAGACAGCTGACAGCCACTACATACATAAATGTCAAATTTGCTGGCGACACTTTTTTATTCAGGGTGAGAGCTCCAGTTACCTCAGAGTATTAAGTCTAACTTCATGGGACCAACTAATAAAAGGAAAAGAGGTAGACCAAAAGAAAGATGGATTGATGAGATAGTAAAAGTAATCGAAAGAGATTTGAATACAAAAGCATAGAACAGAAAAACTTGGAGTAAATTGGAGGAGGCATTTTCCCTATAAGGGGTCCTTAATATACTGAATTTATATTTAATTATATAATCTCTCTTTTATATAATATATTTAAATCAATTCCTATGATCAAATCTAAAATTACATTGAAATATTATATCAATTTACAATTTTTATACAAATTTTGTAATTAAAATGACATGCAGTTTTTATTGATGAATAGTAAAGGCTATAATAATAATAATAACCTTAACCATCGATAGCCGGGACCCTGATCTTGCTACTGTTGGGGAACTGCATTTTTGTATTTTTTAATGTTATATTTTTTAGTGTTATACCTACATTGTAAAAATTTAATGTTTAGAAATATAATTTTGTAAGTATTTAAAATGTAATAAAGGGAATAATAATATACGTAAAATAAGGTACTAACAGTGGGACACAGTTAATCCAAGTTTCCGAATAAAATACTAAATCGTCCAAAGAAAATACTAAGTAAGCGACAAAAATACTGAGTGACTGAATCAATAATCGCCCAAATAAAAATTTGTCCTCTCAATAATTATTTATTATAGACTGAATTTTAACAACTTTCGCATTTTTTGGCTTCCTAGTAGTTCCTATTTAAATTTATGAAGATTGCGTCAGCCCTCGGCCAAGGCATTCACCGACTGCCTGTTCCCCGCCCCGCGCGCCTCTCACGGCCTCCGCTCACATCCAGACACCCACACATAGCCGCAAGCGATTTTACGTGCACACATGCTTAAGTGTCGTTTCTTTTCGCGTTAGTGTATATATTCTTTGGTTTTACCATATAATAGTGGACCCGGTCACCAACATCTTGTGTGTGTGTTTATACACCAAAAGTTGCCTACACCAGACAACAGATAGCGCTAGTTACACACTACCAATAAAGGGGCCCAAACTTGGTCTCTATTTCCTACATATAAAAAAATTACTCTATGAAGTAGAGTGAGTGTCAGATAACTCTGCGCAACTGGGGCATTTTTGGCGTTAGTTACAGTATTTTTTTTTATTCTAAGCTTATAGAAAAGATTAGTATTCGATTTTGACCGCGCAGACGTCAGTGATTACATACTCTTTGGAAACGGCAATGGAAGAAATGACAGTTTTGTATCGAAGTTACGACAGTTACAGTGCCACAACCTTTTCTGTGCCGGTGACAGCGGCGCTACGTACGTTTTTCTTTTTTTTGTAGTAATTTAACCGGCCTTGACTTCTAAGAACTTCAGCCGCCAGCAGCGCTATGGTTGGACATCAACTTGACAGCAAAATGACATTAAAAAAATCACGTTAGTTTCACATTTTGGCCACCGGCACAGCAAAGTTTGTGGCACTGTAAACGATTTTTCAAAGAAAATTAAAATTTTTACTCAATTTTCCGAAATAATAAGTAGCCTATGTTACTCTCCAGCTCCCAAACTATCCCCATACCAAATATCACGTCGATCCGTTGCTCCGATTTGGCGTGAAAGAAGGACAAACAAACAAACAAACAAACACACTTTCACAATTATAATATTAGCATGGATTAGCTTTCAGCCCGCGGCTTCGCCCGCGTGAACTACACGTCGTTATTCCGCTGAAATGTGATACCTTTCCGGGATAAAAAGTAGCCTATGTTCCTCTCCAGGCCACAAAGTATCTGTGTTCCAAATTTCTCCAGAAACCGTTCAGCCGTTTTGGAGTGATGTGGGTGGGTCAAGCTGAGTATAGTCGGTGCAAGATATATCCATCCCAGTCCCAGATATTCCAGTATGTGATCGAGCTCGATCGGACACTGGGAAGTGGATAAAATTTTGCATGCAAAATTGGACGAACGAATATACAAACATACACTGCAAGTCCCATAAAAGGTTGTAAAATAACAACTATATCATCTCATCTCAAAATTTTAATTCATAATGATTACGCTATCCAATGTTAAAACTAACTAAAGTAATATTTACAATATTTTATTTTCTCTTTAATATTATAATACAATGAGCCCATTATTCATTTTCAAGAGGATATTCAGTAGCAGCCTGTCCCAGATGACTCATAAAATTGTAAGCGGCATAATGAACCAAACATTGTAAAGTTTACGAGCTATTTTATTTACAGATAATAAAATAAGTTTCAAAGTAATAACGGTTCTTTGGGCTTGAACGAAGACATTTAAACACTCGAAATTGTTACGCATGAAAAGATTCTAAAAATGAATTAATATGTGTATAAACACAATGATGAAATGTTGGTTAGGGAAATTTTTTTATGCTTATTAAAATAAAAACTAACTAAACACCTAACGCCCGAATTCTTGAACGCAAATCATCTTTGGGAGCGTCTCAAACATCATGGCATCTCTTTCATACGTTTGACATTTAAAGTGACAGGGCGATGTGTGAGACGCTCCCAAAGATAAGTAGCGTACGAGTATTCGGGCATAAGCTTTTCATTTTAACAAAACGCTGAGCTTACAAAGCTGGGTTTTTTCTCACAAACTCGTATCGCATAAACGATTTGCACACACATGTTGATAGTACAAAGGCTGTTTAACAGAAACGTTAGACGTACAAACATGCAATCAAACTAAAACTCTTAGCATTTTTTTCAAACCAACGGTCATTGCAACTTCGTATTTCTAACTTTAACGTCTAAGAAACTATTTTTATTATTCAGATTTACTCTAAGAATACTTAAGTTAACACATCTTACATTTCTGCGCGAATTGTTTATTGAAATAAAACCACTTTACCACCAGGGGCCAAAATGTCGGAAAAAAACTAAAAATCTTTTAAAAACTCAGTTCAAAATTACCAATGTGTACCATAATATACTTACGCGTGATTAAATCAGTAAAAAAGTAGTTTTATTTCAATACTAAGGTTAAAGTACATGATAAAAGTTAATCTTAAAACTCTCTTCGTAGATCATGCAAAACAAACGTTAGCGATGCAAATTGTTTAAAAAATCAAATAATCGTAGACAAAATTAAAAAGGGAAATTTCGTTTCTGTAAGTACAAGGTATTAGAAAAATAAAAGAAATCTAAGATGCGAATTGTTTAAAAAATCAAATAATCGTAGACAAAATTAAAAAGGGAAATTTCGTTTCTGTAAGTACAAGGTATTAGAAAAATAAAAGAAATCTAAGATTTTCTGTAAGAAGGAAAACTAATTAAAAACGCATTTCATTATAAACGCACTCTCTTTATATTTTCAAAAACAAGTACGGAAAAACTCGGTTTGTACTACGAACTAACTTTGTTAATCATGAACATAATATTATATTCACTTAATTAAAAAGCTAATTGGCTGCAGAACTTTCAGTAAAGTAAAGCAAACTTGATCCTCGTCTAGTGCTTAAAGCAAATGCATTCTACTGCTGGTTGAATTACCTATGTATGATTTTCTTAGAAGTAGGTAACTTTATTTATTTAAGAAAATAAACGGATGTTATTATTGAGTATTCGTACGTACGTAAGTATTTATTGATTACTTTTAATCAAAATTATATATTAAATAATCAATTGTCACTGGTATAATTATTTAGCTCATACATCTTACTCTACTCTTAACATATAAACTGAATAATTTAATTTAAATATCTAAACCAGTCTTTTCCGTATTACATAGAAAAACAAAAAGTAGTGGATACAATAATGCTTATTCAAAAATCACTTTTTACAAAGTCCGTCCTTGTCAATGTTCAATGTTCGATAGTTATAAGTAATAAAGTAAGCACTATTAATAAGTCCGATAGAATTTTCGTTGAAGAATTTGTTCGCCAATAGTTTACGTCTTTCGATGAAAGCATAAGAGAATCCTCTTTGTTTTGCGTCAGCTCACTTGGACACGGAAGAGCATCGACGGGCATGTCGATGACAGAAACTTGCTCTCTCACTAAAGGTTGTGCTGTTGATTCTGATTTTAAAGACTGATTAGGCTCTTCATAAACCTCTTCATCGTTACCATCTTGCTGTAATACATCGCCAGCGGTAACAACTTCGAATACATTTTTAGATTCTTTTGTTTCATATTCAGTGACCTCATTTGATGTCGTTTCGCTAGATATCATAGGAATACACGTGACGTCATCTAAGGCTGCTCGAAGTATTTCGCTTTTCGTATCGTTGCGCAGTCGATGCATCCAAGATAGACGGCAGTCGCAGCTAAGTTTGTTGCCTATAAAAAAAATATTTAAAATATAAAACGAAAAATAATATTATAAAAATGCTCATATACTCGTTTATCGTAAAATATTATTATTGAGCTTTAACAAAAGCTATCAAATAAATGCTTTGGTTATTCAGTAGGTACCTACAAGTATTACTGCTCAACTTTATTTTATACTTTTAAAAATTTTAATGTTAATACATTAAAATTTTACGTTAATACATTAGTTTGATTATGCAAGGGGACAAAAAATATTTAGGATATTAAGAAAGTATAAACCAGTTCATACAATTCAAAGTCGCACCTTAAAGTTTGATTAGGTATTTTAACGTAATAAGAATCATATTAAAACCAGTTAGGTATTGCATTAAATCGCACCTAGTTTTCTGATTAAACATTGCACAATAATAACTCTCCCGTGACGTTAAACTGACCCCTCGCGCCAATTCACGTCACTAACGAAAATATAATAACAGTAGTTTGCTTGTTGATTTTTAATAAAACATTTTTCATTCAGCCCAAATCGAGTTATAACGCCATTGTTGACTCACTAAAGGGAGCTGTTACACTCATTAATTGTCTTTAATGCACGAAGGGTGCTCCAAGGGGGATTAAACCTCCGTAGGGAGCTCGCTTTTGTGTGCACAAAATATAGTTATTTATCTTACCAAAGACTCTCAATACATGAAAGCACGATATTTGCTTTCAAATAACATGTTGGCTAAGGGGAACTGTGTGTAAATATGTTTGTAATCGCCGAATGTTGGACGATGTCATGTGATACTAAAAATGTTAACATTGTGATTCAAAGGCCGCTCTTAACTCCTAAGTCGTTACTGAAACCTGATACCACAAAGGGAGCTGATGTTTTATTGGAAACAAGTATATTATTTTGTAATTGTAACAACAACATAAAAAGCCTACGCTACAACGTAATACAAATGGAAACGGTTAAGACAATTTCTGTGTTGAATTTTATAAAAAGACAACTTACCACCCAGATAAAGTACGGAAGTCTTCAGTTTCAAATTCTCAATTATCGGCTTTACGTTTTCGTACGTAAAGAATTCTATTTCGTTGTTCCTTAAATCCAATAACTCGAGCCCTCGAACACCTTCTAAAAGCCCCTCATTAATGGACTTCAATTTGTTTCCAGTCATTGACAATTTTTGCAAAAGAACAAGTCCGTCGAATGCCCTTTCAGACAAATATTTCAATTCATTATTATCCAGAAGAAGCTCGTTTAAATTCCACAATTCAGTGAACGTCAAGTCCCCGATCATCGACAACTTGTTAGACCTCAGATCCAATCTCGTCAAATTAGCCAAGCCTCTGAAAGTATCTCTAGTCAATATCGTAATTGAATTGGCTTCTAATATCAGATCGTTGAGCACAGTCAAATGTTCAAAACAACCATCGTGCGCCAGACTAATGTTGTTAAACGACAAATCGAGATATCTGAGGGAAGGTAAATCGACGAAAACGTCCCTCTGTATCTCGGTAACTTTATTCTCCTTTATAGTCATGTTTACGAGCGCCGGTAGATTTGCGAACGAGGAAAAGTCAAGCTCGGTTATTTTGTTGTTCATTAACGTTATTTCACGCAGCGACGACATGTTTGAGAATGTCCTTTTCTCTATTTTATTCAAAGTAGCATAATGGATATAGAGCTTTTGAAGACGCTTCAAGCGTTGTATCACTTGCATAGGAATAAATTTTAGAGCACCGTCCGATCGTACGTTGAATGTTAGCCGTTCCAAATGCGGCTGGGAACTAAAGCTAGACCATATAGGGTCACTTTCATCTATTCCTCCATTGAAAACCCAGCAATCTGCTCTAGTCGCTGTCTTTACTTCAGTGTTCTCACAGTAGCAATGGACTTTGGATTCCCTATCTGTTATTTCACATATATTGTCCTTTGGCTGTGTGGCGTGATACCTCCTTTCAGTTTTATCCCTGCGTTTTTCATTTAGTCGGCTTTCAGTGTAGGATATTTGCACTGAAGTCAACGCAAGAGCTAGGAGTAAATATTGGACGACGGTCTCCATGTCCCCTTGGCTTTACAACCTGAAACAAGCAAAAACACGATAAGCTAGATTGCTTTTTGAAGGTAATTTTTTCAGAGTTAAACTCCAACGTATTCAAACAAGATTCGATATTCTTTGAAGTAATTTTGATCTGTCAAAATTGCTACTTTAGATAATCTTTTCCTTTAGAAATTGAATTTGTATTATGATATCTGTAAAATTAAAAATTATTTTAAAGTCAATAAAATCATTAAGTAAAGAAGGATAAAAACATTCACTTTGTTACGTTATATCTTAAGGTACCTACTAATTATGCTTTTTATATTACACATTATTATTCTATGTTCTTCAGGTTTTGTAAGTTAAGAAAGTTATAAAAAAACTACTAGAGCAAGAGCCCACGACGGCCAAACCTTCGTTATTTTATAACAGCTGAAAGTTTTTCTCTGCATGCCCCCTATACAGGTAAGAACGACCAGCGACTATAGAGTTTGGGTTGTGGTTACTTTGGCAGGTAACAGGGTGCCTACCATCAACTTTAAGACAGCGATTCAAAACTAGCGCGATCCAGAATAGGTTCCTAAAATGAATTACTTTCTTTCGTACTATGACCTTCTAAAAACCGGATCGCAACTGAATTGCTGAATGTGAATGGCCGAACGTTTTCTGTCCTTATTTCTTCTACCCGTCTCTTTCACTTGATTCTGTCATGCCCGGAGAGTGAGGGGGACGGGTATAACCTGTAGGTGTCATGTTAGCTTGGCCGAGTTATAAGTCAAATAAGAGTTCATGACAGCTTAGCGGCTGTGAAATGTCATTGCAATATTAAGCTGTCGTGGTACGAATAAGCGAAGCAGATCAGTTTAGGTCCTAAACAAAACCGCAATAAGAGTTGATGGTAGGCACACAGGTAGTAAAAATGTATAAAATAGTACCTAAAATTCGTTAAAGTATAAAGCTCAATTTTATATATATTTTCTTCAGGATAACTCTAGAAATCTCGTCATCCATTGCCGGACACTTATGACAGTTGCTACCCCCTGCCAGACCCCCTAAACTTTAATAAATTATACTTTCGTTATAGTTTAAAAGCTAAATTTTATATAATGTTACTTATACTATATACTAGAACTGTAGGCCTAGTACAAAAAACTGTTACTATGGTAACCGTTATCGTGATCGTATTATTTTGTATGAAATCCAGCGCAGCGCCTCTTTCGGTCGTATAAGGAACTGAAATTCAATACATATTTGACAGTAGCACTTTGATAACTTTTGAAGACGGTATAGTTTGCTTTTCGATTAGCATAACGATGTGCTAGGGTTACTGCTTCTTAAATGGCTGCTTTTCATAATTATTTATAAAAGACTTTTAAACTTTTAAAATATCCAAGTAGAAAATATGTTTAAATTTTTAATTAGACTTTCATTAAAGTTAAATTCTCTTTATTTAAGTAATCAGTGACTAATATTAGTTGATTACAAGTGCATAGGTTCAGTGCTTTATATACGGTCGTTACTTTGTCTGCCACATTAACGTGACGTTGTAAATTTGGAGCAGAATCGAAATAGGGTTGCACGCACGCCAATCAGCTGAGTACTGACCTGAAATTTACTAATTTTAGATTTTTAACCGACTTCAAAAATTGATTTCATCTCTTAACTTTGTTGTATTTGCACAAATAAATAAATAAATAATAAATAAATAACTTCTTACATTCACACCACTTATCTAAGCCCATTTTAATTTCATTAAGAAACTGTATCATGGAAAACTTGATAACGGATAAATATATACTTAAATACTTTTTTTTTGTAAATACATACTTAATATACATAGTTAACACCTAGACCAAGCCAAATAGACATGTTCATGCACACAAATATTTGTCTTGTTCGGGAATCGAACCCGAGACCACTGGCGCAGAAGGTGGGTAGCCTACCCCTGGGCCAAATTGGTCGACAAATAAAGACAAACCATCGCAGAAATAAAGATAATTGTTTAAATTATGTCCCTAGGTCATATACGTACTTATACAATGTAATAAAATTTCAAAAGAGCTATTTGGCCTGTTCAATGATAAAAAATATAAGTATGAAAAATCAAAAATTGGTAAGTAATATTGGAATCCTACTAATATTATAAATGTGAAAGTTTAGATGTTTGGATGTTTGGATGTTTGGATGTTTGTTACTCAATCACGCCAAAACGGCTGAACGGATTTGGCTGAAATTTGGGACACAGATACTTTGTAGCCTGGAGAGGAACATAGGCTACTTTTTATCCCGGAAAAACATCACATTCCCGCGGGATAACGTCGTGTAGTCCACGCGGGCGAAGCCGCGGGCGGAAAGCTAGTTGAGAAATAAGTAATGAATTGTTTAAGCTTTAAATAATTCAAATCCATATACTTTTTAATAGAAATCGTTAAACAAAGGAAGTATTAAAATATCCCATTAGACAACCCTAAGGCACGCAGTCAGACTAATTTGTGGGCAGTACGCTATCTCGTGACAATTACTCGTTCGCTCCACCATTGAGTCCCCGTTTTATCAATTTCATACTAATAGTGGCTGATACAGCTTGATTAATTATCCTAAATTACGGTTAGCGTAGCGGAACCGAAATCGAATTAACTTTTAGGACTAATTACGAGAGGATCCGGTCCCTTATTGATTCACGAGTTGGCAAGTTTCAGGATGCCAACATTTCAATTCATGGAAGTGGGAAGTACCTACTTCTGTTAAAGTGTAAGCAACATTGATGTTTTAATTTTAGTAAAATTTCCTGCCATGTTTTGTCCTAAATTTTTTGTTTGCCATTAGGTATGTTTATTAGGTTTATCAATCATTTATGGATACTAACTGTCCCGTCCGTCATCAGTAATAATAGTACCATTCATATATGCTAAAACAAATAAAGTTAAAGTCTTTATTTGTTTAAAGGCTTTAATTTCTAGAACAACTAGTTGGTTTCGCAAACATTGTACGTACATCTAATAGCGCAATCCTCGAAAAAGATTGAGGATTTTTTTAACTTTTACGTGACGTCCTTTAACTTCCGAATATAAAATAGCGGGCAGCTACCCGTTTTATTGTACTTACTTTTTTGCAGAGTATTTATTTATTTTAATTTATTCCTCTTCCAAAGTTTCATGAAAACGGTAAGTAACAACTAAAAACGCAATATTACAGCGAGCGTTTCGTTTTGGCAGTAATACTAGAAACAATATACAAGGCCGTTTTCACAAAACTCAGGCAGTTTAAAAAGATTGACGAAAAAGTTTCTTGTTAAGCTCAAAAGTCATGTTCATTAAAACCATTATGTAACACTTCTCGTTTCTTCAAAGGAGTTTTGTAATGATAAGGATAAGGACAAAGAGAGATTGTTCGTACTTTTTGTTTCGTCCAAACGATTATTAGGCATTGCATTTTCATGACTGGTCTTTGCTTTTAATTAAAACAAAGAATGGTTTATAGCAGCATTAGGGAGTTCGACAGTTCTTTGTTTAACTAAATGAAGAAGATCAGAATTAAATATTTCTGGACCTTTTTCTTTTTTCAATGGGAAAGGGTATTCAAATTAAAACTTTAAGGACTTGACTTGATGAAACATTTTACTTTGCTTCAACTGAGACTTATTCGTAGGTACATTTTCAGTTTCTTAGCTTAATTAACAAACAAAACATGTCACAAGAAAGTGATCCTGTAGCAAAAAGCGCTTGCGAGAATTTAATTAAAATGGGTTCGTAGTCTTATTTGAATTGCAAGTTTTATGCCTATTAAGGGTGTGTCATTTTCCTCCGAATATATAATAAATAAACGTTAATATACTTTTGTTTGTCTGAAACATTTATGTAAGTATTTCTGATTTACTGAAAAGTAGCGCATTTCACGCGCTTAATCAATAATTATAATTATGAATCAGGTATGCAGGAAGTAATTCAAAAACTATAGTGATTTTGTATTTTTCCCCCCTGCCAAAGTATATTTCTATTTTCGTTCCACCCAAACTATGCTTGAATTCAGCGACGCTAAAATGTGTATAAATCACAAACTGATGAAATAAATATTTTTTATTCCTCTAAGGCTGAATTGAGTTGAAAGTCTGATGCTGGATCATGTTCTGATATTCTAAGCTCGATCAATATGTCTGTCTATAATATGCTTTTGTGCCGTTTATTTGTGTCCGCTCATACTGTCAACGATGATCAGCGAGATAAATGTGTTGGACAGATTGACGCTGATTTCCTAAATGAGTGACAGCAAGTTAAATTTGATAGGATCTGTAAAACGGTCTAAAAATGGACGCCATCATACTTTTAGTTAGCTCTTTACGTATAGAAAATTGTTCTATGGTAAGAATAAACATTATGAGAAAAAGGAAAAAAATCTTTCTATGTTCTGTGGTTCTTAACCAAGTACCTATGCTGTGAAATATACATTTAATAACCCTCCTTTTTTGCTTTGCCGTAGTCGGGTAAAAATTAAAAAAAGTCCTAGTAAACCTATGCCAATAAACTATTTTATATTTAAGTAAAAATATTTTTTATGGATATATTAAATACTTTTTACTGAAATGCAGAGACATATTTTTAATACTGGAGTCCTACCGCAAGCTGTCGAACAATGTTATAGTAATGTTGATTGCAGGACGGAGCTATACACTGTGTATAGCGTCATCTCGCTTACATTACTATTACATTAGGCGGTATGTAACAAACATTACTTAAACATTATTTGATTCAATTAAAAAATGGACCCCCAGTGTGTCATTTTCATGTCAAATATGTGTACTAAGCGAGCGATCGACACGAGTGGCGAAATAAAAAAAATAGTACCCTGGTCCCATGATAATCGTTTTGATTGTAGAAATATACTCTTGACTACTGTAATGTTATATGTATAAATTTCTATGTAGGCTTATAAGTATACTACAAAAACGTACAGAACAAACAATATATTTTCTATCTGAATACCTAATTCCTCTTCTTTAGTTATTTTCTTCTTCAAGAAAATTGGTAATTGAGGATTCTGGGGAGTAGTGCGCTTTCATCTTCAGCCTTATCATCACTTACAGTGTGATGGAGGCTAACAGCCAGAATAAAATAATCTATCCACAGATAGGGATAGGCATGATCCAGATTAGATGCTATGCAACGTTTGATAATAACCTAGAATTAACGACAGTTGCCTGGGTGTTGCTAGGTGTTGCCGGGCCTAGCAACTAATCTGGATCATGCCTATCTCTATCTGTGGATAAATTATTAATTCTTGCCGTAAGTGGTACACCCTTTGTGGATAAAAAAACGGAAAACATAAGAGTCACTGGACCAGAAACACAAAACAAAACCAATGTTTGAAGCTACTTAAAAAACCCAAAACAATTTTTATACCAGCAAAAAGGATGTTCGGATATAAAACCTCCATCGGTAAACCATTTTCCTTCCCGAACCACTTCGCTTTATCAAACTCTTTAGTGCAATCTTCTCGTTGAAGAATTCAAAATATCTTACTCGCCCTTCTTGCTTAAATTACGTACAATACCCCACTGTCTAATAAAAAGTGGCGAAAGAAATACGACGGGGGTTTTCTTGTGTTTTTTTTTTCAATTCATTGTGAGTGGGGAGGAGACGACACCAATTAGTGTCATTCGTTTATTAGTCAGAGGGGCCTATAGTTAGTGACAAGAATAAGGTCATTGGTTTTTTCATTAAATTGGCGTGTCGAAACATCTGTAGGACTTACTCGTGGCTGTGAATTGTGCTGAATAACTTCTTTCTTTATTGAAGAAATTTATCACAATAAATTTGGCCGGACACTATAGGTGCCTACTTTCTAGAACTATTTTGTTTGTAGTTACTAAAATCTAGGTACCTCTAACGGAATCAGCAATAGCTTGATTTGTGGTTAATAAATAACATTGAGCTTAACCTTAAAGCCATACTCTGAAACGAAACTTCGCCCATTTCACTTAATTCTGTCATGACTGGAGAGTGAGAGGGACGAGTATAACGAAGTTTCGGGTTTTGCGTTTTAGAGTAAGCCCCTTGATGTTAAGTGGTGAAAGCGCACTACTCCCGGAATCACTGGCTATATCTTATCTCTCTGTCGGAACACAATAATGATGAAATAATGCTGATGCCTTATGCCTGCCTAGCCAGGGGGACTTAGGACAAGTCCTACCACCAACCAAGGTATTGTATTGCTTTCCACTACATTGTTGGTACGTATGCAATTGATTATGTAACCCAAGCATGAAAAAGTATCGTAAATTGTCTGAAAACCAGAGCAGCGCCTCTTTCGATCGTATCAGGAACTAAAATTCAATAAATATTTGACAGCAGCACTTTCACAGCTTATGACGGATGGTATAGTTTACTATTACGATTACCATAACGACAGTTTTCGTGCTACGGCCACAGAACAGATATGAATACAATTTGCGATAATGAAATATTCTAAGTAAAAATGTATAATGGAATAAATTAAATTAGGTATTATAGATAGGTAAATATCGATGGTAATAATATGCTCAAGTGTTTTACCTAAGCTTTTGTTTCGTATATTCTGTAAGTATACCACTTCGATGCAACAGATTTTCGTCTGATAGAAAATGATTTAAAAATTTCAAATGCCATTGCAATTCACATCAGCATTTATCTATACCGCACCGTGGACAAAACATTCCTAAATAAAATTACATCAGCAGAAAATATTTTGTGTATCGCAATCACATTTCATCGGCAGACTGACCGCAGTACGACATAATCTATCAAAATCGACTTATTGAAAGTCTTAAAAAGAAATCTCCCAGTAAAAGCGGAATATGTAACTCAAAAACGACTCAATCAATCTAAAATAGGCTCTATCATTCAAGGACTAAAGTTTATATTTCTTAACTCAGCATTTTTTATGAACACGACTGAAGGAAGATTGCCGTAAGATTTTGCGACCTCTGTTATTGGTGATTCACGAGTTATTTTATTCCCATGGGTTTGCTGTCAGCATGATGTATCTTCAAAAATGTTTATTAAACCTATATTTCTCATACAAAACAACCCTATCAGAAAATTTTCTCATTATTTTTGTTAATCATTCCATCACAGGCCTGTTACGTTAACCGTTGTTTAACCGTCGGTTAGTTGGGTTTTTAGCCAATCACGTGCGTTAACTAATCAACTAATCAACTAACCAACGGCTAACGTAACCGACTGTTGGTGAACTTAGGCACAGCCACTTAGGCGCTTTAGTCGAAATTTGCCTTCGTATTCTAATGACATTGTAACAGTTTTTCGATGGGCACGTGTCCCTCTTACAAATTTTCGACCTGACGGTCACATGTCCTGACGCAAGTTTAACATTTTTTACAAATCACAAAAAGTGCACAACGCACTTTTTGTGATGGGTAAAAAATGTTAAAGTTTTCACTTCAAAAATAGTTAGGTGTAGCTCGCTCCCTGTGTAGTTTATAGAGAAAAATATAATACGCAACCCCGAAATCAAACCAAATAATATACTTTTTATAATAAAATGTTTTTTATTTTTTTATATTGAAAACAAACTGTGCGGGACAGATTGTTTGTTATTTGTTGTGTTTTGTAAATTATGTTACAAATAAGATGAACAGAAGAATAAAAAGAAGAAGAATAATATACTTTTTATAATTTTAATAAAAGTTCGTATTCACTGTTCTGATTTCCTGATTGCGGGTTCCTACCAAATGTAAGCTGATCTGCTAGCACTAGCTCCAGGTATTTTAAACCACCTAATAGTTGTTTCGAATTCAGCAGATATTTCTTAAATTGCCACTCCGGGCCGTTACAAAGAGAAAGCGATAATTGAAGATATTTATAACAAAAATCCGGAAGGGTCGGTCGAAATCTTGTAGAATGTCCGTATTAACATAACGTTTGCGGACAATGAACCTAAACAGCTCTACCTATTCCAATCTCTGGTTATATCCCTAATTTTGTATTTTCTTAAAGTCTACTCTATGTTAATTCCAATTAACAACAAAACTTGTTCAGACAGAGTTACTTTCGCATTCAAATTAGTAGTACCTACGGCGATCAAGTATTATAAAATTAAAGAATTAACAATAAGAACTCAAACTTGGCCAAAGAATGGTTGCAGCAATTAAACTGAGACTCCAAGTAACAACTGGCTAAGAAGAAAGAGATTATTTTAAAATTATGTAAATACAAAATATCCGAATAAGTATTTTGCCCCATCTGCATAATATCCGACAGCATTGTAGCCCTTATCGAGGGCGTTCACTGATGTACCCATCAGGCTGAAGAACATTTTATCATTTGCAAAATTAATGTAAAGAGAGTTTATCTTAAGGTTCCGGGAGTTTAGCCAAGTTGCTGTTGAGATAAATTTGAGCAATTCTTCGCAAAATTATACCAAGCGCGGGTTCAGTGCGAGTATTTTTGTAATATGGAACTGTACCCGTAGTGGTAAGTTTGCGTTAAACGTGATAGTAATGTTTGAGTTTTTTAGATAGATCGTGGTGACAAAGAAATAAAGATTCGCGGTTTGCACCACAGAACATGGAAAGTAAAAAAATCCTACCGTGTTCTGTGGTTTGCACATTGATTAAGCAACACTACGGGTACACTTGACACTGGACAGTTGAGTCCAGTTCGTTAAGAAAAAGTCCTGCCCAGTTAGACAGGAATTTTTCTTAAAGAAAATGCAGTGAAGTCCCTATGACAATAATTTAGATAGATGTAAATCCTTCGGTTTGGATTAAGCTCTTCAAGGAGCTTAAGGGTTTAATAAATGTAAGATAGCTAAAAGAGTTAAATGCATTATAGTGACTTGTCACTGCCATACACCAAGCGTCCCGCTCCTTAAAATTGTAAAGAATTTTATACTCAGTTTAGTATCACACATACGGCCGAATTCTCGAACGCAAATCATCTTTGGGAGCGTCCAAAGCCATCTTCTATCTCACTCGTCGCACTTGTAACAAGCCATGCTCCTTGGAAAAGCGGCAACGTTGCAGTCGATTACGTCAACGTGTTCTGTTCCGGTGGCCAAAACTGGAACTAACGTGTTTTGTTCATAATGTCATTTTACTGTCAAGTTGTACTGTCCAACCAGCGCTGCTGTCACCGGAACAGAAAAGATTGTTGATCTATACATTTTACTCTTTGTTCTATATAAATAAACAATCGTGTAGTGTTGCCAGGTAAGGCGATAACTCTCAAATTATGTGGAAGTAAAAATCAACGAACACTCGAAAAACAGTATAGAGGTAAATGCTTGGAACACAATTTTTTACTTTGTAACGGTTTGAAGGTCTCATTTTTATTTCAACCCGATTTTAAGACCTGTAGATGTAGAACATGACACAAAAAAAATAACCACCATTTTAACCAATCACGTGTTCTACAGGACTTCCGAGGCAAACTCGCTCTCTGAAATGTCAACGCGATGAACTAGTTTGGCCTAGGAAAAACTAGTTTGTCCTGAAATCGGGTTTGGCAGGTAAAATATATACAGTATTATACAAAACTTTTAGCCCAAACAAAGTTCCAAAGTCAAAAATTGTGTTCCAAACATTTCCCTCTATATCTCTTCGTTGACTAGGCTAAACTTGATATAATATAATAAAAAAAATAACTTTCGCCGTAATTCAATTCACATCTTAGATTTCTGCGCGAACTGTTCATTTAAATAAAACACTTTCTCGGATTTTGCACGCATTTTGGCACGTTGCCAATCCGAGCAGCATGGCCTGTAGGAGCGCAAGCAGCCGAGAAATAATAGCGGGCCATGGAGCGTCTCAAACATCATGGCATCTCTTTCATACGTTTGACATTTAAAGTGACAGGGCGATGTGTGAGACGCTCCCAAAGATAAGTAGCGTACGAGTATTCGGGCAATAGACCATTAAATGAAAAATACCACTGGACAGTATAATAGAAAAAAAGTTTATGTAATAAACACTACATTTTATAAACTATCTCGTACCCAAACCGAAAAAGAATAAAAAAAATGTGTTTCTATGATTAATTATCGATGATGAATCGACAAATGTGCCTAAGTACCTACAAAACAAGGGAACTTTAGATGAAATTTAAATAATAGAAAATGTTTCGGAACTTATTTAAAATCTCAATTTGAATTTACAATGCAATTTTTTATTTACATTAAGTATGAAATAATTAGAAATTTTGGATCCGTGTCACAGTTAGCTACGATGAGTCGTAGCTATGAGAGTCGTTATGACTGTAGCGACCTTCGATTTATATGATCGAAGGTAGCGATGCACTCACATCGCTACATAAGCAAGACGCCGAGTATCGAAGGTTGGAAATGCAGGATAAGCGAAAAGTACGAATGTAAACATCGACGCAAGCCTGACGTCACACACTACGTCAAGATGGAACTGAAAAAATTTATGGAAATATTAATCGCCTTTTACAGAGTTTCTCAGATGCGTTGCATACTTAAATACAATTTCCAACTACTAACAGTTGGGCGCGAGGAGGAGGAGGAGCCCGTGGCGCAGTGGATAGCGCGCTCGGCCTGCGATCGTTGAGGTTAAGGAACGTTCGCAATGGTCGGTCACGGGATGGGTGACCAAAAAACTTTTCATCTCGAGCTCCTCCGTGCTTCGGAAGGCACGTTAAGCCGTTGGTCCCGGCTGCACTTGCAGTCGTTAATACCCACCAATCCGCACTGAGCCCGCGTGGTGGGTCATGGCTCATTCGCCTTATTCATCCATAAGGAAGGCCAGTGCCCCAGCAGTGGGGACATTAAATGGCTGATGATGATGATGATGAACAGTTGGGCCGCGGTCCCCGAGCACACCTAGCTCGGAGGAAGTAATGACGACCTCCGTGGCCGAGTGGTATACACACCGGTTTTCAAGGAGCTCGATTTCCGGTCGGGCAAATATTGAAAGCTTTTCAATATTTCCCGTCGTAGTTTTCAATTTCCATAACACTACAAAATGAAGGGAAATTTTATTATTTTTTACGAAGCAGTATTAATTCAAATTCCACGAAAGTAATTAATGTACCAAATGAAATGTTAGCATGGTTTTTCCTCAATGCCACAGCGCGTTGTGGTCGAATCGCACGAATTTCGCGATGTGGATGTTTTACAGTGCTCACAACGCGTTGTGAGCTGTTTTTTCGCTCAATGAGCGTTTTCGGTCTTTGAGCCTAACATATATAAAAATCTATTTATGCTTCTACCCATTTAAATGCGAAAATAAATCTGGCCGTATGTCACCTTTTCACGCCTAAATCTACCTCTTAACAAAAAATTAACTGCCTCTGTGGTCTAGTTGTACACACCACCTACCTGTATCAGACCAGCAAGGGTTCGACTCCCAGTGGGAGTAAATATTGTATTCGGTTTGGTAGACTGGTACCACTTGTTATAAGTCCGCCTGGCCAGCTATCACCATCTTATCCAAGTCTGACGCCATGACAACGATGTTTTCAGCATTGTTGTGTTCCAGGAGTAATGCGTTTCCATATTCAGCCTTTTCTTCACTTAACTTCAGGTGGGATGAAGGCTAAGTGCTACCCCGTTTGTGGATAAAAAAAAAACATTTTTTAACAAATTGATTTTGATGGCCAAATTCATACGCGTACAAAATCGCGGGCAGGTACCTACCTACTAGTACCATTCATTACACTTATTATTCTAACAGGTACGAGTATGTCCCATAGCTTATTACGAAACAATTACGGCATACCTTGAGTCATCCCTTGCGTCGTCGTATCAATTTTGGGACTTTCAGGTATAAATTTTACTTTAACAACCCAAAGGGTCTAGTAAGGTGCTGATTCGTGTGCTCATGGAAAAAAAATCTAAGGGCTATTGAAACAGGTAAATTTGGCGCAGGTAGTAGGTTTCTTTTGCTAAATCGTCGTTAAAAATAACCTTTTACGCACGTAAATCGTGCTCGAAAAAATTCTAAATAGCCATTGGGTATTGCCAATGCGTATTCGTGACGACCCTTTTTTGTGAATATTATTAGTATTTACAAACCACTTTTGGAGCTGTAAAAGCTTTATACAACATTCTTTTGTAATGGTGGTGGAAAGGAGATTACGTTGTGCGTAGAATTAAGAATCGGCAAAGTAATTACAAAATTTGTAGACGCCAAATAAAGTTTACCGCACGGTGTTTTGGCGTTGCGACTCGATGCGATTAGCCTATGCACTGCACACCGTGAAAAAAAATGCTTTCTTTAATACTCGGACAGTCAAAGAAAGCTTGTCAATAGATTTCTTTCAAAGTGCCTTCAAGAATTGAGTTATAAGAACGCGTAACAGTTTCTTAAACCATTCCAACGGTTGCTCACGTCCGAACATTTACCCTTTTCTCTTTTCACTTGCCGACTTTATGAACAGTCATATTATGAACGCGAAGGAATGTTGAACGTTAGATGTTCACGCCGATTGTGAAATTCACAGAAAAACTTTGGTTGAACGGAGAATTTTAGATCGTTGTCACTCGTGTGACATCGTGTAAAGTATAAAAGCTTCAAAAATACTGGCAAACTTGAATCTGACACTTCTTAGGGATGGTTTTTAGGGTTCCGTAGTCAACAAGGAACCCTTATAGTTTCGCCATGTCCGTCTGTCCGTCTTTCTGTCCCCAGCCTAGCTCATAGACTCTTAGTACTAGAAAGCTGTAATTTGGTATAAATATACCTACATATAAATCACACCGACAAAGTGATAAAGTAAAATTTTAAAAATATTTTTTTTTTTTTACCTACCCCTCCCCGTGAAGTGGGTATGTATTTTTTTTCTTCTCTTCCAGCCAAATATTTGTTTTTGGGTACGTGAAAATATTCACGATAGTTGTATAAGTATATGACGAAGTTAAAAGGAAAACTATCACAGCTAAGTTACTTTACAATTTTGAGATATTATTATAACACATTTTCGAAAACCGCAAATATAACTTTGTCATTCATACGAACACTATGAAAAACAAAGTTTTTTTTTGGCGAAAAATGATAGTGGTATTTTGGCTAGGTGTATGTAATCGGTACGTTAAGTGGGTACGGAACCCTTCATGGGCGAGTCCGACTCGCACTTGGCCGGTTTTTACTTGTGAGTTCACTCTGAATCTAAGGATTACAAACCCTTTATCATAACGCTCTAGTGTAAAATACACCCCACCAAAAACATTTTCATGCAAAATGTATTCAAGACGAGACATCTATATGGCTCGCACTGTCAAAAAGTTATCAGATCACATCTAAAGCCAAGTTTTTAACTCTGCAAGACCTAACTTCACAAACTCTACTTCTAAGTTAATATAATTATGTATCTCAGCCAGCGTTTAGTTAATATTAGAACTACCGTCTAACAGAAAAGTGATTAACCCGGGGAAATCCCGTGCCCCAGAAACTACTATTAACAAGAGAATAGTAGTTTCATTAAATATAGTAAGGATCTATATTATATTATATCCTTACTATATTTAATGTTATGGGAAAACCTCACATAGTTTGGCTTATTTAAAGAGAACAGATGACTTTGGTATGCTTTTAATATAATCACTAGCTTTCCATTCGCGGCTTCGCCCGCGTGGACTACTAGCCTATGTTCCTCTCCAGGCTACAAAGTATCTGTGTCCCAAATTTCAGCCAAATCCGTTTAGCTGTTGTGGCGTGATTGAGTAACAAACATACAAACATCTAAACATCCAAACATATAAACTTTCACATTTATAATATTATATTAGTAGGAAGTAGGATGTGCAATTGTCTTATTTCATAATTGATTTTAGCCTGATACACATTATTTGCCAAAGGGATAATAAACATATAAAAAAAATCGAATTGCTTATTATTAAACGTTAGGAAAATCCCTCATCATCATCATGTCAGCCGAACGACGCCCACTGCTGGGCATAGGCCTCCCCCAAGGATCTCCACAACGATCGGTCCTGCGCTGCCCGCATCCAGCGGCTTCCCGCGACCTTGACCAGATCGTCGGTCCACATTGTAGGAGGCCTTTTTTTTTTTTCTCACGGAACGTCGTCCGGTACGCGGTCACCATTCGAGAACCTTTCCGCCCCAACGGCCATCGGTTCTCCTCGCTATGTGTCCCGCCCACTGCCACTTCAATGATGCAATCCTTCGGGTGATGTCGGTTGTTTTAGTTCTCCTGCGGATCTCATCATTTCTGATTCGATCGAGCAGGCATCGCTCTCTCCATTGCTCGCTGGGTGACTTTGAGCCTTCTTATGAGACCCATAGTAAAAGACCACGTCTTACTTCCATAGGACATTACTGGCAACACACACTGGTCAAAGACTTTCGTCTTGAGACATTGAGGTATTTCGGACGCAAATACCTATATGCCGGAGCTTCCCAAACGCTGCCCATCCGGACTGGACTCGACGAGAGATCTCTTTCTCAAAGTTGGACTTACCAAGCTGGACCGTCTGTCCCAGGTAAACGTAGTGGTCAAAAACTTCGAGTGTAATGTTCCCAACATTAACTGAAAATCCCTATTTGAAAGATATTAATTATTGTAGGTTCTCGCAATTTCAACAACTCTATTGAAACTTTCCTTTCATACCCCTTACACCTACACTATCTTGATAAACACCTCGCCACAACTAATGAATTATTATTGTACGCTTAATCAATATCTCATTATATATATAATAATAATAATAATAATAATAGCCTTTATTCACTGACCTAATACAAATACATAGTTAAATCTTAAACATAATATATATGTAACAGCAACCTCTTTATTGGTCAGGTTGTCCTTCGACATAGGCCTCCCCTAGCTTCTTCCACTCCACTCTGTCCCGAGCTGACCTTCTCCATCCTTTTGGTAGATCATCTTCCCATCTTTTGATCGGACGTCCCTTTATTCTTTTTCCATTTCTAGGATACCACTCTATGACATCTTTCGTCCATTTTCCTTTGAGGGTTCTCATGATATGACCAGTCCAATTCCATTTGAGTTTCCTTATATTTTGTATAACATCGCTCACCTTAGTTATTTTCCTAATTTTAGCAGTCGTCCACCTGTCCTTCAACCTTATGTTAAGCATGCTTCGCTCCATGTTGCGTTGGCAAACTATTAATTTTTGGTTTATTTTGCTCGAAGCCGGCCATGTTTGACACCCATAGGTAAGACATGGGAGAATGCATGTGTTATAAAGTTTGCTTTTTACTGACATTGGTAGTGCTTCGTTTTTAACAATTTCTTTTAGTGACCAGTACCGTTTCCAAGTGTTGCTTATTCGTCTGTCAATTTCTTTTGAGTGTTGGTCTTTTATTGATATAAGCTGTCCTAAATATATATATTCGTCTACATACTCAATAACATCTTGTCCTATTTCTATGTTTTCCCTTAGTGCGTTTGTCATTACTTTGGTCTTCGTTGGATTCATTGATAGACCCGCTTTCCTGCTTTCGTGATCTAATTGCTGCAGCATAGTTTGTAATTTGTCTGGACTCTCAGCAAATATCACAATGTCATCCGCAAATCTAAGATGACTTAGGTTTGTTCCATTAATATTTATTCCGAATGTCTCCCAATCCAAACATCTGAATATATTTTCTAGGACAGCAGTGAAAAGTTTAGGGGAAAGTGGATCACCCTGCCTACCTCTCTCAATGCGAAATTCTTCTCCTTGTTGCTTAAGTTGTACCGTAGCTGTGGTATTTTTGTATATTTCTTTTATTATTTTTACGTATTTACTTTCCACGTCCTGATTTTCTAACGTATTCCAGATGTATTTGTGACTCAGAGAATCGAATGCCTTATTATAATCCACGAATGCCAAGTAGTAACTTTGCCTATATTCATTATGTTTTTCTATTACTTGTTTCACAACGTGAATGTGATCTATTGTGGAATAATCGGAACGAAATCCCGCTTGTTCTCTTGGTTGGTTTTCTTCTAGGCGTTTTGATATTCTTTCGAGTATAATTTTAGAAAATACTTTGTATGTATTCGGCATTAAACATATGGGTCGATAGTTATTGATTTCATTTTTATTTCCTTTTTTATGTAGTAGAACAATTGTGGACTTCGTCCATTGAGTTGGTATTTGTTCAGTAGCAATTATTTCGTTAAATAGGTCTGTCAGGTATTTAGATATTGCAGTTAGGGTTTCTTTCAGTAATTCGTTTGAGATTTTATCTGCTCCAGGTGCTTTGCCATTTTTCTGTGTTTTTATAGCTCTTACAACTTCAGTTTCTAATATGCAAGGCACATCTTCATCGAAAGAATTCTTTTTTATGTCTGATAGTATTGTTATGTCTGTATTCATGTATAATTTTTTGTAAAAGTCTGTCGCCACTTCAGCTATTGATGATCTTTTTGTTGTCAGTTTTTCAGTTTTCTTTTTGGTTTTCATGCCGGGTATCCATTGTGTGTATTCTCTCAGCTGCTTTAAGCCTTTCTTGATTCCACCCGTTTTCTCTATTTGTTCTCTCAGTGCGTTCAATCTCTCGTTTTTCCTATGTTTCTTTATCGATGCTTGAATTTTCTTGCTAATATTTGCTATGTTTTGGCGGTTTTCTTTTCGTTCCTTAAGCATTGACTTCCTTTCTTCCATTAACTTAAGCGACTCTTCACCATATTTATTTTTCTTCTCTTTTCTGTTAATTCTTAATTTAATTAAGTTTATAAGTTCTTTCTCTAAAGAATTATACCTTTCTTGTATTGTTTTATATTTTCCGCTTTTATTTAATCTAGTCTCTAATTCGTTTAGGACACTTTGTGGGATAGGCATCATATTTGTTATATTCGTTGTTGTAGTGACTATATATTTTCTTGATTTACTATTTTTGCATAGTATAGTTCCTCTTACCATTCTGTGGTCTGAGTAAAAATTTAGTTTGTTCACCACATCGACGTCACAGAATATCTGTTTTTCTTTTGATAATATAAAATCGATTTCATTTCTGTCTCTGCCATTCGGAGAAATCCATGTCCATTTTCTTGACTTTGCTTTCCTGTAGAAACTGTTAATTATTTTAAAGTCATTTGAAAAGGAAAAATCTATGAGTCTGTTTCCGTTATCATTTCTGTCACCACTACTATATTCTCCTAAAATAAATTCGTCTTTGCTAGATTTTTTGCCTACCTTGGCGTTAAAGTCTCCAATCAGGATTATATTTTTGTTAGTTTTTTCTACTAGTTCTGTCAGTTCTTTGTAAAACTTATCTTTCGCTGCTTTGGTATCTCTTTCTGTTGGTGCATGTACTTGTATAATTGACATAGGCTGTTTATCTAGTAGTATATTAAGTACGGCAATTCTGTCTGATATTCCTTTAAAACTAATTATTTTTTCTTTTAAATACCTTTTAACTAAGAATCCCATTCCGTACATACCTTGTTTTTCGCCATAGAAGTAAAAAATATGATTGTCATATTCTCTTATCTCTTCTCCCAATCTTCTCACTTCACAGAGACCAATGATATCCCACTTTATTAATTCTATAGCTTCTTCCAACTCTTTTAGTCTTTCCTCTGTCATTAGTGTTTTGACGTTAAATGTGGCGAGATAAATTTTGTTGTATGTTTTTTGCGATGAAGATGTTTTTCTAGGGGGTGGTATTATATATATAGTAACACATTAATTATTTTGCTTGGTGACAAACTAATTAAATGATATATAATAATACTTGTACGAGGAGCCAATGGCACAGAGGTTAGCGCGCTCGCCTTGGTCGGTCACAGGTTAAGGAAGGCCTGTGATCCAGCTCATTAAAACAGCAATGATTGATGATGAATGAATGATGATATTCATATCAACCTGATATTTTGTCACCTCTACGTTTTAAATTATATTTTATGACTAAAAGGAAAATATTCCAAAACGCTTTTTTTAATAGGTAAGTATAAAGCTTTACCAAAATGTCACTGATCCATACTAATATTGTAAATGTGAAGGTAATACAAGCAATCATATGTAAAGCTAACCGTAGTAGTATCAGCCCCCTGATTTACAAACCGTCAGTAACGTTCCGGACAGCGGTGTCCGGTCCATCCGGTATGTCCATTCAATTAAACGCCTAGGCCGATATTTTTTTCAGTAAGTAAATTTTTTCTATAAAAAAATAACCACGAAATTTAAGGCGAACGCGAAGCGCAAAATTTCTAACCTATCACGTGTTCTACAGAACTTCTGAGGGGTTCATGCTGCCATACTCAACCATCCGCCTGCGACACTGTCACGACACTGTCATACATTGACAAAGACAAAACACAGATTTTTGATCCGTATGTTTGTGAATCAGGGAGCTGTAGTTCTTTATCTTAAACTTTACTCCACGGTTTTAAACATCTAAAACAGCAAATTTACCATATTTCATAGTAGCATTTTGATCGCTAAAAATTAAAAATGACTTTGTGATAATATTGCGACCAAAGCGAATGTGTATTATAATTTATATTATTATAATGTTAAATAACACAAACAAACTGAAAGATTCGAAACAAATGTTTTATGAAGAGACACTCGTATTGTAATCGGGGCTCTGCATAAAACATGAAGCTCTTACCTTCGGAAAATATTATCTTTTTGAACGAAAGCGAAATGAATGTATTTTTTTCATAAAGATCGTTTGTTTCCATCGATCTGCAGGTAAATTAAGAGAGTTGCAAGAAATATTGTGGAAAACATGTTTTTGTATGGGAGCAACGGTACTAACTAACATTTAATTGCACATTCATTCTGAAAATTGGTTGAAATCCGCACGAAGCACACTCACCTTTATGATTACCTATTTGAAGCGTTTTGATGATATTATCTGCCGGACTATGTTCCTCACAATCGCGTTGCCGCAAATATTTGCCCTTTACGGGCCTAATTCGCCTCTTTATATCAAAATCTAGGCTTGCATTGATTATAGTGTTATATATTTCCTATTTTAAATTTAATTTAATTTGATATTTTGTACGCTTTAACGGGTGAATGTGTGCTGGACTTGTAATTAAAATCTATATTAGGTACGAGATTGTACCCCTTTTTAGCGAAATAAAAATATTCTTATTCTTATGCTTCGATCAACAATAACACCTATGCCCGTTTGCACTAAACTCGGGTTGAGCGTGTCATAGATAAGATACATCTTAGCTTAGAAACAGCCTAAAACAGCCGAGCTAAAATTTTTGTTTGCACTGACAGACTACGTCGTAAATTAGTCATCACCTTGCTAAAAGAATGAATGAATGAATTCAAATATTAATTGTTTATGGATTTTAAACCTGGCGAGGTAAAGTAGGTCACTGGATATTTTTTTGGTTGAAACTTCTCATTGATTCCTTCGTAAGTTAAAAGGAGACAAAAGCTAAGGCGTTGTCTATTTTTTTTTGGTAGGAGTAATTCACCGAGAAAAGAAAATGTCAACTGAGCTCAACTGTCAGGAAAAACATAAATACAGTGCGCAACCTTTTCTGTTCCGGTGGCCAAAACTAGAACTAACGAGTTTTGTTTTTAATGTCATTTTGCTAATACTTTCATGTTTTGCTGCTAAACATAAGCGCCGCTGTCATGGGAACAGAAAAGATTGTCGATCTGTAATGTTTTTTTAAAATAAATGATGAATGACGTATGTCACATGTGTTGTGTCTCTATCTAGCAAACAAGAATACAAAAGCCACAAGCTTTTCTGTTCCGGTGACAGCCGTGACACAGGAGTCACTTGCAATACAAAATTAGCTGTCAAAATGGACTGTCGTATGAAAACTGTTTTAGTTCCAAAGATAATCACCGGAACAGAAAAGCTTGTCGCACTACTCTTTGCTCACAATGCCACAGACAATAATCACTGATATAGGTATTTCTTAAGCCTTAGGCGCTCGATATTGGGCCCGTAAGTTAAGAATAGCCAAAAGTGCATTAAAGAATGTCCTAAGGTTAGTGCAAAGCAATTTTTTGTTAAGAATGTCTTAAGTTAGCTAGGAAAAGACTTAGGCGATTTTTAAGTTTAGTGCAAACGGGTGCTAGTTTCTTATGCTCATTTATTTGTCTCGCGCCCAAATCCTAACAAACTTACGGCAACACAAAGAGCTTCTTCGACGAATTCGATTCGATTCGACGATTTCATAGCCACACTACATCCCTTCGCGAAAGAGAGCGTGGTCGCGCTTTTATATAATCGAAATAATAACTGTTATCAACTTAACAATTTTTCGATGGTTAGGCGCCAACATAATGGTAAATAGTAACATATAAATATGCGGAAACATCGGTAGTCAAAAGTATAATGCCATGCAAGAATCATGGCAGGTGAAGGTATAATTTGTTTCTACTAAGTAACAGTAACACATTATATGATTCCATAAATGGATCTCAATAATTATATTTTATATTTATTTATTTTTTTATTTATATTTTGATTCTTTATATTACAATTTGTTTTCAGTATAATTGGTATACTACCAATCAAAGGTCATTATTTGAGGACAATTTATGTCATAACAGAAAGGTGAATTGTTGTTACTCCGCTAGTAATAGAGAGAGTGATTAATGATTCTAAACTATTGATTTTCTTATAGGTACTATTATGATTCGTTCTTGTATATATACGTACAGGTTCAGCACTTGAATTTTTTGTTGGTTAAACACAAAGTTAGACCATACTATTTAAGTATAAGTTCATCAGTTGTTTAAACTATTTTCACCAAAATATTAATGATCGTCAATTTTCTTGTCTAATGTATGCCATAATATTTAAAAAAATACACATACATTAAAACAGGATTTCATTTACTTGTGCGTTTAGAAAGGACTAACTTTTGAGGACTTTAAACTATATTATTTTATTTAAGCTCTTTTAGTTTGCTTTCTAATAGATTGAACAGGTGCATGTTGTGGCAGCCTTTAAGTTTAACAGCGATTTAAAAAATAACCAATAAGTGTGAATATCGTTTGTTTTTATTGTGTTCAAAAATAATAACAAAGAAATTAGGATAACCATTATTTTTATTGATCATTGAAAGTACCTAAATCTTTTTTGATATACGTGTTCTTACGTCTTAGCGCGAAATAGTGCTGAAAGGTAGGGAAAACAAAACTGAACTAAGTAAAACTAAATGTTTAAAATCGTAAGAATAATCTTTTGGGACAGAAATATATTATTTTGGGAAAATAAAATAAAATTAGGCTTTGTGAACCATGGTCCAGCTACGGTACCGAACCGATACTTTTTTAAATAGCAACGCAAACTGAACAGAATAACACTCTTGCTGCTGACAGCAATCTTTATGAGGAAGTTGACACTTTTACTATAATACAACGCGGAAATTGAAGGCGTGGGACATTGGTGTGGTCAATTGTTTCAATAGTTCTGCTCTCTAAAACCCTACTGTATTCCCATATGATAAGGTCTACTTTCGAATGGGAAGCTCTATCGAAAACGTTTAAGTCTGCTGCATTTGGCAGCTAGCACGTAACAAAGCTACCAATAGTGTCTAGATATTTGCAGCAAAATAGATTAATGTTAGCAAAGCATTTTCTTCATACAATAAACTAGTACCCAACGCTTAACATAACATTTTTTTCTATCATAATTTTTCAAATAGTGCTTTCCTAAACTAAATTGAATATTCAAGCCTAAACAGCTGAATTAATTTTGATAATCTTGGCATACATATAGATTACGCGTAGGAGAAAGATAATTATAAGCTTTTGTCGCGAAAGTTTAAAATGATTCCTAGGCACCGGAAACAACCAGGAGTATGAAAAAGCTGAATTCAAATACAAATCAATCAAACAATTTTTTGCCGTGATAACGTCTTATAAATCGATACACTACAAAATAGAAATAAATATCAATCTGTGTATGTTTTTACACTTGCATAAAAATACCAAAATATTAGTACTTACCTAGTTAAACTTATTGTGTGTCTGTTTGCTCTTCGCGCAAATTATTGCTGAGCTATTTTCAATGAAATGGTGGGTAATCACTACATAGTATAAAACAAAGTCGCTTTCTCTTTCCCTATGTCCCTTTGTATGCTTAAATCTTTGAAACTACGCAACGGATTTTGATGCGTTTTTTTTAATAGATAGAGTGATTCAAGAGGAAGGTTTATATGTACTTTTTATCCCGATATTCCCACGGGAACGGGAACCACGCGGGTAAATACTATAAAGAAAATGATTTTCTTTCTATTTTTAAAACCAAATATTTATCAATTAATTAATTCAATAAACTATTTGTTGATGATACACTAGTCTAAACAAAAAGAGAGCCAATAGCTGTTTTGTTCCATTTTTATAAAATAATCCGAAAATTATAATTGGGGTTTCATTCTTATTATACGAGAGAGTTTAACATTACGTAAAGCTTAGGGATTTCAGTTAATTCTATGCTTTAAGTCTTGTTTATGTCACGTAAAGCCAAACGAACCATTAGCCCAAGTTCCTGACCTTTCTGGGGTAACATTGTTACATTTGTTTTTGTTCTCAAAGTAATGTACGAAGTGTACTGTACGTTGAAAAGGCTGGAATATATTTTCCGAAATTCTGTGATAAGATTTAATAGTCAGACATACGAATGTTTAAGAATGTGTCATTAATATTGTATCAGTTTATTAGGGATCGAAAACTAGTTGCTATAGGTAGCTTATTTGTTAGGCTTTTTATTGTTTTAGATTACAATGTTTGCTTTGCGAGGTAATTACATCATTATTTTCTCATAGAAAATTATTATCATAATTATTATAAACCAAAAACTTGTTAGATTAAAGTTGAACTAAAAGGAAGAAGTATTTCTTGTGATTTCACTATTTTGTGTTATGAAATTATAAATTTCTACCTTTTACCACTGTAAGAAACGTGATTAAAAAATAAAAATATGTTAACACCAATAACAATGGTAGATTTATTGAAGTTATTTTATTGCTAAGCAGCAATGCCTGGAAGAGATTGCTGCTTAGCAATAAGGCCGCCTTTTTTGTACCTTTCTGTATTGTTACTGTTTTTGTTTATGTATGCTTCTGTGTGTGTGCAATAAAGTATCTTTTATTTATTTATTTATTTATTTTTATTGAATTTCCACTTTTAACAGTTTATATATCATAATTTGTTTTGGAATGAAATTAATAAATGTTTTGAATTAAAAATAATAGTTACCAACTGAACTCACTTTAGTGTCATAAAAAAAATTACACATAACATTCTAAAAATAGTAAAATTAAAAATAACTAGATCAAATCATAAAATTAAGAAGTAAAAAATAATGATTAAAACATAGTAACACTTAGTTTAATACTGAATAAAAAAATATTAAAAAGCAAACTTACCTTACTCTGTGAGCGGTAAAGTCCAAAACACAAACACAGCGAATTCGGAAAAGTTGATTGCACTATAACCGCGATCGGCGAAACACAACCCTCCGATCGGACGCCCGATGACAACTGAGTCAGACCTCCCTCCCTGGGGCGGGGAATCCACAAAATAGTGGGGAGGGCAACTGTCCGGACACTATTTTAATTGTGTCAAATGAGTTACCAGGTTTTCAGGAAAGCCACGCTAGGGAGCTTTCGTTCATGGTTTAAAATGGTGAAGGCAACTTTTTGCAATGTTTTTTTTTCCAATAGTCGAATGTTTTTTTAAATTAAGTAAGTAAATAAATTTCTATGCATAAGTGATAAAAGACTTGGTTATCTATCACAAAACAGTTAGAAGGGCAATTTTATTTCCAGTTCATTTTAACTGTGTCAAATGAGTCACCAGTTTTCAGGAAAGCTACACTATAGGAGCTTTCGTTCATGGTTTAAAACAGTTAAAGGCAACTTTCTTGAAATGCTTTTTTTTTTCATTAGTCGAATGTTTATAATTAAATAAATTTCTACGCTCATGTGATAAATAGCGTAGTTAAAGTGACTGAACAGTAATAGCTAGGGAGCTTTCGTTCATGGTTTAAAACGGTCAAAGGCATGTTTTTTTCTTGTGTGCGTATATTTTTATGCTACAAGTCTAAGTATGCTAATGTTATAAAGAGGAAAGATTTGATATTTTGATTGTAATGGATTAACTCTAAAACTACTAGACCGATTTTAAAAATGATTTCAACATTTCAAATCTAAACCCTATTCCTGAGTAACATAAGCTTTATTATGTCTCACGTCATTATTATTCCCACGAGATCGAGCACCATATTGTGATAAATGGCCTGATGATCCATCATAAAATAGTGGCGAGAACAACTGTCTAATATAATATTTAATTGTATTAAATATGTTACTAATATTCATAAAAGCAATGCTGAGCTCTTCTTGATAATATTAATTGTTTTTGGAAGCTTTTTGAAAGTAAACCCGGTTTTTAATGAATATTTCTTGCTTTGTAAGTTATTATTATATGAAGTAATATATTATTATTATAAAATTAAGTATAAAATATAATCTAAATATTTTATTTTCAATGGTATTAGGAAAGAATTGTTTTTAGTGATTTATTTTGCTTGTAATGGATAAATGCAAAAACTACTGGATCAATTTAATAAGTTATTTTACCATTATAATGCTACATTATCTATTATACCTATCCCGATATCTTCGCGGGACAGGACCGTGTATCATGCGGGTTAATCGTGGAAAACTGCTGTATGCTTTAGGTGAAAACAAATTGAAGCTTTAAAACATGAAAATTGTATGTTTAACATTATTCCTTTAAAAAAATCCTTTATAATTAAATCACGCTGAAGAAATATGATTAAGTATTCATTGTTGTTAAATTTGTTATCACTTGACGGTCGATTGGTTGGGTTTTAACAAGACATAATCTTTTTCACAGCTTAGTCAAACTAAGATAAAATTCAATTTTATAACAAAATATGTGTAAATCTATAAATACTTCAGTCGAGTAATAAACACCGGAATTATACTAAATTTAATAACTCTAACGGTAGAGGACTTTTGAACTCTCGCTCGATAATCGAACAGCCTTTGAAGACTTATAAAGTATAGAATATTGAATCAAATACGAATATAATAACCCTAACACGATGGATTAAATCAATCAATTTGATTAAATTTATGATAGAAACTTGATACAAGTTACAAGATACCAATTTCCTATACACATAATCAAATATAAAAGGTTTGTGGCAAACATTTTCAATAATTGATTTGATCCTTACATTATGGTTGATTAAGCTTTCAATTGCTTATGCCGCCGATCGTTGTGGACCGATTTAAATACCTAAAAGAAAACTTTAAAGTCTTGCAGCTAAGATAAGAAGTAGGTTGAGGACTTACAGGGTGCAGGGTGGTCCTGATCTTCGCGGAAATGGTCACCTTCAACACTTCACTGTATCGAAAGAGTTTTGGTATATCTTGGAGCGTGCGCGCACAATGATAATAATGCATATGATGCCCGTTCGATAGTTATTGCAGGACTGGCGACGTCACCGATTATCGAGTGACGTATCGATTGCGTTTCACAAGACAGTTGGAGGGGAAAGGGTTATAGGATTAATCTAAGCTGCAACATTTCCCCCCACTTGAAATCGATAGATTTCACATGATATATTCCCGAACGCAACCCAGAGCGCTCCAACGTTTGCCTCTGGAGATGCATGTGAGATGTGACGCGTGAGATGTGCATACAAATTTGTAACTAAATAATTGTTATTAAAATGCTAGCTTAAGTTAGATAATAAGGTTTTGAGTTTTATTAAGTTAGTTAGTATCTGTTTTTAATAAGAGTTTATATATAATATTATTTGTTTTAGATAAGATAGTAGAGATAAGGTTTGGAAAATTTATTTAGATTAATGGTCCATAGGTAATGGACAAACCTTGACCACAGGTCGAACCAATATGCCTTTGTGGGTTTTGACGGTGACAACCCTGACAGTTTGGTCTTGACCTGGGTGAACTTTTATAATTTTTCCAAGCCTCCACTCGTTAGGTGCTAAGTTAGGTTCCATGATGGTAACAATGTCACCCACAGCTAGCGCACGACTTTTATCTTGTGACCACTTTGCTCTTTGTTGGAGAGTATGAAGATAATCTCTTTGCCACCTACGCCAAAAGCTCTGAGATAACTTTTGCAACAATTGCCAACGCGATCGCGGGTGCATATCATCGTCCAGATGTGGTTCTGGCACCGCTACCAAAGGACGACCCACAAGAAAATGGCCAGCTGTGAGAACATCCACCTCGTTAGGATCCGAAGATAATGTACAAATAGGCCTGGAATTTAACATCGCTTCGACCTTAGTTAATATGGTATAGAATTCCTCAAAGGTGAGTATTTGAGATCCTACAACACGCTTAAGATGGTATTTGGTGGATTTGATACCACTTTCAAAAATACCTCCGAAATGAGGGGCGGAAGGTGGGTTCAGTTTCCAAGTTATGTTTCGCGAAGCTAACTTATCGGAAATGCTTGACTGTTCGTCAGTTAATAATTTACTAACTTCACAGAGATAACGTTTTGCGCCTATGAAGTTCGTTCCGCAGTCTGTGACAATCTGTTCGCACAGTCCTCGGCGAGCAACGAAACGGTCAAGTGCTGCTATAAAGGCTTCTGTAGATAGCTCTGATACGAGTTCAAGATGAACTGCTTTTACTGAGAAACATACAAAAAGACATATGTAGACCTTGTGACTTTTTGCGTTACGACGTTTGCTCTCCTTGACGAAAAAAGGTCCTCCAAAATCAATGCCAACCGTTTTGAAGCATTGACCTTCAGCTAATCGACTTTTTGGTAGATCACCCATAATAGGTTGACTCCTAGAAGGATTGAATTTAAAACAAGTTATGCATTTAGATAAACGGGAACGAATTAAGTTACGAATACCTAGGATCCAAAATTTACGTTGAGTTAAAGATTGTAGTGTACGAGGACCGCAATGAAGAAATCTAATGTGAAAGCTATCTATTATCATTTCAGATAAAAAAGATTTTTTTGGCAATAATAAAGGATGTTTTATTTCATTGGGTAGGTTCGCGTTGCGCAGACGTCCCCCCACTCGCAATAATCCAGATGAGTCAACAAACGGATTTAATTTCTGTAGATGTTTTGGCAAAGGTTTTTGTTTACATAAAGATTTAATTTCTTTTTCAAAGTATATAGATTGTACGTAACGTACAAGATAATTGAGAGAGTTTTCAAGTTCCTCTGAGGTTAAAAAACATAGTTTTCTTTGATTTAGAGGTTGTTTTAGATTAGATGTAAAACGTAAACACCAAGCTAAGATTCGTTGTAGTTTCGTCAAAGATGAGGTACGTTCGATGAGTGCCGGTATAAGATTATTTGCGTCGACCTCGTGAGTGACATGAGATACTGAGATAGCTTTAAGCTCTGGCAAGGGCTCCGAAGGAGACTGAGGGACGCTATTTGGCCACTCAGACACACCTTGACGGAGCCACTTAGGCCCAGTCCACCAGACTTCACACACCGCTAGCTGTGAGCATGTGAGACCTCGACTGCATAGATCTGCGGGATTATCTTGAGTAGATACGTGCCGCCATAGATTTGGAGGTAAAGATTCGGTAATTTTTACTACACGATGAGCGACAAAAGTTTTTAGATTATGTGGGGCGGTATTTATCCAGGATAAGACGGTTGAACTGTCAGTAAATACAATAATTTGATCAATATTAAGATTTTTATTAAGAAGTGATTGCATGTGAGCCATAAGACGGGCTAATAACACAGCGCCGCACAGTTCTATTTTATTAACGGTTAAAGGCTTCAAGGGAGCGACTTTCGATTTCGCGATAAGTAACGATATTTTAACTTCGCCACTATTTGATACCGTCCGGATATAAATACAGCAACCGTAAGCTTTAGTCGAGCCGTCACAAAACCCAATAAGTTGAGTTTGCACAGTGTCTAAAGGAATAATAAAACGTGGGATATTAATGTATTTTAGATTTTGGAGCTCTAAGATAAACTCATTCCATTCATGAGCTATAGTCTCAGGAACTAACTCATCCCAGGATAATTGATAACGCCAAAGATTCTGAAGGATCAGTTTCGCCAAAAGAACAAACGGTGCTAACCACCCTACAGGGTCAAAGATACGAGCAATGTTGCTTAGGATACAGCGTTTTGTATATTTTGTTTCGATTTGATATATGTTATAAGTGAAATAATCACCACTTGGGTCCCATTGGACTCCTAAAATCTTTAACATGAGTTTATTACTTTCGGTTGAAAAGCATTTAGGTTTTTGACAGTGACTAGCTGGTAGGCTTTCTAAAAAGGTTGAACTGTTACTGCTCCACTTGCGGAGTTCGAACTGGCCGCAATTTAATAATTTAATAAGTTCATCTTTTAATCTTAACGCGTTTTCCACCGACGACGCTCCGCCGTGTATATCATCCATGTACGTATTATTCAAAAGGCAGTCTGCCGCACGCGGGTACTGTGCACCATGGTCACCAGCCAGCTGATGCAGAGTCCGTATAGCCAGGTACGGTGAGCTACTCACTCCATAGCTGACGGTTTTCAATTCATACACGTCAACCTGCTCCGATGGAGATTCACGCCAGAGAACGTGCTGATAAACTCGCTCTTCAGGTAAGATATTAATTTGTCTGTACATCTTCGAAATGTCACAGGTAAAAACAATTTCGTGTAAACGAAAGTTAGTAATGATATCTATTACGTCCGATTGGAGCTTGGGCCCAGGGTACACTAGATCATTTAAAGATAAGCCGTTTGATGACTTGCTACTTGCATCGAATACGACGCGAAGCTTTGTGGTATCGCTGTCGGGGCGGATAACACAATGATGAGGAATAATATACTTGCTATTTCGATTAGCAGTATCTACTAATTTCATATGGCCAAGGCCATGATATTCATTCATAAAGTTAGAATATTGAACCGAAAGTTGCGCGTCCCTGTTCAACTTGCGCTCAATGTTAAATAAACGAGATAATGATTTGTTAAAAGAATCACCTAAAACGCCGTGAGGTTCTTTTAAAAGCAAAGGAACAACATATCGACCGTTCTCCTCTCGGTACATGCGGGTACTGTAAATACGCTCACATTCAAGATCATCAGGATTCGAGATACGGGTACGAGGGGGCTCCTCGACTTCCCAAAACTGCTTGACCACTTCATCAAGGGTATGAGTGGAAGCTATAAAACTAGAAGTAACATTCGGGGGGGTGTAACCGGAAAGATTAACAGGGCCCGTGATCACCCATCCGAACACACTATGCAAGGCAGCAGGTAAATCAGGACGTGGATGAACGCGTTGACCGTCATAAATTTTATGGAATAATTCTGCCCCGAGTAGCATGTCAATATTTGAAGGTTTATCGAAATCGGAATCTGCGAGCACTAAATGTTTAAATTGGTCACAAACCCAAGCAGGTATTATTGTGGTAGGCATTTGAGATGTTATACTATCTAAGATAATAGGTGAGATATTAAACTTCAGGTCGTCACAATCGCGAGGTTGTATAGTACATTGAGTTGTACCACGTATTTGTCGAACCGTATTCTCGCCAAGCCCCGCTACAGTAAGATTACAGCGACGGTAAGATAACCCGAGTTCATTAACGCTGGCTGACGTGATAAAACAGTCTTGCGAGCCGCTGTCTATAAGCGCGCGCAAATATTGCTTTTGACCAAATGCATCGCACACGCATACTATTGCAGTGCCCAGTAGAACAATCGCCGTCTCGCGTCGACCGTATTCACCGCTATGAGTCACGTTCGCACTCGTGGAGGTTTGAGCTACAGCGGTAATACGTTCATTACGCGGCGGGCCCGACGTTACAGGAGCAGCCTCGCTCAAATGAAGCAATGTATGGTGACGCGCGCCGCAAGTTTGACAAGCCATTTTTGATAAACAGTTCATTATTGAGTGGTTTGAACGTAAACAATTAAAGCATAGATTTTTCAGTTTAACAATTTCCATACGTTTCGAAAGATTGTAAGATAAAAAAGTAGGACATTTATAAATATTATGTTCTAAGCTACAGATCAAACAATTAATTGCTTTAGCATTCGAATTAACCGCTTGCGATGCTACAAAAGATTGTGGTTGATTAGGGTTCATTAAATCATTTTGGTATTGATAAGATGCTGGAGATAATTGTGAGACTACAAAAGATCGTTTTTGATTCGAGGTAAATTGGTTTTGTTTTTGGTTTTGAGGGTAGTTCATTATATTTTGATTTTTATAAGATTGCGCTCGATTTTGTGGTAAATTATTTCGATAAGAATTAGATCGTGTAGGAGGTAAATTTGCGTTAATTGACCGAGACGAGTTAAGATTCGATAAGTTGCTTGTTTCTAAAATTTTTACATAACTTTGTAAAAAGTCAATGAGATCTTGTAAAACTGGGACTTTATCTTGGTTTTGTATCTCAAAACGCTTTCTCGTGTCTTCGTCCAACGAGCGCGATGCCCAGTGAAATAACATGAAATCTTTTAAGTTTTCGACACTTAAGTTATTTAATGCGTTATATGACTCATACAATACATTTGTAAACGTTTGTAATTCATGATAATTTGACGATTTTATAGATGGATAATTACAAATTTTATCAAGATAAGTTACAGCCAAAATTCGATTATTGTGAAATCTTTCTACCAAAGCGTTAAATACGGTTTGATAATTATCTGATGTTAAGGGTACTCCCTTTGCAATTCCCAAGGCCGAGCCAGACAGACATGAGATAAGATAATGAAACTTTTCGATTTCTCTTATTGATTTGTTCTCATGAATTAAAGTCACGAATGTATCATAAAAGGTCTGCCAATTTTCTACATTGCTATCAAATTTTGGTAAATCGATCTTTGGTAACCGAGCGTGACTTTGATCAAGGGGCTGTTCACATCTGGACGATTCGCTTAATTTAGCCGATTTTTTATTTTGCAAAGAAGATTCTACCTGTAAAACTTCGTAATACAGTTCATCAAATGCATCTAATTTCGCCGTGTTAATTTGAGCATCGGGTTTTATTGATAATTCTAATGAACTGATTTCTTGATCGACTTCATGGAAATCCGCCCTTACTGATTCTATACGCGAAAAACGCGTGCGAAATTTGGAGATTTTGCTACCATCATTTTCCACCTGTTGCGAAATATCAAATAATATTTGCATGGAACGATATAAATATTCTCGTCGAGAATTAAGCACTTTTAATTTCGCTTCACTCATATTTAGTTTTTATTGTTATGTTTTATAAGATTAATGTTAAGTATTCTATAAGATTATGATTAAATATATAAAAGATTAATACTTATATACTTATTTTTTATTGGAGAATATGCTTTTTATTAAATTAAGATTTAGAAGATTAAGATTAGGTTAATATTGTATGATTTAAATACAATCCGTATGCACACCGCAACACGATAATCGTATAGGCACAAGATGGCCGCGTAAGCAATTGGAATTACGATTTAATTTATAATCAGAGTTTTCTCATGAATTTGAACCTGTTATTAATTGATTTGGACTACCAAAGGTTGGAATCCGTGCTCGAAATGGACCAGAAATATGATTAAGCTTTCAATTGCTTATGCCGCCGATCGTTGTGGACCGATTTAAATACCTAAAAGAAAACTTTAAAGTCTTGCAGCTAAGATAAGAATGAGGTTGAGGACTTACAGGGTGCAGGGTGGTCCTGATCTTCGCGGAAATGGTCACCTTCAACACTTCACTGTATCGAAAGAGTTTTGGTATATCTTGGAGCGTGCGCGCACAATGATAATAATGCATATGATGCCCGTTCGATAGTTATTGCAGGACTGGCGACGTCACCGATTATCGAGTGACGTATCGATTGCGTTTCACAAGACAGTTGGAGGGGAAAGGGTTATAGGATTAATCTAAGCTGCAACAATGGTAATAATGGCTATATTTGCATTGATACGAGTTTGTGTGAGAGTGAGAGGGGCTATTGTTTAATCAGTATTAGAGTAGGCAGGTGCGAATTGTGAGTCAGCGTTTTATGGTTTTAGGGTGAACTAGGGTTTTCCAGTAATCGCTTTGGAATAATGAACCACTTTCCTGGTTCATATAAGTATAAAAGGAATAGAGATTTTATTCAAAATTACTTTTCTAAAATCTTAAACTTATTATATTGCAAATTATAATATAATAGCCAATAATAACTAAACATCATAAAAGTGATTTCATAAAACTAGACTTGTCTATAAATATCTATTGTTATTGAAATAATCCATATCAAAAAGTGTGTATTTTTCCATTTTTCACGTCAAAACAGAGCAACGGATTATATTAACGTGATTTTTGGTAAAGGAATAGTTTATGAGCTGGAGAATGACATGAGCTTCTTTTTATATCAAAAAAGTACTCCCGCGGAATATCATCACGTAGTCCACGCGGGCGAAGCCGCGAGTAAAGCCGCGGACGGAAGGTTAGTTATTCCAATCAACATCAAAACTTAAACGGGGAACAAATTCCAAATTTATATTTTTATCAAATACATGTTATTATAATAATGGCGTAGTTAAATTTGGGTTACATTAATACACTAAAAGAAATGAATTCCAACTATTAAGATAGTATTCAAATCCAAGATTCTTCAGTAACCAGACGGCTGCTCTTCTAAGCAATCTACCAAGACATGAGGCGACCGTAAAAATATACAGATCTTCATATATTGTGTTTAAATGTAGCATGGGTCTTGCTCATTTGCATTCGTGCAAAGCAAAACATTTTTTTTATACATAACAGTGTAGCTCTTATGGCCTTCATCACACCTGAGTTTAAGTAGTGATAAGGCTGAAGGTGGTAGCGCACTACTCCCGGAATCCTCAATCACCGAGGAAGAGTTAGCTATTGACATAAAACTCAAGAAAAACAGCATTATACCTACATTTTTTAATAAGCTAGAAAGTTTGACCCTATTCATTGTGCAGAAGCAACACTTTACATTGCACGTAAAAGGAGCTGTCATAGGACCTACAAAGTTTAGTCACATTTTATATATAAGCTAAAGTAGCATATATATTTACTGTGGTTTAGTGGTTTCACTATGTATAAGGGTGCTTTTCCACACAAGCAGAGCTGCGTTTCCACTGCTGAGCTGTGCGATCTCAAATTTGACACAACAGGCGGTTTCAGTTGATCCTGAGTTTTTTTTACCACAACGGTGTAGGGCTTAGCCTCAATCACACCTGATGTTAAGTGATGATAAGGCTCTTTGTGGAAGCGCAATCCCGGAATCCTCGTTTACCGAGGAACTAACCTCTAACTGCCAGAACACAACAATGCTGAAAACATCGTTGTTATGGTGTCAGACTGAGATATAAGATAACATATACATATAACATAGCCAGGAGGACTTTGAACAAGCCCTACCACCAACCAAACAGAATACAATGTGTACCCTCACCGGGAATCTAACCCGGGACCTCTGGGTCTGATACCGGTTGTGTGTACCACTAGACCACAGAGGCGGTCAGCATAACTATCAAAAATCTGGGAACATACCTAAGCATGCAACATTTCTTAAATATCTAGAACTAGCTTTCCGCCCGCGGCTTCGCCCGCGTGAACTACATGACGTTATCCCGCGGGAATGTGATTTTTTCCGGGATAAAAAGTAGCCTATGTTCCTCTCCAGGCTACAAAGTATCTGTGTTCCAAATTTCAGCCAAATCCGTTCAGCCGTTATGGCGTGATTGAGTAACAAACATCCAAACATCCAAACATCCAAACATCCAAACATCCAAACATCCAAACATCTAAACTTTCGCATTTATAATATTAGTAGGATAACTCGATATTCTAAAGAAGCGTTAATGATCACGAAATTGAGATCTGGGTGCCTACCATCAACTTTAAGACAGCGATTCAAAAATAGCGCGATGCAAAATGCTAAATGAGAATGACCGAACGATTTGTGTCCTTATTTCTTCTACCCGTCTCTTTCACTCGATTCTGTCATGCCCGGAGAGTGAGAGGGACGGGTATAACCTGCAGGTGTCATGTTAACTTGGCCGAGTTATAAGTCAAATAAGAGTTGATGACAGCTCAGCGGCTGTGAAATATCATTAAATGATCACTGAATCGATATTAACCTGTCGTGGTACGAATAAGCGAAGCAGTTCAGTTTAGGTTCCTAAACAAAACCGCAATAAGAGTTGATGGTAGGCACCCTGTTTTGTCCCAGAGCTTTATGCCGAGTTAGTTTTTTCGTGAGAATAACTTTATGAAAGAACACAGCACCTTTTGGAAAATCATCTTATCGAACTCTTTCTTGGAAAATTATAGTAGGTACTTACTTCTTAACAAACGTAAAAGTACACACTCCACTTTGAATAAATTAAGTTAGGTACCTGCTTACTTTAGAAAAATAACAATAGCTTTCTTGTCAATTCTCTTTAAAGCATTGTTTTGAACAAGAGCTCAACTAGGTACTTATATTTGTATGCAGCCAGTATTATTCTGCACTTCAACTCAAAGAAGTTTCTTTAGAAATTATTATCTCTTTTGTTTGTTTCTAGATAGTAAAATGTTAAATCTTCTTTTGAACTTAACCGGCAGCATTACCTACTACAAAAAAGATATTAAGGAGTCTTTGAAAATATATACACTTGAAACCTACATTACCTATAATATGTAAGTATTATTTTTTTAGAGCGCTTACTTAAAAACACAAAAAATCTTTTTGAAAGAAAAACTGGGCAGGCAATCGACCACCATTTTGTGTGATAAACAAGATGTGGTTTAAAATATTGCATGTTTGCCCAGGAAATATCTGTTCCCTCTTGCCTTGGAGAGACCAAGGTTGAAGTTGTCGGGAGCACATAAGGCAGCTGCAGGCGTCGCATTCCATTCCGAAGCGGTTCGCAATAGAAACGAATCTGCGAAGGACTTGGTGCAGACAGCTGGATAGTCAACAATGTAGGGGTGATATTATGCTAGCCTGCGTCCGGTAGGTTCACCGATGGTGAAAAGGGGCTGGAGGAACAAGGTCAGTTCTCCCGCACTTTCTACAAAGTGTATTATAAAAAAAAACTAAAGACTTTGCAACGGTGACAATTAAACAAACCATATATATGGGTTTTTTTATCTGCCTGACTGTAAGGTAACTTGGTCTATTTAGTCTTTCTTTCAGGGTTAATTTTAAGTTTAATAAATTTGAAGACGTTACGAATTTTTTTCGAATACATTAAAAATTTCTTCCCTTGATTTCCCGTGGACTCCGTGATAAAGAATATAGATCATGAGTGATTCAAGCACCGAGTAAATACATCCATAGGTATTTTCCATTAATTTTACAATTATGATATTTTATATTAAAGGTTTTCATAATAAATAAATCTAAACTACTTATTGAGTTTCTGTTCCTTATACGACCCAAAGAGCTCTGGTTTTCATAAAAATATAATATAATCACAATAACTTCATTGATAATCCAGAACAGATGTATCTGACGAAAAGTGATTATGAGAGCCAATCCCAAGTAAAATGGGAAAAAGCCGGAAGAATAAGAAGAAGATAATAATGCACAAAAATTAAAATGTATGATTAAAAACTATAATTACCTCATTAAATAGAACGCACGAAAATTTTAAAGAAAATGCTCGCTTGTTTAATACACATCCGAGAAGTAGTTTCCGGAAACATCTGGGAACCAACAGACTTATGTAGTTAATATACAATTCCGTGTATGGTAATACGCACTCGTACACAAACTCCCGGGTGTCAGCGTCAGCCGCGCATATTGCCCTGTTTTGAATCATACACGCAATAACTTAGAGAGGCTGTGCGGACGATATTCATAGCACTGGAACTAATGTATTAGGTAGATAATTAGATAAGGCTAAAGTGAGACGGAATCTTTTTCTTAATAAAGGAAAAATTGATTTTAAAAACCATCCAAAAACGGATTATATATATAACTAGATATGAGACATACTGCGCCGAACCCAAATAAATGGGAAATGTGCAAGAGAATTATTGATGATATTGGACACGGAAGAAACACAAATGCTCTTAACATAAATGTTTGTCCCCAGTGGGGATTGAACCCACGACCTCTGGCTCAGAAGGTGTGATCAGTACCACTGCGCCATCGGCCCCCCTCAAAGATCGATAGATAGATCTAAACCAGAGTGAACAAGAGCTCCATAGAAGAGGTCCTAAAACACTCGTGGAATACTATTAAAAAACTCGCCACGGCTCGTTTTTTAAACTCCCACTCGTGTTTTAATACCCCTCATTATGCGACAGTCACATAAACTACTATTGTTTTATAACATGTAGTAGAAGATTGCCATTTTGAATCACACAGGCAATAAGTTAGAGAGTCACTTACTTGTTTTGAGCACGACAGTCACAGAAAATACTCCATAACGCTGCAAAAACTTGTTATTCAACATTAAATGTTAAATTTCGTTGTCTCCCTTTTATTTAAGATGCCATGTTACTCAGAATAAATAAATGCTTATAATTGAGCCTTTCGATCGGTATGATACAATTTAAAAAATAAAAAATTTCACTTTCAGCGGGTTCGATTCCCAGTTCAGACATGCGATTATTTGAAATGCTTTGAATGCAGTTCGTTTTCTTTTTAAAATAAAAATGAAGTTTCCTTTCAGCAAATTTTTATACCTTCAGTATTTAAGGTACTTTCCCTTCATGTGGCATAGTTTTAGGACGCCCTGTATATAATATTCAAGAAGAAAGATTTCCTAGGAAATTTATAAGTTTACGGAAGTCCTGTAGAACACGTGATAGGTTAGAAATTTAAGACGATCGCGAAGCGCAGCGAAGGTATTGCCTTAAATTTCGTGGTTATTTTTTAGGAAATTTATAAACTTACGGTTTTTATTATTTTCCGGTGACATATTTACCACATACCTAAGTTATGACGTAATCAATTTAATTAAAAATAATCGTAGTATTTGATAAGAGCGTGGGTAAGCATACACACATTTTTATAGCAAAATTTATTTTTATTAAATACTTACATAAACATTGTACTATTCCAACTACATAGATCATAATTATTCACATACCTTTCTTTTTCAAGTCGGTAAAAGTGGCAGTTAACATTATATCTGCTGCAGTTTGTCGCTCCTTTGATCACATAGTGCTTTTGCAGTCTTTGTGTTGTCCAAACGTACACTGGCTGAGCTTCAGAGAAAAGTTCGTGGAAAATAGAGCCAATATTCGAACAAAAATAGAGTGTGCAGTGCAGGGCAAATTTTTTTTTTTTTTTTCTTATTTGAAAAGAGGGTTTAGCAGTTAGCTAGACACATCCTGACTACGAGTTTAGCACCCGGTAATATTGTCTGGTGAAGGAGAAAAATGTTAATGAAATGTTTTCAACTGCTAATATTTATTATTTTCGTTATAACGTTCATAGTTTTGTTTTAACAAAATAAATTAATGCAGCGTGCTGGTGTGAATTGCTATTTTTGATTACTATTAGCCATTGCAAATTTTACACTTTTCAACGCGTTACGATATTCTTAGCAAAGTCTGTGTATTGGTACAGAATGTAATGTATTATGTAAACCTTCCAAATATAATAAAAAATATATTTGGAAGGTTCACATAATTATATTACATTCTGTAACCCTTCCAAATATAATAAAAAAACAGAATTGAAATAGAAGTATTATTATAATGCAAATATCATAATATTTTTGGTTTTACGTCGATCATTCCATTGAAAAAATTAAAAAACAGACAAATTTTCTAAAAAATATATGGCCCTTTTCTCATAATAAGATTTTACAAATTTACACAAAACTGAATAACATAAATCATACCAAATTATGCTACATCAACGACAGACAAAAGAACCCTGTCTTCGCCTCAAAATAACACTACATTGAAGCTTACAACTCTGTAATTGCACTGTCCGCAGTACCCTGTCTCATTATGCCTTATTCCAAGCCTTATTCTATTTTAGCCTGTCTTCCAGCGCACATTAGGGTGAAATTGGAATATTTTAATGTCTAACTCATACCAATTTCTTTTTTACTCTGATTAAATTCGTTTCAAGTAAGGAGCCAGTTTGGATTTCGTAAGAAACTTATTAGTTTCTCTGTTGCACTTAAATTTAATTTAAGTTAGTTTTATTATAACCACCATTCCAGAGTTTATACACCAACGCTACTTAGCTTTGAGAGCGTCCTAAATATCAGGCGTCTCTTCCATGCGTTTGACATTAAGAGACAGGGATATGTCTGAGACGCTTCTAAAGAGTTTGAGTTGCGTTGGAATATTTAGGCAGAACGTTATATAACTTTTGTATTTACTCTAAGATTTTTTCTAACATTATTGGTATTTTCGTATATAAAGCACCATTTATACCAAGTTGTATGAATTTAAACATGCTTTATACTTATTTAACGCACTTAAAATGGAAGAAGGTGTAAAATACATCACAATAATAATATGTATACATCACAAATTAATAATAATAAGGCCTATGCCCAGCAGTGGGCGTCGTTCGGCTGAGATGATGATGATGATGATGATAAATTAATAGCTTCCTGAATGGGTTCTTTAATTATTATTTCAATCAGCACAATGTAAACTCCAGTTCATAATGTAGTGATATAATTTATATTATGTAAGCGTTACGAAGCAATTACGATATTCTTGAATTGAAAAAACTAATAAAGTTAAGAGTTTCACAAGTAGTAAGAAACAAATCTATTTTTATTTGATTTCAAATCATTATTATCATCATCATGTCAGCCGGACGACGCCCACTGCTGGGCATAGGCCTCCTAATTTCAAATATCTAACTTTAACTCAAGAAAACTTAATCACAACACATACATAATGATACAGAGGTATCTAAATTCAGAATTAGTACCATACTTTAGTTACTGAAAAAGCAACAGAATATTTGAATTCATGATGCATTTGAAACCATATAACTATCCATCGATTTTCATGTACCTAAGTGAGAAACTGTGAAGGGTTAAGCTCTCTTTTTTTGTGATGCTATAAAGCCGTACCGTAACAGACGATCCGACCAGACAAACCAAACCAGATTAGGCCTGACCACGTCAGACCTGTCTTTCTTTCCTCCTCCAGTAATTATGACATAACCGAGTGAAAGGGGCGGGGCTAACGAAGTTTCGGACTTTTCGTTTCGTAGTATCTTTTACTTACTAATACTAATCTAATACTAATATTTTACCATTACAAATCTACATTCTTCCTGAGTGACAAAGGCTATATTTTATTTCGATATTCTCACAGAGAACGGGTACCACTCGCTTATAACCACACGCAGTCCCTATAATATGATAATTATAGTTGGAAGACTACGCTACAGACAGTCGGATATGGTTCGGAGCAGACCAAATCGGTTGTTTGGTCGGACCGTCTGTTACGGCTTTAATGTGCGAACCAGAATTGGCTCCCATAATGCTCAAATCATCCCACACATTAGTGAGAAATATAAATCCCGACAAAGGCCGTAGAATCAAAATATGTGTAATATTAGTAAATCTGTTCACCCTTCGTTATGAAATTATGATAATGCGGTAATACCATCAGAGCCAACGTTCTTATTACAATGCAATAAAGCACAGAATAAATTTGCAAATTCGCAAAGGGTCTTTACTCTTCCCCATTTTTATACAGAGGTTATTATGGTTTTTTCTCCCATACTCTCATTGTCAATACTGTATGCTCAAGTATTATTTGCAGCTTTGTTAGAGGGGCCAATTTTAATAAAAACCTAGAAATATTATTTGGTTTTGAATTTTAATATTCAAAAGACCGCCTGACTTTTTGCTAGTAGAAATATGAAATTAATAACATAATTTAATTACCAAAACAAAGAAACCTTACGCTATTAACCCTTAACCACCTAGCATAGGTCTGACAGACTCCGACGAATTTATAATCGTGAATATTTTTGCGCCCGAGCTTCGTATAAACTTGTTCGTCCATGTACCTTTTCCTCGCGCCCCCCAGCCCCCAGTGCCGCACAACCGCTTGTTGCAGTCGAATATTTGCGCGTTTGTCTGTGGTAAGTAAAAAACTGTCGCCGGGTGGAAAATTTTCGGAAAATCTGTAAGTTTAGGTCCTGCTATTTCGTTAAACTTTTGTTTTATTTGAGATTTTTTTATATTTTTTTGTTTTTTAATTACTAAGTATTAAAAAAAAGTAGTAAAGAAGTACCTACTTATGAGATTATTATAATGGACCTTATTACAAATACAAATACAAATACAAATACAAATTCATTTATTTGTAAACATAGGTTATATATAGGTACAGATGGTGTGTAAAAGTTCAGTATCACTATGTTTGGCCATTATTAGGCGTACAAATATATTAGATTTAATTGGATTATTCTTGATCCTTACATTGATGACAAAAGAAGTTAAATAAAATAATATCAATTCACGTCAGATGCATACATATTCAATCTGTTTAAATTAGCAAATAAAAAAAAACAACAAGTCACGTAATACTAACCAAGTTTATTAAATAGTCAACAAGATTAAAAATTATAAGATGGTCAAAAGCATGCATAATGTCGATTAATATAATATTTATTTATAATTTGTCATTTAAATACTCTGTCAAGGTATAATAGGCTTTACCTAATAACAATGATAGTAGCTGCTTGCGAGATGAAGTCAAATTAGCTTCTTTTATTGTTTTGGGCAATTTATTAAAGATTTTAGGTGCCATGCAGTAAAAGCTATTTCCTTTCAGTGCTGTTTTAGTAGTCGGCGCACTTAACTTATTTCCATGGCGTTTGCTTTTTTTTGTTTGACCAGATGATATTGTGGGAAAGAGATGCGGATTCCTCCTGACAAACATTGCAGTTTCGTATATATAAAGAGAAGGCAATGTTAAAATCTTCAGATCAATGAACTGTTGTTTGCAGCTATCCTCTCTTTTCAAACCTTTTATGGCCCTGATGCACTTTTTTTGAGCTTTAAAAATTATTTCTTTGGTTGAACAATTTCCCCAGAATATAATTCCATAACGTAGAATGGACGCAACATAACCGTTATAAGCAGTTAGTACTGTCTCTAAATTAGCTATTCTAGACAGGGATCGAAGTGCGTAGACAAATTTACTCAAGCGTATACACAAATTATTTGCATGAGTTTGCCAGTTAGTTTGATAGTCCACATATAAACCTAAAAACTTTGTTGCATTGACAGATTCTATGGCATCATCACCATGACGTATGGTCAGATTAGGTGCTTGTGTATATTGACGAAAATGCATAATTTTGGTTTTGTCAATATTTATATTTAAATTATTCATTTCGAGCCATCTTATTATACGGTTTAATGTCAAAGTAATTTCATTTTCGTATGTCAAGGTATTTTTACATTTCATTAATATAGTACAGTCATCAGCAAATAAAGTCATGGGATATTCAATGGTTGTAGGCATGTCATTTATATAAATTAAAAAAAGTAGAGGTCCTAATATTGTCCCCTGGGGAACTCCGTACTTAATGTCTCTACATTTTGATAAGTGCTCAATTTCAATTTTTTTATCATTACAAATACATTTAATGGCGGTTTGCTGCTTTCTGTTACTGAGGTACGATTCAAACAATTTTAGCGCTACGCCGCGTATTCCATGATGGTAGAGCTTTTGTAAGAGTATACTATGGTCAACGTAGTCAAAAGCTTTTGACATGTCCATGAATAGGGCGCAGATGTTCTCTCTTTTATCCATAGAATCCGTTACCAATTTTAGCAAATCAAAAATTGCTAAATTAGTGCATTTATTCCGACGAAAACCGTACTGATGCGGCGTAAATACATTAAATTTTTCAAAAAATAAATAAACTAGCATATATATAATTTTTTCGAAGATTTTTGATAAAACCGGCACAAGAGCTATTGGTCTATAGTTTTTCATGTCAATAGTATCACCTTTCTTATGTACCGGTTTTATTTTAGTTAGTTTGAAAGCATCTGGAAATACGCCCTGGCTCAATGAGAGGTTTATTATATGAGCTAATGGACTGGCAAGATGTTCGGCACAGCTTTTTATAGCTAGGGTTGATATGTCATCGTAGCCCACACTATTTGTGTTTTCTAGAGATAAAATAGTTTTAAATACTTCCGGAGGACTAGTTGGTGTCATAAATATAGAGTTCGCGTTAGATTGGGATTTAATGTCAACTTTGCTATTTTTCAATGTCACTTTTGATGTTGAGTTAACTTGATCGATAAAGTAATTATTCAGCGTATTTGCTATGTCATAAGGATTTTCCTACTATGTTAGTTTATAAGTAAAGTTTTGATAACTTAATTGAGATTTTCTTTTAAATGTGGCTTTTCATATGCTTTCTTATTTTAATAAATAGTTTAATATGTTCCTAACAGATTTTTTTATTAAAATATAAAACTTACCTCACACAGCTTTACAAACGAGAATCATTTAGCTCCGGAGTCTCACAGACGTATGTTAGATGGTAATGTGACTATAACAGATGCTAGGTAGTTAAGGGTTAACATGATACTGAATTCATAGGCAATATTTTTTTAAAACATAAAAGCATCATAGTACACGGGCACGACTTATTAATTAAAATTTTTATGGTTTAAGATTCGAAAGAAGGTACAGTTGACAAACAGTCAAGCCTCACTCGATGACTTTGAGCGCGCCCTTATTGCGTACAAAGTAAGAATGATTTTCGATAATGTACTACAATGATTTCATGTGTACTACAGTGATTTCATGTGTCCCTGGTACAAAGGTAATCATATAATCATAGCAAATTAATTAATATTATAATATAAGCGCCATGGAGCTTCTTTCGATTTTATGATTAGTTTTTTACTAAGATTGTTTTTTTCTATTGATGCTTAAAAGCTGGTAGGTGGCTTTTTAATAATACTGTAATTTCTTTGGCCCCTAATGAATTCTTTCACGTCTACAGCGTCACCGTGAAATCACCTTCAAAAGGATGAAAAAAGTTGATTGAGACACAAGTACCTACATTTTTATAGGAGTAACAAAAACAGAAATAAGTTGATGTAGAACGGTAGCACATTAAAATGCTCTTTTTTATTTGTTTTTTTAGCATGGGACCAAATAAAATTAAGCCAAGTAGTATTTTTTTGTCTTATTGCGGCACGGGACAGATATTTGAAGCTCTGAACGGACAGCTATACGACCACGCATCTGCAAAGCGGGAGCATCAGACGCGCGGCGGACGCAAACGCGGAGTTTTCGAGTCGTGGTAGCTTCGTTAGTTGTAAGAGAAAATTCTTTCTTTCATAAAAGTAACGCAAAATTTTGTTTGCATTATAATATTACATATATTTCGTCACATCCGATGATTGATTGATTGATCCGATCACTGTGTTCTATATCCAAGTGAATTCAGAAAAAGTCACTCACTGTCATCTGGGACGTCAAAAGTCTGGATACATCAGCTCACATACACCATAAATATATACCCGTCTCAGCGAGCTGACAAGAAAAATCTCTTTAGAACAAATCTCCATAAATTAAAATACCCAATCGCATCTGAGCACATCAATATACCTATGTCTGGGGTGAGGTTTGAACTTTGAAATCACAATCTCTGGTGCAGAAGGCATGATCAATGCAACTTCTCAATCAAATCTGCCTATTTTAGATGATGAGCATTTCATACAAAGTCACTCACGACCATACAAAGCCGGCTTAAAGCAACATCACAACTTGGTTAGTCCTCAGCAGTCACTGACTGAATATTTATATCAGTTGTGGTTGGAAACTAAGATGCTGGCGTAGAAGAGATGATCAGTTCCTCTATGCCAGTCTTTCCCAAAGTAGGCGATAACGCCCCCTTGTGGGCGCTGCATGCCTAAAGGAGGACGGTAAGAGACCCGGCGAGACCCGAAAAAATGAGGGCGTTGTAGAGGCTACCCGTGCTGAGCGCCTATGTGTACTACCTAACTGCGCTCAGCTCACAAACTCAAGTTAACTCTTGCGGGTTATAGAAAAAGTCTCGTTTAGAATGAATGTTTAATCTCCGCTGATATAGCTCACAATAATTATTTCATTTTAAGTTAATAGTGGTTTATAAGTAGGTTAAAAAATGGTGCGCGCTCTTTGAAAATAAATAAAAAATATTTATTTTCAAAGAGGGCAGTAGACAATATAAGTTTGGGAACCTCTACTCTATGCTTTATGGTTATGATATGGTTGCTCTAGGTCAAGGCCCTTTCATTGAAAGTCGCTAACCGTCATATAAAGCCCGTTTCAAGCATCAATACAACTTGGTAAGTCTTCAACAGATATCCGAAATCTTTTAAAAACCGCAGTTAGCTGGAACGTCAGATAGTATTTCCATCGGCTTACATACACCATAAATTTAACCACTCAATGGTTACGCACGCTTAAATATGCTTACGGGGCAATGGTTCCTCAGCACAGCTCCGCTCCGCTCCGCTTCGCTCGCTCGGCTTTAAATTAAGTTTTACTCAAAAACTAGAAGGATTTAATAAAAACAATGTATTGATTTATAATGCTAGTTAAATTTGCAATCAGATTGTATAACTTGTAGATGGATTTTTATTACGATTTAATTAGAAACAGCGAGTTGAAGTTGCAGAAAAGGAAATATTTTACATTCTTTTTAAAACATGCAATAAATACTAATAAATAAACAATTATTACAGACCAATTTGTGTTTAAATAATAGTTTACAATGTTGTTATTAGATAAAAGTAAAAAAAGATAACTCTCCTCTAGAAAAATATTGTTTAATCACTACATAGTATAAAACAAAGTCGCTTTCTCTGTCCCTATGTCCCTTTGTGTGCTTAAATCTTTGAAACTACGCAACGGATTTTGATGTGTTTTTTTTAAATAGATAGAGTGATTCAAGAGGAAGGTTTATATGTACTTTTTATCCCGATATTCCCACGGGAACGGGAACCACGCGGGTGAAACCGCGGGCGGCCGCTAGTTAAAGATATAAAAATGTAAGTAAAGAATCACCCTTACGGGCTACAAAAGTATGGATCGATTTCGTATCGACTTCTTTTTTGTAAGTAGATAAATTTTAAATATATACTTTTTATGGGTATTGAGGGCATAACAAGTATATATTAATGTATTACAACATAATTAGTAATTATGTAATTGGGTTTTTTATCCGTTTAATTATGTTTAATAAATAATAATAATAATAATAATAATATACCCATGGTCTGATAGCCAAGAGCCTCGATAAACACCTTAAGAGGCTTGCGTTAGGTGGATGGATCGGGAGTCAGATGCAGAAGGCAGTACTTCTGGACACGGCCCGTATAGTGAGAAGGTTCCTGTCTCTGGATCCTTAACCATCGGTAGCCGGGACCCTGATCTTGCTGCCGTTGGGGAACTGCATTTTTGTATTTTTAAATGTTATATTTTTTAGTGTTATACATTGTAAAAATTTAATGTTTAGAAATATAATTTTGTAAGTATTTAAAATGTAATAAAGGGAATAATAATAATATATTTAACTATATTTTTATATTTTATTTTTCCATACTTAGCTAACATTGCCTAAATCACGCAATGGTTCCTTGCCTCCTGGAGGCAAGCAAGTCGGCGAACTTCAATCGAATATAATCCGCCAAATTTTTATTAAATTGGACCAATTTCGTGTTCTACGATTAAAATAAGGTGTCTAGATTAAGATTGGTATAAGTTGGATTGGAATAGAGAGTGATTTGACACAATTAATTAAAGTATTTTAATTAGCTTTCAGCTTGCCTCCAGGAGGCAAGAAACCATTGGAGCGGGTAAAAATACTTGCCTCTGGGAGGCAAGGAACCATTGAGTGGACAAGGAACTCATTGCAGCGGGCTAACAGAAATAATCCCTATGGAACTTATCCCCGTTTGAAATCGAGATGCCTGGTGTTGAAGGCATGGTCAGTGCAACTCCGCTATCTGCGGGCTGATCGCCGTAATTCTATGCAGCTCGTCTTGATCACGTTTGCATCTTGACGTTTGACTTCGTATTGCCGTAATGACATAACGACGCACACGTCACGCAAACCTATAGTCCCGCAATCCTTTCTGATCCGATGATATCCGTGACAGAGGAACCACTTGCAATACGAAATTAGCTGTCAAAATAGACTGTCGTATGAAAACTGTTTTAGTTCCAAAGATTATCACCGAGACAGAAAAGGTTGTCGCACTGTCAAAGCGTTATCAAAACGGTATTGCACGTCAACTGCACGTATATTTGACTAATGCGTCATAGAATTACCGCGATCGGGGCCCTGGTCTGCCTATACTAGATCAAGGCCCATTCATACAAAGTCAGTAATTGGCAACGATACAAAGCAACAATACGATTTGGTAAGTCTTTAGCAGTCACTCGAGATCTATTAAAAACTGTAGTTTATCTGGGCTTTCAGTATAGTATTGACTGACTTCATCGGCTTACATATACCATAAATACAGGAAACTCATCGCAGCAGGCTGACAAGAATAATCCCTATGGAACTAATCCCCATAAATCGAAATAGCCGATAGCATCCGATCACAATCATGAATATTTATCACAAATGAGATTTGAAATCAAGATCCCTGGCGCAGAAAGTATGATCGGTCCAACTAAACTATTAGGTCCGACATTTCTAGATCAAGGCTCTTTCATACAAAGTCACCCACAGTCATACAAAGTGAATAGAAACAATATTAAGTATTCAGCAGTCACTCAAGATCTATTAAAAACCGCAGCAAATCTGGAACGTCAGTAGTATTGACTGACTCCATCGGCTCACATACACCATAAATACAGGGGACTCGTCGCAGCGGGCTGACAGGAATAATCCCTATGGAACTAATCCCCATAAATCGAAATAGCCGATCGCCGGCGCCGGCCGATAACGCGGAGACCGCTATTGTTTGACTGACGAACGAATTATGACTGCTTCGCTAAGAAGAGATTTGTAGTGAAAATTATCAGCGTTGTAATTATGCTCGAGAAATGCATTGTGTACTTTTAAAGATTGTCAATTTAATTTGGAAATTCAATTTTCCCTAAACCGAAAATAATATCAATTTTACGAAATGCACCACGTTTCATTTATTTTCATAGGTGTGCTTTATAATTTTGGATGTGTTTTTCGATGTTTCAGTTATTATAATTTTTAATATGAATATAATGGGTATTTTTTAAATATTAATATAGGTGCTTCTCTGTTTTAACTCTTCATTCAATTTTTTTCTGTGTGATGAAAAGAGAAATACTCTGGTATAATGCGGTGGTAGCCAAAATATTGGCCAATATATATAACTTTAAAATTGTATTGAAATAAAAAGTAGCATTATAAATGCAAAAAGTATTACACAATTCGCGATATGACAAAATCTTTAGTCAGAGCAGGTACCTCGCAGTATGAAAAACCTTATTATCACATTTTTTACTATCACAATTTTCCTAACTTTATTATCCCTAATTAGTGGCTCCCCGCGGTATTACCCGCGTGGTACCCGTTCCCGAATATCCAGATAAAATATAGCCTATGTCACTCAGGGAGAATGTATATAGCTTTCTAATTGTTTTTAAGTTACGAACTTACAAACAAACCAACAAGTAATCAAATCTTCCCTCTGTACAATAAGAGTATAGATAAGGACATCATTTTTTTGGCCTTTTCTGAAAGTGCCGGCCAACAAAAAAAATGGTAAGTACTTATTGTTAGAACTAACCATTTGGAACAATAGTTAATATGGCACAAAAGTTGTAGAATCGCTCTGAACTAATTGATACAAGTTCGATGAATCATCATTTTCATACATGTATTGATTGTTTAAAGTGTTGGGAAACATAAAATAATGATACATTTTGCTAGGAGCTAATGATCCGAAGCAATTGTCATTGTGAAGCGACCGCTCTGAAGTTGATACTAATGACGTTACAATGATGGGTACAGATTGATAATCTTTTCTGTTCCGGTGACAGCGGCGCTATGTATTTTTTACTTATTTTTGTAGCGGCCCTGACTTCCAAGACTTTCAGCCAGCAGCAGCGCTATGGTTGGACAACAATTTGACCAGTTGAGTTGAGTTCCAGTTTTGAGAATTATCAAACATTTTACCAGAACTAGTCATTACAAATAATAACAACAGGAGGAGAGCTCATTTTGATTCGAGCCTATGGGAGCCGACAATCGACATGCCTCAATTCAATGAGTTTCCTAGACTAAAAGAAGAAGAATTGACGCTGTTTACTTTAAGCAGCTATCAATTGAAGCAAGTCCGTAGTTACTATGGTAAACACGGACATCCAGATCGGGCATTCACCATAGAACTCGCCGGTGATATCCCTGTGAACGAAGAAGTTCGGGAGATGGCTGGACGAGATCTCTTGATAATGCGATGCCGTATTCAATCTAGGCATATTTCTTCAAAAACGTATTATGTGTACATTGCAGCTGATCCAACACTTCGTGGAAGACAAGCTGTTCCGCATCTATTATTATTATAATAATAGCTATTACCTACTGCTCAACTTACTTATTATTGACTTTTTTGTATTAAATGAAAATTACAGGTTTTAAACTTGTATAACATAACAATGAGGGATGACCCCACAGCTTTGTCGCTATATATGACTTCAGATAATTAGTTTTAGCAATATCAATCATTATTTTATGTTTTTCAGCACTTTCAGAATAATAAATAAATGTATTGCAATTAATAAATGTATGAAAATGATTTATCATCGAACTTGTATAACTTGGTTCAGAGCAACCATACAACTTTTGAAGCGTACCTATTAACTATTGCTCCAAATGGCTAGTTCTAACAATACGTTCCATTTTTTTGTTGGCCGTCACTTTCAGATAAATCCCAAAAAATGTATGGAGCCTGAATGATCTCCTTTATAACTGTAATATTGACTACGAGTAACGGGAGAAGCAGTTCGCGAGGAATACTCAGTATCAACATAAACACAGCTAAGTGCAATTCCTGCCAGAACATGTATCGTCTGAAGCGAACGTTACACAGATCTGAGTAAACAAATGCCTCACAGAGCCTCGCATTAATCCATTTCAGTACTGACTGAGTTACTGCACCAAGAGTGGAGTGATTACACAATGCGGTACTTATAAGCAGGACTTTGGGCCCTAAAGGCTTAAAGGGAAACTTTATTTGAAGTATTGACAACTTGTATTTCGATTGTGGAACGGAGAAACAAAATGTCCTCGCTAAAAGTATTTTATACAATTTATTAATCATGGTTATCAACTTGAGAAATGCACAAAATGCTTACATCGCGATAGATGTCACGTTTACAGTCAAGTCTGTTACAGAAAAAAAATAACATGTTGTGCTCCGTAAGATTTAAATTTAAGTATTTAGTCTACTAAAACTACCTATCGTGATAAATATAACACTCCATCAGTCCGTCTGCAGGCAACAGTCTGTCAGTTATCTGCAATACTCCACAGGCTCACAGGTTTTACATAAACAGAATGTTATGGCCTGTTCGATCAGGGACTGCTGTCGAACTGCAGTTGGGCCAATAGTGTGTTGGACCCTTTATATTACTTGAGAGTTTACACATCAACAGATTGTGATTGTTTTGCTCTATTATGGAATACGGTATGGTATTAATAACTGCAACAACAACAAAACTTTAAAAAGGAACTTTAGAGAATAGTGTATTCGCCATTGTATTCGATAAATGAAACCAACTGGACTTATTCTATTGAATTGGAAACTACACGATTGCCTTATCGTAGATGTAATCTGATAGGTGTGTTACAGATTGAAATGTATTTTTGTATTGTTAATACTTACATTGCAGATGTTTAATTGTATTTTATATTTTAAGAGGCATAGCAGCTTGTAATGTAACTATTAAAATAAATGTGTAAGTTTGGACGTTTGTTACTCGAATCACAGCGTAAACACTAACTGAATCTGAATGAAATTCGGCAGAAAATTAGCTTATGGCCTAGAATAGTAAATAGTCTACTTTTTACCTCGGGAAAATATCTCTTTCTCATGGAAAAATGTTGTCTAGCTCACGTGGGCAAAGCCGCGAGGATAAAGATAGTTCACTAAATTGACCTTAGTTGAAACGCTTTTTCTTAAAACCTATTCAAGATATGGAATGGAAAAAAATATAATACAATATGTAACACTTGAAATCAAGCTATAATTTTTCAAGAAACCGTTTCGCTCGATTAAAATTGATTAGGTAGGTAGTAAACATTGTGAATGCCGTGGTTGTTTTAGATTATCGATAAGTGTCAAATCAAACATTTTAATGTCTATTTAACGTGTTTTGAGCGCTCTAGATCCTCCCTTCTTATCCTAAGTTGCAAGGTCCAAGTGTTAGAGCGTTAGTAGTGTAAGTTCCTTAGCGATAGCAGCGTAGTTATGACAGATATAGAATTTACTACATGTAAGTACTTCGCATTTCGCGTATTCGAACCCCGACCAAACGTGAAGGTTGGTCGCCGCAAAGTTTGTCTACGCGCGTTTGTAGTTGCGTGCGGCTGGACGGCCGCAAAAACTAAAAGTATCCATCGTTGCTTTCATTTTCCTTCCAGTCTAGCGTCTACTGACAGTTGGTACAAACGTTACACCGCAACCTCAAAACACAACTCGTGTTGCGATTTACAATTCAAACTCAATGACATAAAGTTCATTTTCAATTGAAGATTTCCGCATTCGGTGAAAGTTTTAGTGCAGTTCACTGTACATGAACCGGTAAATCCAATTTGGATCAGCACCGCAAGTACCAAGACTTGAACATCTTTAAAGATTCTGCTGAAAAGCCCTCGCCGTGTTTTTGATGCTCATCACAAATCATTTTGATCGGTACTACGGAGCTACTCACGCAGAAGATAGGGTGTGTGTTACAAACTTTATGTTGTATGGCGTAAGTCGTAAGCGATTTACGAGGCGAACGTTGATTGCAGTGAGTATCGTCATGGAAGTTGGGTCAAAATGACCAGGGCGCGGACGTTTTTATTTTACTTGGTATTTTAAAACTATACATGCGACGTTGCTGTTCTTCTCAGTAGCTGGAGTTATTGATACCTAGATGATCTGCACCGCAAACACAAAGACTTGAACATCTTCAAAGATTCCGCCGAAAAGCCCTTTGCCGCGTTTTGATGCTCATCGCAAATTATTTTGATCGGTACTGTGGAACTGCTCACGCAGAAGATGGGGTGTGTGTAACAAACCTTTATATTGTATGGCATAAGTCATAAGTGGTTTACTAGACATTGATTGCAACTAATATGCATTTTATAAGTAAATTAGACACATTAAGAGAATCCTCTCCTCACTTCACTGAAAAAAGAGTCTGATAAATGTCGTACCTAAGCATGCGTTGAAATTAGGGACTCACTTTTTATGTATCTTTATTTACATATATATATATTTCTTTTGCACATGTGTATCTAACTGAACTCCTCCTATAAACGGCTGGACCGATTTTAATTAATTTTTTTGTGTGTCTTCAAGTGGATTTGAGAATGGTTTAGTTTTTAATTGGACCCGGTAGGTGGCGTGCTGTCTATGAGGCGGTACGAAGTTCGCCGGATCAGCTAGTATTAATATAAAAAAGCGAAGCTCTATGTCGTTAGCTTGTTTTCAGATCTAATAGACGGAGGCGATTTGCTGTGTCGGCTAACGGGTCAGGTAAGCTTCGTTTTTTAATAATTTATCATTTACATTGTTTTACTGTATTTTGATAAAGTATTTTTTAAAGTTAAAATAAATAATTTTGAATAATCATTTAAAAAATCACCAAGTTCACCAAATTATCAATACTAATATAAATAACTTGTATAACAAAAGCGACTCGTCATAGTCGCGGACGCTTCCTCTCATTACTTCTAAAAGTCCCCACACAAAAGTCATTCGTACGGAAGAATAGTTTCCTTTGTACACTTCAATATGCCTGTTTCATTTTAAGTTTACAATAATAATAATTGAATTCCCCCAGATTAATTGTGTTATTTTTGACGAAACGCCTTTCAAAAGCATTGAAACGTACCTAATTTGTTGTTTCGTAAATATTTTTTTTAATGCACATTGAACGAAAACGTTTCCAAATAGCTTTCGTATTATCTATTTTGATTTAGGACGTTGTCACTATAGTCACAAAAGACTGTCGTTCCACAGAAATAAAATACACTTTTTAATTAAAAACTAAATGTAACTTAATACGAGTATCAATCAATATAATTAAAAACCTGATAGGAGATTTATAAATTTATATTTTCACTCTACACAAAAACAGTAATGTTCAGTTATGTTTAGTGCTCTCTCTTTACTTTCTCCCCGGATTTTTTTAAAATATAGTATATTTTGAACTACTTTATCACTGATTTGCAACTTTGCTTAGGTAGGGTAGATTTTATTTCTAATTTGCTTATTTTAGGAAAATCTACGTTTCTAAAATATAGAGCAATTAATCACTAGATTGTTACAACTTTTTCCTTGAAATCAATCTTAGAAATTTTTGGTACAAAAATAATACCAGCGGTACATAAGTTACCAAAGGTTTGTTTATAAACCAGAATCGACACTACGAAATTTATTAAGTAACAAACTATTTGTGCAGTATCAGCTACCGAGATAAATATGGAAATTGGTTTAAAGGTCGTAGGTGAAATTGTTATTCGAGAGCACAAATAACCTTGTTATAATTGTATTCCTACACAAATGAGATAACCAGGTTATTTTATATTATTTTTATGCATTCACAATGCAATTTTGTAAGTATAGGAGAATGTTATAGTAAAAAACCACGAGCCCTATAAGTAGCTTTCAGGCGGGATTCGAACCCGCGCCTCCGGGAATCCGGCCCGATGCTCTGACCAACTAAGCTACCGAAAGGCTTACACGACTCGTCGAATTTTGCTATCACTTGTTACGCTGTAGGCCAGCGTTGCTTCATCAATGTGAGGAAACCCTCGCATCCGAAAGAAACATTTTTACAAATGTTTAACAATCGATTAAGATGAAACAGCCATATTGAGATTTTATATTATTTTTATGCATTCACAATGCAATTTTGTAAGTATAGGAAAAATGTGATAGTAAAAAACCACGAGCCCTATAAGTAGCTTTCAGGCGGGATTCAAACCCGCGCCTCCGGGAATCCGGCCCGATGCTCTGACCAACTAAGCTACCGAAAGGCTTACACGACTCGTCGAATTTTGCTATCACTTGTTACGCTGTAGGCCAGCGTTGCTTCATCAATGTGAGGAAACCCTCGCATCCGAAAGAAACATTTTTACTATCACATTTTTCCTATAACCAGGTTATTTATTTTCTGGCGATTGAAGCCGTCGTATTCAAAGAATCTTACTAATATCATAAATGCGAAAGTTTGAATGTTTAGATGTTTGGATGTTTGTTAATTACGACGAAACGGCTAACAAGTTTGACACAGATTTATATTATGATATAGAATAGAATATAGGCTAAATTTTAATGATTATTGTCTTGGATAATTAGAGTCAGTGTCGTTGTAACGTCTTGCTTATACTGTTTTTGAGAAAAGATCTTATTACTAGCAACTATCTATGAAACATCGTCAGCAAATAATACAGTTTTTATTTGCGTTATATCTATCTGGCAAGTCATTTATATGTAAAAGAAGAGAACCTAGAACACTCCCTTGGGGAACGCCAACAGTATTATGCTTAAAGTCTAAACGATATGTTTCCACGGTTTTGCTTGAGCCAAGTTGAGTTATTTCTACACATTCACTTCTTTTTTATAAATAAGATTTTATCCAATTTCAAATCTAAAAAAGTGTCGCCAATTAGGCCTGTCGCTTCTGCCGATTTTTGTTCTAGAAGCAACGTGTGCGTGAGCAAGTGGCATAAAGAACAAGCGTGAACATTTAGCCTGCATTACACGATCATAATTCAGCGTTGGAATCTACTGGATAGATGCGTGCTACGTGATAAATGGGTTTGCCATACGTGCTAGGAGCCAGCCTGGCTCTGGTTGTTTCCGTTATGGAGTTATGATAGCGAAATGATTAAGAATTGAATATATGGCTTGTTTAGAGTTTTGGGTAAACGTTGCGCTTTTGTTTTGCGGCTTTGGAATTTCCAGCATAGTTCGTTCTTTTGTTTGTACAGAATAGGATTTTTGTGTTGCAGTGAATTATTGCGGTGCCATCCGTTAAATCTCGAGTTGGTTGCAAAAGGGAAACCGAACTAAATAAATAGGTACAGCATAATCTGATATCAATATTTTATATTAATGACAGTATTCCTACGTTTGTTTTTTTATAAACATACTCTATTTCCTAAGCTAATGAAATCCTTCGAATATCTGTTAAAGGATATCATGGTTCACAAAGTAGCTGTACCATAGGAAGCACAAAGGAATCTATCATATGAGATATTTCCAGGCACATTCGAATGTTACGATGCACTCGTAAACGAATTCTCAAAGGAAACTAACGTACTTGAGAAAAATTTGTTACGTAAGCAATGAACTGAAATAACATTTTCTAGATCTAGTCTTGCAAACAAAAGTTGTGTAAAGTGCAAATGTCAGAAGGAGAGTTAAAAAGATAAAATAAAATCGGCCAATATTTTTTAGTTTCAGTTTCATGTAAGGGGAGACCCCCTTAATTTTTATATTTTTTTAATTTTTGTAATAAAATCGTAAAGCGGTTTATGGAATACATCTGCTTACCAAGTTCCAACTGTGTAGTCTTAATAGTTTTGGAATAAAGTGGCTGTGACATACGGACAGACAGACAGACAGACAGACATGACGAATCTATAAGGGTTCCGTTTTTTGCCATTCGGCTACGGAACCCTAAAAACGATGTTATAATAATGCGATTTTTTTGTTACGCGATACAGTTAATAACTTCTTGTGTAATTACAAAATAATAAATGGAATGAATGTCTGTCTTTAAGAACAAGTGACAGATGTCACACATTGGCAAACTGAAAGCGATCATGATAGATAATGATTTAGACAATTAGCCCCCGGAACATACCTCATCATCATCATCATCATCATGTCAGCCGAACGACGCCCACTGCTGGGCATAGGCCTCCCCCAATGATCTCCACAACGATCGGTCCTGCGCTGCCCGCATCCAGCGGGCCATACCTAATTTAAATTAATATGCCAATAATACTCCTCAACATCATGAAAACAAATTTCTTGAAATAATCTTTACTTACGTTAAAATATTTCAGCTACAACAATACAGTAATAACTATTCCAAATCTTATCATGGTAACAATAAAAGTAGTCTCAACTCCACAGTTGCAGTGACAGTGCTGAGTAATAACTTACGCCCCAACTAAATCTCAAAGGCGTCTAATGTCACTGGATATAGTTAAGTGCGCGAAAGGCTCTTTATAGACTTGTCTGTACTGAATAATGGCTGGTTATAGCTGCCTTTTTGCGGGACACATCATTTTATGCTATATCCTACTAACTTGGTGGTTTAAAACTCTTTGTATTCTTAGAGTTCTGGACCACTTAAAATACCACATACTGTAATAAGAGGGACAGATTAAGGAGGCGTCTAGATTTATGAGTACAGATTAGCTCAAATGAAATCACAAGAGATTGGTGCAATGGCTCCCTGCTCTAGAACAGCCTGTTCATTCAGCACATCTCATTATAGTCTGATGACTGCTTTCTAAAATAACAAAAAAAACCTATGCGAGTAATATGTGAACGGTCCTTAAGTTTCACACGATCTTGTTTCAATTTAATGAGATCTTACATTCTTTCAAACAAACGTAACAGTTTTTATTGATGTTATAAAAATTATTTTTATAAAAAAATAAAACCGCCTTCTAAAAAACCACATCAAAAAAGTAAGAAATAATTCCTCACCAAATAAATAACGTAAGTACTTTGAAGTCGGGCGTGAAACATGTACATTTTTTTGTTGTTTTTGTTAAAACCCGCCCGACTTCAAAGTACTTACGTTATTTATTTGGTGAGGAATTATTTCTTACTTTTTTGATGTGGTTTTTTAGAAGGCGGTTTTATTTTTTTATAAAAATAATTTTTATTTCACTCTTTTTAGTGCATCGTGCAGGCAATTTACGTGTTTTCTGGTAAATAGGTATGTGATCAAACTCAAAACCTCCTTTTTCGAAGTCGGTTAAAATACCTTGAGGTATCCCCTTTTTAACAAAACAAGAATCATCTAAATCGGTTTATAAACAAAGGAGTTACGCCTAAAGATAGATACGTATTAAATTCACATAAAGTGGTAACGAAAACGACAGTATTTTCAAGATTTCCTGAAAACTACTGAACCGATTTCAAAATTTCAAAAAATGGGACCAACTTGGAAACCAACCTTATGTAATAACGTTTGAACCATTTCAATCGGTTCAGCTGTCTTCGAGTAATCGCTGGACATACAAAAAAAAAAAAAAAAAAAAAAACATACAGACGAATAGAGAACCTCCTCTTTTTTGATTTAGAAGTCGGTTAAAAAGGGCAGCTCATTTATTACAGGTTCATTAGTAAGTGATTGCTTGTAGAAAAACTGAAATGTTCTGCAATACTTGTAAAAATATTCAGGTTATGTTTGATATTGACCTAACAGATAACTATACCAAAGAATACTATAATATTACTAACGTAACTATACTGAGGGGTTACTAAAATTTATTGCGCCACTGTCTTTCGAACGGGGCGGCGCCGGCGTCGCAGTCACTAGTATTTATACCGTTATCATGATTTCTGTACCACCCTTACGATCTCGATGGCTATGAAAATAATAGAACAGACAAAGAGACTGAGCACTAACTCAATCTGGTCGTATATTCAAAACGTTGCGGCGAGCCATTTGTCCCAGTTGCTACCAAGATAGCACTCGTTAACACTCAGTCAGCCATTATTTTAGAAGATTACAATCTACTGACACAATAAAGTTCGCACGCCAACAGATAATTTTCCAAATGGAATTTGTAGTTTGACGAAAAGTACCTTTGAGATTATTAAATTCAATTATACCTTGTTTATTAGATAAGTTCACAAACAAGGCATCATTTTAATGTTGTCTAAGCTAAATAAGAAATACTGAGTTGACAGAGTTGTTATTTAATTTTATCTTGAACAAACAAAAAGGTTGAAAAAAATAAAACATCTTGTCTGGAATATACTTAATTAAATTAGATTTGTTTTCGTTTTTATTTTATAAGAGCCTAGAAAGGTGTCTTTATCAACTTTTTAAGTGCTTGTATTATTAAGTAATCTAAAATTGTTTTCTTAGATCCCCTAAATGAAATTAAGTAGAAAGAACAAAATGTTATTTAATATTTATGTATAACCTTGAAGATTAGTTCTCGTCTGCAAAATGTCGTTGCAAATGTCGTTACTTAAATGACCAAAAGAGGCGCTACCGCTGCTCTGATTTTATACAAAATAATACGATCATAATAATGTTTACGATAGATAACGATAGATAGATACGATACGATAGTTTTTCGTGCTAAGGGTGCTGGATCTTTTTGGATGCACCAAGCTTTTAACAATATAATTACACTGTCAAAGTCTTTTGTGCATTATTTCATTATCCACGCCGAAATAAGCCGATCACTCAACGGCGCATCTTCACGCCAAGTAAACAAGGGAGGATAAGACAATGATATATTATCAATGGATAAGCCAGGACCACAAAATACTATGCTAATTATGTCTCCTTGAAGGAGTTGTGATTAAATCCATACTAATATTATGAATGTAAAAGTGAGTTTGATTGTTTGTTTGTTTGTCCGTCTTTCACGTAAAAAGGGAGCAACGGATCGACGTGATTTTTGGTATGGGGGATAGTTTGGGAACTGGAGGGTGACATAAGCTACATTTTATTCCGAAAAATTATTAAATTAAAATTCTTTTTTGGCCGTTTCCAAAAAGTATATTATCACCGACGTTTTAGCCGCTTTGGATTAAATATTTTTTAACTAGCTATCCGCCCGCGGCTTCGCCCGCGTGGACTACACGACGTTATCCCGCGGGAGTGTGATATTTTTCCGGGATAAAAGTAGCCTATGTTCCTCTCCAGGCTTCAAAGTATCTGTGTCCCAAACAGCCAAATCAGTTTCACCCAAGGTTGCCTGGTAGAGATTGCTATATAGCAATAAGGCCGCCTTTTGTGTGTTTACTTTTGTTTGTAATTTCTCTGTATTTTGTCCTTTTAATGTGCAATAAAGTCTTTTATTATTTATTATTATTATAAAAGGCATAAATAACTGACTAATCTATCAACGCACAGCTCAAACTCTGGAAGAATCGAGCTAACATTTAGCACGCAGATAGGTATTATGACGTAGGCAAGCGCTAAGAACGGATTTTGTAAAATCCAACCTTTAAGGGATGAAACGAGGGTTTGCGTCCCTCGAATCGCAAAGCCGCGGGCAAAACCTAGTTAAAATACATTTCTTAATCCTAATAGGTATCTATATTAATGTCTATACCAATTATAAAGAGGAAAGATTTGATTGTTTGTTTGGGATAAAATCAAAAACTACTGGACCGATTTTAGAAATTATTTCACCATTTTTTACCAACTCTTTAAAATACATTTGTGATTCGTAAAGGTTATGTAAAAAAATGGAAAATGAAGTATTTACAAAAAATCGACCCGTCTCACAATGACCTCTTTTTTCAGTAATAAAAATTGCATTGTGAATGCAAAAAACTAAAAATTAAAATAAAGGTTATGTAGTTCATTATCGTTGAAAATACTAGGGGCTATAATAAAAAAGTGATTTATGGTGAATATCATTGACTATTTGTGTGTGTCGTTGTGTTAGAAATTACGAAAGAGCACAGTTTAAATGAAATATGATTATGGAAAGTTAATAAGGGTCTTTCCAAATTAATAAACGATAACTGTATATCTTTAGGGTAATATCAAAATATGAATCTTGATGGTTGGTGGCTTGTTGGTGTCGACAGAGCGTTAAGTTCAGCTGATGAGCAGTAGCGTTTCTGAAATCTTGGTGACTATGTTATTAAGAGTGATATATTTTTTAACCCTTTAATTCGCAGTGTTGTCCCTCAACAACATGTCAAACAAAAAAATATGGCTTGAGAGTCGTATTTAAAAAAAAAAAATTATTCGTGTTTATATTATGGTTGAAACGAAGGGAAACATGGAAAAAACTCAAACTGTCACTTAATGCGCTCAAAGTGACTTTTATTGTCATTCTTAGTCATGATGGCGTCTAGAATTTCTGTTCAAAGTTAAATTATTTTAATTTTATGGGTTTTTATTTCTCAAAATGCGGAATGCATACTGTTTTTCTAAGATAGTGTCCCTACTGAATTTGTTTATGTGTTAAAATGTGTTATTAACATTTATAATCACGACTTATGATGTTGAGAACAGGTATGTTGTTCATGAACAACAATGCGAAGTATACAGCAACTTACAAAATGCTTTGTTAGTTGTTCTCTAACGACACTGCCCGTTAGCTAGCGAAATTGTTTTAATAGTATATAACACTAGAATAGTATTATATTATCTGTGATATAACTAAGTTTTTTTGGTTTCCTGAATGTTTTATAGCTCATTTTGCATGATAATCGATTAAGCTTGAGAAAATGTTTAACAATGTTTGTTTTTCGATAACAATTTTGACCGTAGAGAGAATGCTTGTTATCATTCTCCTGTTTGAGTTTCCCTACAGTACAGGCTATCTCTCAGCGAACTGGAGAAGGAGGTTTGCCTGAAAGCGCGCACAGTATTCCTTTTTTATGGGTTTGAGGCACCTTCCTATGATGCGACAGGTCTTATTCAGGGCTAGATTTACCTTCTTTGTATGCGTAAAGCGGTGCCAAACTGGACGCGCATATTCACCCGACGAAATCATAGTGAGAACCCTGTTGTTGGGAGGACCTGTGGAAAAGTGCCCCATGATGCTGAAGTGAGTCAAAAAAGCAGGTTGTCCTTCAAGCTAACTTCTTACTTTGAGTTTTGGCAGTGGTTTTGATACGATAGAGTCATATCCTGGGAGCAGGCCCCAAGATTACCTATAGTAGTTTTATGTTTGACATTATGGGCAACACATCACAAAACGAGATGTTTCACGCTTTCTTATATAAAATATCTAAACTTGATTCAGTCTTTGATGGATTAGGTCGAAGTGCGTTGTCCTCATAGTCCTCAGACAGCATCAGTCTAGCGTATTCGATAGTCTCTGCTAGAGCGGCTTATGCTAGGACGTCGACATATAGAAACTGAACAGTACCGGGAAGGGTAGTGTTTTTTATATTGTCATGGATAATGAATGAGTATTCTTTGATTTTGTTAAGTTATGATAATAAAAGATTAACGAAACAGTATTTTATCTCCCTAATTTCCTTCCTAGAGAAAGGCGCAGTGTTGGTGGTGAACGACATACATTATTCAACCTACATCTTTGAGGGATGCGCAATGTCGTTCCTCAACGACATATATTTTCTCGAAAATGGCACATCATATATTTTTTTTATTATTTTTCTGGATAGGTTTAATCCATAAATAAAGCGCATAAATAAGAAAAGTGACGAATTTTGAGATTTTTTTGTTCTGCGAACTAAAGGGTTAAAATAAGTTTTTTATAGTGAAATTGTAGAAAGTTGAAATTATCAAACAAAGATATTTGGGGATTTCTTGGACATGTGAACTCCGTATTCAACGAAACTTAAGAGATATGATCAGACAACGTAAATCTTACTAACTATAAACTCATTTAAGAACTGCCTTAAAATAATAAAAAAAACTGTTCGAAGCAGACAAATTGATGACAACCAAAGAGGGGTAATTTGAAGCATTTATTAAAACTTTAGACGCGTGTTTAATTATTCTTTTTTTCTATGTTTAACATTTCCACATTAGGTATGTGTCTCTATTTCGAAACTGTCTGTTAATTTTAATCTATTCTTAATAATTAAAAAATTAAAGATCAATGAACATGTGAAAAAAACGGCAATTTCCTAAGTAAAGACCCATTATTTAGACAAGGCTTTAGCCAGCTCTAGGCGTTAATTTACGTTTAATAATTATATGTAGTAAAATAATTAAACGTAAATTAACTCGCGTGTTAAAATGGTATTTAGACCTAAAGTGGACAGCAAGAAGCCACATCCAGTATTTAATCAGGGTGAAAGGTTGTTTAATTTAGCCATTGATTGTTCATTGTTCGAAGGCCCTTGATCCGCTGCACGCCATTGTGCATTGGGGTGAATTTTAAAGGGTGTTTGCAGACACTGTTTGTTTTAGGGTGCATTAAATCAATGCGGAAAATGTATCCAAATCTTAATTGAATATCTTAATTTGGATGTGATTGCAAATTTTACGATTCCTATGTTGACTTCTACCCTTGATATGAAATTCTAATTTCTAGAAATATCTGTTTAGCTTTTTATAATTTAACTTTATAATTTAGTCTTCACAGGAAATATTAAACGTTACCGCAAAAAATATTTAGGGTTCTCATATTTAAAATTCTTTTTAGGGTTCCGAACCAAAATGGTAGAAGGAACCCTTATGGTGCTACTCTGTCTTTCTGTCACAGCTTGATATCTCGAGAAATACTAATGCTATCAACTTGAAATTTGGAATAGTTTTAGATGATGTTTTCCCAACTATTTTGCAAATAAGACAGAATTAAAAATATTTTATTTTTGCAACAAAGACTTTTAAAGGGTCTTTAAAATTCGAAGTGGGGCTATTAGGGCATATGGGGTATCATTATGAAAGAACGCTGCTTGCACATTCTAAACATTTTTTTTTCAGGCCGAATAGTTTTTGAATAATATAAGAAAAAATACCGTACATACATACTGCCAGATAGATGGAACCCTATTACTAAGAGTTCACAAAATAACGAATAATAACTCAGAAAAAATATAAAATGAGGAACTCGACGAGAAGAGAATTAAAATGAATTGTGTTTTAATTGTACAAAAGGTCGACGAAACGTCCAAGGATCACAAATTAAAATTACGACTGTTCCAACAGACCTTGTTTGAGAACAAACAACTGCAAATTAAAATGTTTTTTGTAAGATACGTTACTTACAACATTAGAATTTCTCCACCTACAGTTAATATTAGATCTAGGTACTTGTAATTGGATATGAATTTTAATTCTTTCATTGATACTAGCAAACGCCCATGACTTCCTGGATTTAATTATAAAGCAACTTTATTTTTCAACCCTACTAAATTTTTTAGAGGTAGTTTTTCTCATTTCCCTTTTTGTCTCTCGACAAAAATTCAGATTCATTCGATAGGTATTATTTTTACTAAAACCTGATCTCTATATTCTCTGGCGAAGCATTTTTCTAAAACTAATAATAAAATTAAAATCAATTGTTTTTCTACATTGCCTACTATATTTCATTATTTAGGTATCTTTTACTGAAACATTCGAATTAGCATAGATTAATTTTTGAAAATTATTTAGAAAAAATCGACCCGTCTCACAACCAGCTCCGATGGGTCTCGAATCCACGACCTTTCGCTATCCGGGCATCTGCTCTAACCGCTGAGCTACGGAGTCCCATCGTAGCTGGTCGTGAGACGGGTCGATTTTTTCTAAATACTTCATTTTCAATTTTTCAATAATAAAAATTGCAATGTGAATGCAAAATATCTCCACATTGATGAAATTAACGCTGACTATACAGTGCGTAAGAAGTATTGGATAAATTCGACGCTTCTCGTAACGACTCCGTAGTTCAGTGGTTAGAGCAGTCGCCCGGAAAGCGAAAGGTCGTGGGTTCGAGTCCCATCGGAGCTAGTTGTGAGACGGTTCGATTTTTTCTAAATACTTCATTTTCCATTTTTCAGTAATAAAAATTGCATTGTGAATGCAAAACAACTAAAAATTAAAATAAGTTGCAATAGTAATTTCATCTTTAGCGATTGCCAAATACCTGGAAAGGTATTTCTTTCGCGTGTTCGGGTAGTAATATCTCCACATTGATGAAATTAACTCTGACTATACATATACAGTGCGTAAGAAGTATTGGATAAATTCGACGCTTCTCGTAACGACTCCGTAGCTCAGTGGTTAGAGCAGTCGCCCGGAAAGCGAAAGGTCGTGGGTTCGAGTCCCATCGGAGCTAGTTGTGAGACGGGTCGATTTTTTCTAAATACTTCATTTTCCATTTTTCAGTAATAAAAATTGCATTGTGAATGCAAAGAAACTAAAAATTAAAATAAGTTTAATAGATTAATTAGTTTGGGAAAGCATTAATCCAAAGTTTGTTTTGTATAAAATGTAAGTCACGCTAATCCCAAATACAGTGCCACAAACTTTGCTGTGCCAGTGGCCAAAATGTGAAACTAGCGTGTTTTTTTAATGTCATTTTGCTGTCAAGTTGATGTCCAACCATAGCGCTGCTAGCGGCTGAAGTTCTTAGAAGTCAGGGCCGGTTAAATTGTTACAAAAAAAAAGAAAACCGTACGTAGCGCCGCTGTCACCGGAACAGAAAAGGTTGTGGCACTGTAATATAATCTATACTAATATTATAAAGAGGAAAGATATGATTTTTTGTTTGTTTATAATGGTAAATTCAAAACTACAAGACCGATTTTTAAAATTCTTTCATTATTAGAAAGCTACATTCTTCCCGAGTGACAAAGGCTATATTTTATTCCGATATTCCCACTGGAACGGGTACCACGCGAGCAAAGCCACGGATCGCCAGTATCCCAAATATAAAAAAATATAAAATGATACTTTTTTAAAACAAGTAGGTAGTATAAATAACGGTTCAGTGATAATAAAGTATACTTTCTAAGTATAGTTGTTTTCTTTGGGTTTTTAACTATCCGCCTAAGTGTGACCAAAATGAGAATTAAACATTCTTCCCTATGCCCCTCGCAATATACCTAAAAAGGCCAGGTATTAGCATTAAATTCACCATAGTCCACACAATACTAAGCGTGTGGTGCAAGTGTAAAGAGATCAGTATAGGAAAAATGTGATAGTAAAAAACCACGAGCCCTATACTTACTATTTATATGGCTCGTTGTTTTTTACTATCACATTTTTCCTATGCTTACAGAATTGCATTGTGAATGCACAAAAATAATTTAAAATCTTAAAGTGATCAGTATTTTAAGTAGTAACTTTTTTACCCAGTTTTTTTTTGTATTCAATACTAGCTTTTTGCTCGTGGCTTTACTTGCGTGACACGATGATCGCCCGCTGGAATTATAGATAGTAATTTCCCGGGTATAAAAGTAGCCTAATGCTAAGTATTTACATTCTAGAATAAAAAATATCTCTGTACTAAATTTTATCCAAATCCGTTTAAACCATTTCGCCATGATTGACATACATAAATAAATAAATAAATAAATATTTTCATACGATCACACCAATTATCTAAGCCCGTAGTTAATTTCTTAAGAAACTGTGTCTGCGTGAACTTGATAACGGATAAATATATACTTAAATACTTTTTGGTTGTAAATACATACTTAATATACATAGAAAACACCCAGACCAAGACAAATAGACGTGTTCATGCACACAAATATTTGTCTTGTTCGGGAATCGAACCCGAGACCTCTGGCGCAGAAGGCAGGTAGTTTACCCCTGCGCCAAATCGGTCGTCGACCGCGAGAGTTTGGATAACGCTTACCATATTATAATATTATTAGTAAAATTACTAGGATAATCAATCATATGTGGCCCAATAGAAAGCTAATGTTACTAGAAATATTGTAGCTTAATTTTGACGTCATATCGTCTTATAAATCGATGAACACTGCCTGCACTTATGTACCAAGATACCTTTAGTTAAATTGATTTATATTTTTAAGTGCAATTCCAAAAGACTTTTGCAAGGGAATATAACATTTTAACTGAAACCTCCTTTACAAAGGATTGTATTAAAATTTGATTATAAAACAGTGTTCTGATTATAAATTAATATATATTTTTGTTACGTTTATGTAACTTTTATGTAATATTTCTTTGGGCCACTAGTTACAAAACAGAGAAGAAAAAGTAATTTTAATTTTAAGTTTTGATTACTTTTTTGGTGTGAAGTTACTATACACTTTCTTATTTATAAGAAAATGTAACATGTATGCAAAAAAACAATTTATGTTTAGTCCAAAATCATCCTTAATTAAATCTCAAATATGGTCATAACTATAAAATAATTTATCTACACTCATGTTATAATTTTCGAATTATGAACTCATGCCTGAACGTATACTGATACACTTTATGCCATAGTCAACTTTAAAAATAAAGCTGCTGTATCCGGGTGTTTCATAATGACCATTATGCAATACCCGGATACAGCTGTCACTCATTATAAAACACTTATATTTCTTAAATTTACAGTCTCCATGGCAACCGTAGGATTTACCGGCCCTGACTTCCAACTTTTTCAAGCTCTTCTTTAGCCGGCAACAATCAGAAACGTTTTTAAAATTAGAATTTTGAATTTAGAAGAAATAGACCGTATAGACTCCTATAAGTGGGGTTTGGCACCAATTCACATTTTATAATTAATATTGATTTGCTTTATTTTTGAAATATATAATAAATGTAATGAGTGTAGATAAAGTAGTGTATGAGACTGCACATAACTCGGTATTAAAACCCCTCCTTATGCGACAGTCACATAAACTACTATTACATGTTGGTGGAACAAGGGCACAAAATGTACCCCTTTTTTAAGAAGAAAATTAATAAAAAAATAACTAAAAGTTTTTTATTCTTGTAAACACCGCCCCTAAAAAGAATATAGAACATGGTTTATTTCATGCAAAGGTGGAAAACTTTAGAGCAATATTAACAGAGCTAGACCATATTGAATGCAAAAAAAATCTTAAAATGGCTCTCCTGTAAACTTGCAAAAATTGCAATTGTGCCCTTGTTCTACCGAAGGTGCGATATGTACTACATAATAAATGTTGCGTTGAGTCCCGTTACTCTTGGTTATAATTATAATGGGACGCGAAAGTTAAAAATTTTAAACTTATGAACTTTTTCAATTTTCATATTAAATAAGTAAAAGAAGTGGAGGTGGTAGTGATGGTGTACAATAGGTATTGCTACTAACATATGGTTGTAATCCGCTTCCTCGTTTACCTTGCTCTGCGGACCCTCAGGACTGCAACACAATAGCGTCGACGGCATAATTTCACGGTCGGCTGATGCCGCCGCCTGCTCGATAATAAGTACCTACCATGTTTACATGAAATCTTGGTACACACACACTAGATGATTCAATTTTCAATACCTGTCATCTAACATTGAAGCATGATTGCGTATTGAGCTTTCATACTCAAAGATCTGAGACTTTGGTTAGAGACCTTACAATCCTACTTCCTACTAATATTAGAAATGTGAAAGTTTAGATATTTGGATGTTTAGATATTTGGATGTTTGTTACTCAATCACGCCAATGCAGCTGAACGGAGTTGGCTGAAATTTGAGACATAGATACCTTGTAGCCTGGAGAGGAACATGGGCTACTTTTTATCCCGGAAAAATATCACATTCCCGCGGGATAAAGCCGTGCCACGCGGGCGAAGCCGCGGGCGAAAAGCTAGTAAATTAATATATTCTGTTTTTCTGTTTTTTTTTTTGTACTAGCAATCGTAATGTATGTTATTGTTATATAAAATTTTATATTTATACATTTTCATAAGGTAAGTACTTTTACTTCAAAACCGTTATTTTTATACTTTTAATATTATTGATTCGAGAGTAGGGCTGTAAAGACTAAACACTAACGGCCAGAATTAATAACCTATCTACAGATAGGGATAGGTGCGATCCAGATTAGTTGCTAGGCAACACCTAGCAACACCCTGGCAACTGTCGTTAATTCTATGTTAATAACAAGCGTTGCATAGCAACTAATCTGGATCGCACCTATCCCTATCTGTAGATAGGTTATTAATTCTGGCCGTAAGCCAATGAAACAATGCCGATTAATTTATTTATAAGGAAAACATGAAGATTTCATGTCAAGATTTTAATTGGTTTTTCGACGTTTCATTCACGGGATCACTAGCTTTACTTATAGTAAACCTTCGAATTCATACTTGCTCACAAAGCCAAAGTCTTTAGATGTATAAAAAGAGCGTAAAAATAAATAGTTCTTTTATTGCTTTATGCAATACTTGCGAAAGTTTTAGATGTAAGTACATAAACCTTTTGTTTGTAAACTTAACTGTGAAAATGCGGATGCTCAATTTTAGTTCACATCTATTATGAGGGGGATTGGAGCGTCAAACTTATCTCCGTAAGGGACAGTCTGTAATCCTTAGATAAATATTTCCATCCTTTATATCAGAGGGTGATTGATGTAATTTTACGGTCGCAGTTTTTTATACTCCATCTTGCATGAATACCCATGGGACGCGATGATAATCGACGAGTTAGTTCTTTCGCAAAATAAACTGAGATTTGATCTGGAGATTTCCCCTTTTCATCCTTCCTTTTTTTCCTTTTTAGGAGAGTGTCGTTTATCGATATAACATGAAATAATAAAAAGAATGGTTTGGTTTTTAGTTTGTATTTCTCTCAAAAAACTTGGTACCGGAAAGATTTAAAAATTATTTCAGTATTAGAAAAAGTGCAAAAAACGCATAACCTTGAACATAAGTAATTGATGTCCAGCAATAATAATGTTGAATGTGGTATCGCGTTTCCACACGAATCTTTAACCCCTAAGGAGCTGCCTATTATCTTATCTTAACTCCCGGAACACAACCATGGTGTTTTGGCGTAAACTTTAGTAGAATAAGTCCTGACACTAATCGAACAGAGTACAATAGTAAAAAAAAAGTCCTGGCACCTAATATGCGTTACACTAGGATTGATGGGAATCTAATTAGGAATCTCCGGATTTAAAACTCTTTTTGATCCTTCAAAGATTATTAAAACCAATGAAGCTGAAGACTTGTGTGTAAGTTCTTCTTATTTCTACATATTTTATAACAATAATAAAGAGTACATCAAACTTATTCGTTCTGTAAGTCTATAGGTATTACTGTTATTACGTGTCAATCAAAGTGACTAGCGAGGTGAATATATTTTGTCGCTGTATTCCCAATTCCACACCTTGCTGAATGGTGATTATGTGATGATCCATCAATCTATCGAAATTCTCATTATGATATGCATTTAATGGGGAGAGTGCAAGAGATCGTAAGGGGGACACGAATGACAAATGACGACGATCGTTTATCTTCCTAACTGTCAACTGAGCCAATCAACACACGTGTCTACCCCCCTTAAAATTTATAATCCCAAAACTAAGACAAACCTTGGAAATAGGCCGTATTCCAACAGCAGTAAGATCTCATGAAATCGCAAATAATGTTAGGCCATTCACTCGGTAGCGCCCATTCTTAGATGGTCTATAAAAGTGATTAGATCCTATAACTTGTGTAACGAAGGCGGGGGTCTTAACGAAATGGCGCATCACGTGAAAAGGTCGTCCTGTTGCCGTGGCAACGAATTTAGCGGTCAACCAATCGCTAATCGCGCAATCAATCAAGCATTCTGAATTTGGAGAGAGAAAATTGTGCGAATTATGTGACAGTTGAAGGATTGAAACGCGCGTGTGGGTCCCATTTGGAATGGAAGTTTAATATCAAGCGGTAGACCTATTTGGAAACAACTGTTTGAAAAATTACTCTTTCTCGTATTTATATACCAACCAAATCTGGAGGCACGGTAGTGCCCCCGCCAAAACAAGCCAAGGCAAACGCAAGGGAGTACCTAGCTTTTCTCGAAGCACTTCGTCGTTTTTTGAACCCTTATAAAATTGTGGTTTACTTACATCTTAGTCAAAATATTATGTGGCTTGGCCGTTTCGTTACTACAAGAAATATTGTTGTGTAATTGAAAAGTAAAGTGAAAAAAACCTTGAATAAATTTTTCAACTCACGCCCTTGTTATGAAAGCGAAACAGTCAAGCCTCATTTTGACTAAGGTTTTAGGGTCAGTGAAGTTTGTAGAGCTAGAAGCTTAGATCTAATAACTTTTTGACAATACATAATCTCGCCTTGGCAATATTTTAAATGTTTTTGGTGGGATGAATTCGGTCTCGTACTATCATCTAAGTTTTCATTTACACGACAAAATTTAAGAAATAGTCTTTTATTAGGATTCAATTCTTTTTTGACGGCGAAAATGCCTTTTTATATGCCCGGGTTCACAGCTATGCCGACCGAATTGTGAACAATTAGGCATTACTTAGTACTTTAACTAATGTTCTACTAATTACTTTAACTTTTTTGCATTCACAATGCAATTTTTATTATTGAAAATTAAGTATTAGAAAAAAAAAGATCCGTCTCACAACTATCCATCCCATCGGAGCTAGTTGTGAGGACGGGTCGTCTTTTTTCTAATACTTCATTTTCAATAATCTTCTACTAGTACCTACTTAGATTTAATTGATTAAGTATACTTTAGTTAGAGTGTGTTTTTTGATGAATCGGAAATGATTCGTCAGATCCCATGTGAATGAGCCATGATGCTGTCGATAGCCTGTCTATATGAGGTCTGAGGTCTACGTGGGCGAAGCCGCGGGCGGAAAGCTAGTTCCAAAATAAATAATGTCTAGTACAAGAAATATTTAGTAATAACGAGTAATCCATACTAATCCATACTTCCATACTAATATTATAAATGTAAAAGTGTGTTTGTTTGTTTGTTTGTCCGTCTTTCACGTCAAAACGGAGCAACGGATCGACTCGATTTTTGGTATGGGGATAGTTTGGGAGCTGGAGAGTAATATAGGTTACTTTTTATTCCGGAAAATTATAAAATAAAAATGATTATTTTGTATAGAAAATCGATAAACTGTCGTACTATAAAAAACTGTCATTTCTTCCATAGCCGCTTCCAAAGAGGTATGTCAAAGAGTATTGTAATCACTGACGTTTTAGCCGCTTTGGATTACCTACTTTTTAATAAGTGACATTTGTTGCAGGCAGTGTTTAAAACTTCTTCGCGATCATTTATTTTCATCTGTCTATCTATAATAGATGTTGGTGATACGAAGTTTACCGGGTCCACTATAATTAAATGGCAAAACAACGTTTGCCGGGTCAGCTAGTTATATTATATAATTATAGGAAGTAGCAATGAACGAGTTCAATAAATTCTCAGTACATTAAGCTTGCAAGTAACAGTGTAGGGGTTTTTTATTGACTATCATCAAGACATTAACGGATAGACTACGATGCAAGGGAGTGTTAAAACGAAGAAAATTTCAAATATGTTTCGTACTTTCTTCGTGTTTCATGCAATAAAGTCTACGGAATAGGATCTCTTAAACGTGAAAGAGATCGAATAAAATGGAACGATGGATATGGTGACGGGTTTTTTGCTGTTAAAGGTAAACCTTGTAGTAATATAAGTAGTTTCAGTAAAATTATGCATACCTCAATACTTAATTACGAAATTAACTGCGAATGCCTAAGCGGTTAAACTAAATTTGATGTAATTTGGTACCGATCAAAATTAGAAATTCCGCCTATTAACCAGTCCACTGCTGAACATGCGCCTCTCCAAGAGTACGCCATAGAGCGCGATCAGCGGCTAAGCAGCCGAAACCTAAGCAGGTTTTATACATGACCTTAATTCTTAGGTAAACTGTATAAATGTGTAATCTACGTCATAAATATTCATAAGGTTTCATGGTAGCAGGGATGTTCTGTTTTGGACTGGCACTGACACGACTATAAATAGCATTTCATATTAATAAATCTATATGAATCAGTAAGAGACTCGGTCTTAAATAAGTTACCTTGACATTTTGCTATCACGACAAATAACAGCGGAGAAATAACTACTACGAGAAATAACTCAGTAGCTCAGTCGTTAGAGCATTCGCCCGGACATGACAGTGAAAGGTCGGGGGTTCGAGTCGAATCGGAGCTAGTTGTGAAACGAGTAGATTTTCTCTACTAGTTAATTTTCAATAATAAAAAATTTCATTGTGAACAAAAAAAAGAAGTAAAAATAAGTTTTTAGTAAAAATTTTATTGTTATGACAAGCTTTTTGCTGACTGTACTTTAAAATTGTATTGACATCTGAACCAAATCTGTATACAAAATTCAGCTCCATCGGACACTAGGAAGTGGGTCAAATTAATTGCAAGATTTGCCCCCCACTAACTAATTAATAACACCTATTTTTAGCTTCTGATCCAAAGTGTTAGGCAATGTTTGAAACTTCGATATTTTTGTATAAAATTGTACCTACAGAGAATTCACTTTTTCGGAATTCTGTGTATTTTCGAAGGCAAACACTAGTATTGTTACAATAATTTGTTGTTGGAGGCAAGTTGCTCTTTCAAACTTACAAATTGTGCCATCGAAAAGGATCTTCGGTTTTTCAAGGAAACAATAATAAGACCTACCGTTGTACACCTCCCGTATTACTTTCCCCATGTTCCTTACAAATACCGTATCCACTCGAGTGTTCCGTACCAACAAGCATTATTATACCACATTGATGTAACGTCTGCTGCGCCAGGCCATTATCTAAGGATCAAATGGGCTATTCCGCTCGGCGACACCATTAAACAAATTTTTATTTTCCCAACACTAAAACTTGCACATTGCTTATTAGGGAATCTCGCGAGTACGCAATTCGTAGACATTTCAATACCCTTTAATGGCGACATAAAAAGTATTATTGAGTTTCGTACTCGTTTAACTGCATTGCTCTGGAATGGAGTAGATGGAATATTTACAACCTCTTTTTAATATTCATCAACTGTGGCCTCGTTTTATTTCTTTTGATGGTGTTATAATCGTATCACTGGCGGTGTAGTCTTGTTGTCAATTTTGTCGCACAAATAGGTTTTTAACCTTTGTTTGTGAAAAGATGTAGCAAGATTTATGCATAGAAATGATTCATCTTTACTTTTTGCTTATCTACTGTAATATTGGTGATGTCGTTAACATGCATCGATGTAGTAAGTTTTTAACCTTTTTACGTCTGTAGGTAATAGTGGACCAATTTTGGAACGAATTGAAATAATCAACCTTATTCAAGAGGTAAATTGAACGTGAACTATGCTTACTTATGTGGCAAAAAGAAATTTAAAATGAGGTGAAATTAGCGATAAAATTTATTACGGCTAGCCCCACTGTTTTTACCATAAAGTTAATATACCTATCGGAATATTAACTTTATGGTTTTTACTCGATTCTATCATGCCTGGAGAGTGAGAGGGAAGTTTCGTTTGTCGTTGAATTAGTGTAGTGTACAGCTGAACTGTGTGTGTGAAAAATATGCTTTTGTCTAGTCTAATTCAGATTCTCTAACTATTCAAGAAAATTATACCAATTAGTCTGGTGTTATTAAACAGGAACGAAATCAAATAACTATTGAATAATCGTTTTGATTAAAAACAAGTAGAACATCTCTAAAACTTTTGACTTTAACATACGTTATGTAGATATTGCAGACAAATTGTATAGTAGTTACAACACTTTCATTTATTCTTTTCAAACTAATGGGTATCCGTTTGCGGGGTTTGTTTGGGCATGTAAAGCTAATTTCATCGATGTCCTTTCCGTATTTAAAACTGAAAAGTTGACATTTTCGCCTCTTTTTAGGGTTCCGTATACGAATGGCAAAAAACGGTACCCTTCTAGATTCGTCATGTATGTCTGTCTGTCTGTCCGTCCGTCGCTGTGTCACAGCCACTTTGTTCAAAAACTATTAAGACTACACACTTGAAACTTGGTTGGTAGATATATTCTGTAAACCGCTTACACTTTTCATACGAAAATAAAAACTCTGCTCTACACACATGAAACTAAACCTAAAAAAATATATTATCAAACCTATTCGTGTGGTGTGTCTATAGATTGGTCTTTAAAAATAATATAAAGGTTTCTTTAATCATTTTTCATAGTCAATATTTTGAAAGATATACCTCCAAAGTGGTGAAATGTGTGTTAACTTATTATAACTATAACGTTTTAAGTAAGATAAATTTAAAATAAATCTTAAATAAATATATGCAGTAGACCTCAAAAAGCACTTACATCAAGAATTGGTGCAAACGAGATAGGGAGATAATCAACAGTTTTTGAGATATAACACATTTAAAAAAATCGCAAATATAACTTTGTCCTTCATACAAACACTATGAAAAAAAGTAATTTCAAAAACCGCAAATATAACTTTGTCCTTCATACAAACACTATGAAAAAAAAGTTTTTTTTTCTGGCGAAAAATGGTAGTGGTATATTTGGCTAGGTGTTTGTAGGTGGTGTACGTTAAGTGGGTAGGTACTGAACCCTTCTTGGGCGAGTTCGACTCGCACTTGGCCGATTTTTCATTTATTTTCCAGACAATGCCCCAGGGATGTTTCGGACCGTTCTCAAAAGGCATCGTGTCGTCTCGAACGTTCCCGTGTTCAACTTTAAACGGAACAGATACTGCAAATGTGTTCCGTTTAAGGAACGTGCCCTGTGTGAACTTGCCTTAATTCGTACTATTTATTTACGACACTGAGTAGGATATTGTAAGGACTTGCAAGGAGTAGTTTTATCTTAAACTCAATTAAATACCGCTCTTTAGGGATCAGTTAGAATATTTGCGACTGAAAGTATAATAAAGCATGATGTGTCCTTCTCCAAATTCTTTACTTTTTTACTTTATCGAACAAAAATGGATTTTAATACTTTCTTTGATTTTACTCTATGTCTTTTCTAAGCAAAACAAAAATTTAAAATGTGTAAACAATGTTTTGATTAATTTAAATACTATAACGGTCCAAGAAGTATGTTATAATCATAAACTTATTATTACCCCTAGTATAAATAAGTTTATCGTTATAATTTATTTGTTAAAATAGCAGTAGGAAACCGTGTTTTTGGTATGTATAATAGGGGTTAAAGTATGAAATTGCCTTCACAACTTTTATATTTACTTTAACTTTTCTGCATTCACAATGCAATTTTTAATATTTAAAATTAGAAAAAAAAGACCCGTCTCACAATAGATAACGTCACACGTTAGTAATATTATAGTATTCTTTGCCTCTGTCGTCTCGTAGTTTTTTTCTAATATTACATTTATAATATTAGACATATATAATTTCTTTAATATTGCGTTACATTAAGATCGTATCGAGCAACTTTTGATAATTTAATAACCACGATTATTTTTATATTACGATATTAGATTATTTACCTACATAGAAAAAACTTATATTGAAAGTTCTATTTTTGTTTCCAGAATTTCGTACTTTATTAGCTAAATTTTGTGAAATTTATTTTTTGCTCTTAACGAATGTGTCTCTTAGTAGTTAAAATGTCTCCTAATACGCGTGTAAAATTTTGTAAAGTTAGATAATATAATATTAGTCGTTAAATAAATTAGGAAACATAAGTACTTATGGAAAATAAATTTAACGAAAATTTCCACACAAAACGGAAGTTTGATACTTTAACCCCTAATTAATTAACTAATTAACGAGCTCTTAATTCCATAAAGTTATTTTATAAAAGTAAATAGTACCTACCTGCTGAAAAACATTTGGTTATTTACATAAATCATACAAAAAGATGATTCACCAAATTATCCTTTACACCTGAAAAAAATAATACTTATATTTCTCTACCTTTCGTAAAAATAAATTCCAGTGTCATGGTATCGCTCTATCACCTCGAAGTTTAAACGTCTTCCCTGAAACCCCTGAATATTTGAAGATATTACACCTTCCGTCCAAAGAGTATTCATATATTATTCAAAAATTAAACACAACCACTTTTGAGCAGGCCTCTTAAGGAAAGAGACCCAACTCTTTTACCATAATATATTTTTAGAGGAGAACATGCTCATAAATAAATAAATACGTTTTACAAGTGATTCGCCCTTGCTTCCCAAGGGTGCTGTTTTATCATTTTTTCTTTGAAATTGTTATTTTATTATGAGTTGGGGTTAAGAACAAACATTCATTCTTGAATTCATTTCTAGAACTAGATTGTTTTAGTTAACTGGTTATGATAACTTTAACTGCCGGAACACAACAATGCTGTAAACATTGTTATCTTCAAAAATCTTCAAAATATTATTATGTCAAAAGTGTAAAGTCAGCTTATTGTTGTAATACTTAATATAAAAATAAAATATCAATCAGATAAGTACATCCGTGAAATAATCGACTAGTTACTTTTATATTGTTTTTTACCCGACTACGGCAAAGCAAAAAAAGAAGGGTTATGAAATTTTATATTATTTTTATGCATTTACAATGCAATTTTGTAAGTATAGGAAAAATGTGATAGTAAAAAACCACGAGCCCTATAAGTAGCTTTCAGGCGGGCTACTTATAGGGCTCGTGGTTTTTTACTATCACACATAGGAGGGTTATGAGTTTGACCGGTATGTATGTATTTAAATATACAGCATGAAAAAAAATGTTGGGCCCCGGAGGGAAACTGATTTAGATCCTTTAGTTAGCTCATTTTACTGAAAGGAAACATTGTTTTATTTTAAAAAGAAAATAAATGCATTCAAAGATTTTCTAAACTTCGCTTGATTAGGAATTGAACCGATTAAAATTAGACAAAAACGAAAGACAATAACCTGTAGTTTTATCGCATCAATTGATGAGGATATAGCATAGGTAAAAAAAATATCGTCGATGGCCGTTGCTTACACAAGCGAGGGGGTGCTGGGATCGGTAAGACTCCGGCCGCGGCACTCTCGTAGACTGAGAAATACGTGTAGACGCGGCATGCAGCGCGCATTCTATTTACATCTAAAATATCACCTATGTGCGCTTTTACTAAGGAAATTATATTATGTAGAATACTAGAAGAATTATTATGAATATTTATTGTAAACGTCGGTTTGTAGGAAGAGTAGATCTTAGATATTATTCGTACCTATGTAGTAAAAAAAGCTTTTTTTTACAAAGATAGTCACTTCAAACGATTCTTCAAAATGCAGAACACAGCAGCAGCTATTTATATTTATTTTCTATCTCTAGATCATTTCGATAATATATCCATTATCGAAATGATCTTCGCAGGCAAAACTACAACATTTGCTACAAATTACACTGAAAAAAATAATTATAATGTATACTGCTCTAACCAGTAGGTACATTTTCAGATTTATTCCAGTCAAATTAATAAAACTTTTAATTTAATATGAAAAAATATAAATAACTCATACTAGCCCATCATCCAATACTTTTTTACAAAATAAATCTACTTAGTTAATCAATATTTAAATAAGTATACCGTTTATATAAAAACACGCTATCAATCTATAATATAAATCAATATATAAAAAAACACTTAAATAAAAATATTGTTTAAGTACAAAAAAATAAAATAAAATACATATTATTCCAATACCAAAAATAATAATATCAAATAATACAATAACTTGTGTCATTGAAAATTGGAAGCAACGATCACATACACCCAGATACAAGAAAATATCTAAAAGTTAGTTTTCGACATTTACCCGTCCGAGAATCGAACCCGGGACCTCAGAGATAGTGGCACCTAGAAAACCGGTGCGTACACCAATCGGCCACGGAGATCGTCGAATTTGTTTAAACAAAATGTAGCGCAACTGAAATAATTGATACTTTGTTTACTAATGTAAACTTGCCAGTTTTATAATGTGGTTGGTTATAGTACTTGAATAAAATTTTGTGTGAATAGATTCACCCAGAAGATGCCTATTCACTTGCGACTTTAAGAGGTTTGGGTTGTACTCGGGCAAACAGAAGCCGGCATGGTATTCCAGGCATGATGAAGGAGTACTTAATTCTCTGAGCGTGAGTTTAAAGGAGAGGGCGGAATGAGGTTATGCAACTCAGATGCACACTCGTTAAAGCATACCTGACAAGTGACTCAGGGGATGAAACTCATAGCTGAAGTCCCCCATCGACAGTATGGGAGTGCTTATTCGCCAGGCCAGATAAAGAGGTACGCACTGTGTATCAGATTAACACCAGTAACATAGAGTTCCTTACTACCGAACTTAGTAACTGTACGGTCACTTCAGTCTACAAACCTCCCAATGCACCGTATTACTTCAGCTGTCCGCCGAACTTTAACGCGCATCCGGTTAGATTCGTTCTTGGTAATTTTAATAGCCATAGCGAGAACTGGGGATACAGAACCAGTGATGACAACGGAGTGAAGGTTGAAGAATGGGTTGATGGACACATACCTACTATCTTTGATCCATGATCCAAAACTTCCGTCATCATTCAACAGCGGTCGCTGGAAAAGGGGTTAAAACCCTGATCTAATCTTTGCCAGTGATCACATAGATCACCAGTGCGTGAAGACAGTAAGTGGTGCAATACGGAGGACCTAATTATGTGCCAGGCCTTACGACCTGAAGGATAAAATAATAAAATAAAATAAAAAATATCTTTATTCAACTTGACTTAAGAAATAAGCTCTTTTGAATCGTCAATATTTTCGTTCAAGACTTTTTTAACTGATAAGAAGAATAGGCGCAATAAACTTATCAGCTTTAATAATTGGAGTAACGATATTTCCAAAGATTTATATCGTTAACTTTTACAACTTTTTCATTATAATATTACATTAGTTCAGCTAAGGTTATGTGTTACATCAAATCCATGCATTACGGTCTTTCAAATAGTCGTCTACTTTATAATATCCGTTGCCCATGAGCGATTTTTTGCCATGACTTTTGAATTTGTGCAAAGGCAGCTCTACTAAATTCAGTGGAACTTTATTAAAACTAGCTACGCTTTTCCCCAAAAACGAACTTCTTGTTTTTTCAAGTCGAATCCTTGGAACGGCAATCTTATTTTTATTTCTTGTTTTGAATTGATGTATATTGCTACGTTTTACAAATGTATTGAGATACTTCTTTACATATACCATATTCTCATATATGTATTGTCCTGCATCAGTTAATATGTTGATTTCTTTTAAAGAATCTCTTGGCCGAAGTTTGTATATGGCGCGAATAGCTCTTTTCTGAAGCACAAAAATACTTTCGATGTTAGCTGCTGAACCCCAAAGTAATAGGCCGTAGAACAATACACTTTGAAAATAGCTAAAATAGATTAACCTTGCCGTTTCAATATCGGTTAAGAGCCTTATTTCTTTAACAGCAAATGCCGCAGAACTGAGTCTACCGGCCAAGGCTTCAATATGAGGGTCCCATGAAGTCGATAATCTAATGTTATATCTAAAAATTTAGTACTGTTAATTAATTCTACTACATTGTCATCCAATTTTATGTGAATATCAACCTGTCTTACATTTGGCAGGGATTTTTTTTTCACATTTTGTTTTTTTCGAGTTTAATGATAGATTAATTGATGGTACCACGGCAAAAAGAAATTGCCACAGTACCATCAATGGTACTGTGTAATGGTACCATGGTAAAGGAATGGATTATTGCTATGAAACCAATGCGCAACTTTCCATAAAGTACTATTTACTTCGTCAGAACAATTATTACCTCTGTCAAATTTAAAGACTAGAGGAAGTGTCATCAGCAAATAGCACTGTCTCGCATAAATTCCTTGCTTAAAAAGGAAGGTCATTTATATAAATTAAAAACAGCAAAAGGGACCAGTATTGACCCCTGGGGTACGCCCATGTTGATAGGGGCTGCAGTAGACTCAGTTTTGTTGATAACTACTTTCTGTGTTCTTTCACATAGATATGATTGCATAAGGCTAACCGATTTATCATAGACACCATAATGTTTTAATTTCCTTAAAAGCGTTTGGTGATTAACACAATCGAAAGCTTTGGAGAGGTCACAATAAATACCAACTACATCTCGCTTGCTCTCCCAAGCATCAAATATATGTTTTTAAATATAATATGATAGGATGACATACCAAGACCAGTATGAATTAGATCCCATCTCACAGGACACCATCGATTTTGAGAATGAATTGCTAGAAGCCATATCCGAAACAACGAGAGAAAAGTGGAACAAGCTAATCGAAGGCGTAGATATGACGCATAAAAGCAAGAAGGCATGGTGTTTTATAAGGAATCTAAATAATGATCCTAAAATCGCTGATTGTCATTCCAATGTGACCACAAACCAGATCGCTCACCACTTACTCCAAAATAGGAAAGCTTCCACGAAAAATCTCCAGAAGAAATTTACACGAGACCCTGGTAAAGAGGTTAACCACTAGGACGAGGCTTTTACAGAAACAGAGCTCAAGTTTGCCCTTGATAAGCTCAAAGAAGGTAAAGCCGCTGGCTTTCACAACATCAGAGTCGAGCAGCTGAAACGGTTTGGTTTCGTACTACTTATACAAAACTGTCATTTCTTCCATGGCCGCTTCCAAAGGGTATGTAATCTAATCAGTGACGTTTTAGCCACCTACTTTTAATAAATGACACTTGTGGCAGAGAGTGTATATAAAACTTCTTCGAGATTATTTATTTTTATGAGTTTATTATCTTTGATATAATATGTTAGTCAGTTTAAAGTTAGCCCGCCATTTGTTTATACTTTGTGCAATGAAATTTAAATAATGAAATAAATATTCCTCCTTCGGAAGTACTTGTACCTATGCAATATTTCATTAGAGTATCAAAAATTTTACTCCGACTATGCAAGTCTCCTTACAGAACTCCGCAAACTTATCTGACGCGGTGGTTAAATTTGAGAGTTAAAACTGTCAATACAGCTGACAGACTTTTCATTCTTTTTTATTGCTACTGGCGCCTCAACCATCCGGTTTTAGATATTGTTGTGGGGATTTCGAATTTCGACTTTCAAAACCGCGAGAGCATTTCTTGCAAGAAATTGTATGCATGCTCTATTTTGTACTAATAATGGATAAGAGAATCAGTAATAAAAATGTTTTGAACCTGAAATTTACACAAAATGGTGCGGCTTATGTTCCTCACTCAAAGGAAAGAAGCTGGACTTCTCACAGTCTCATAAAATTGGTGTAATGGTGATATTAGATCAACTAGGTACCTATATAAAATTCTTACGTCGGTTTTATTTAAAGAATTGCTTTTACATTATGTCTCTGTAAAAAACTTTTTCAACAAGCGAATTTCTTATTTCTTGATGCAATTTTTTACACCTACCTATCTTAACTTTCTCACATTTTCAATTTTGAGGAACCTAAAACGAACATAAATTTAATATACAGTAGTAGAAGTTAGAAACTTAGACTAATTATGTACCTACAACACAACAAAATATTGGTACTCAAATAGGTAGGTACAACTTTTATGGGCTCTTAAGTATCTTCAATATTATCCGTCACTTTTATTTCAAACTATTGATGTTTGCTTTAGGTAATTAATGAGTAAAATAACTTGTCCTAGGTTACATAGGTCTATGCTTATGCAATAAATGGCAAAGCACTCATCTATACCCAATCCTGAAGCGCTATTTCAATATTTCATAGCAAAATAAGCATCATTGAAAAAAATTAGGATCCTAGTGTAAGTTTTTTTTTTCAATTTTGGCGCAATCGGAGCGATACGGTCTCCACGTCCAAACGCCGCCAATACCAGGCGGAGACTGAACAATTATGCTGCGAAACGGTGCACGATGCATTTTGGGATACTAGTTATTGACTAGAAATATAACAAAAAAAAATTTTAGTAACTTCCCTAGATATGACTAAGAACTACTTACACAAAAAAAAATTAGCTTGATTACTCAACTAGTTATTGAGATAATTGAGTTTAAGACGGAAAAAAGGGGTCTTGAAAATAATTTTTTTTAGTACATTGTATTTATTTTATTCAAATAAATTTTAGTAACTTCCCTTCATAAAAAAAAGATCTATCACATATAATATTTTGAAAGGCTTAGCAATAATACTTTGTCAGGAAATTTAATTTAAAAACATTGAAAATTCTGAGTTTGATCGCCGCAATAGCCTTCTGTAACGAACATGATAGATTATATATAAAAAGGTAAATTTAAAAAGATAATGGATTCGACGTCGAGTCGATCAATGTTGTAATTTCCTATGGAAAAGCCGTTCCCTTAAAACTAAAAATGCATTTTTGTTTCTTTCTAAAAATTTATAATATTTTATATCAGTAAAATGGGCTAACTAACGGATTTTCGGCAGTTTTCACTCAGGGCCTATATTTTCTTTCCACATTTCATATTTATATTCATTACATGTCACAAGGGGGTACATATTGTATTCGGTTTGGTTGGTGGTAGGACTTGTTCTTAGTCCGCCTGGCTAGCTACCACCATCTTATCTGAGTCTGACGCCATAACAATGATGTTTTCAGCATTATTGTGTTCCGGCAGTTAGAGATAAGATAGCCAGTTCCTCAGTGATAGAGGATTCCGGGAGTAGTGCGTAGTGAGTAGTCCTTCAGCCTTATCACCACTTAACATCAGGTGTGATGAAGGCTAAGTGCTACCCCGTTGTGGATAAAAAAAAAATATCACTACATAGTATAAAACAAAGTCGCTTTCTCTATGCCTATGTCCCTTTGTATGCTTAAATCTTTGAAACTACGCAACGGTTTTTAATGCGTTTTTTTTAATAGATAGAGTGATTCAAGAGGAAGGTTTATATGTACTTTTTATCCCGATATTCCCACGGGAACGGGAACCACGCGGGTGAAACCGCGGGCGGCCGCTAGTATATATATATAATATAGTGAATGCTCATAAGTAGTTTTTATTAAGAAACTGTGTTAGGACACAAGATAACGGATAAATATATAATTATGTACTTTTTTGTAAATAAACACTTAATATACATAGAAAACAACCAGATCAATACAAATAGACATGGTCATGCACACAAATATTTGTCTTGTTCTGGAATCGAACCGATCGAATCGATCGAATCGAATCAAACCTTTGGCACAGAAGACAGGTATCTTAACCCTGCCCTGTGTCAAATCGCTCGTCGACATTATCGTACGGAACATGAATTTATTGTTTGGCGATAAGATCTAATTCTAAGTTTGATGGTTGTTCAGTAAACAATATAAGCACTTACTATTTATAGGGTAGCTAATTTGTTTTTAGACGCACTAGTACTAAAAGTTAATGAGTCTACCCATCAGAAAGCAATTTGTCAAGTATTGAAGACGAAGTGTTTCAGATATTTTCCGTCACTGCGCCTCCTTAGGGAAACAGTAATACTATATGTTCAAAAATAATGAGTTTTTAGTAAAAAAAAATATTTTAATGACAAGATGTTTTGCTGACTGTACTTAAATATTGTATTGTCATCTAAACCAAACCTGTATACAAAATTTCAGCTCAATCGAACACTGGGAAATGGGTCAAATTAAGCTTGCGAGATTTGTCCCCCACTAACTAACATACTAACTAACTAACAAACTAACATGGCAAGTTAATAAAAAGCTTGTAATACAAAGGCTAACATTTTGTTCAACTTTTAAGAGTTTGAGTTTGACTAAGGATTTACTTAAGCAGTTTGTTGTAATCTTAGCAGAATCCAAGAAAATGGTTCTTAATAAATTAAATTAATTAATAAAATAAGTAACAAAAAAGAAATAAGAAACCAATATTTCAAGAGGTAACTCTCGGTACTTTACATAAGTCAAATAAAAAATGTTAAAAGTTAATGACACGCAAAAGGAAAGACTTGACAAATTACAAGGAAGACGTTGTTAAATAATACAAGGATGAATTTTAAATGCACGAACGCATTTTTCATTGGGAAGTAAGAGCTTCTTTTGGACAACGAAAGTAATTTAGGTGACAGATAATTAGCTACGGACCTTCGGATAGCTAATGAAGTTTCTTATTGAACATTATTCATTTGACTCTTGCGGAATTTCTTGAATAAGTAATTAATTATTAATCAAGTATTTGTAATTATGGCTCTCATAAAGACGCTATGGCAGCGAAAGCCAGCAGTTTTAATTTGTCTTGTGGCTGCTTGGCGTCGAATCTAACGAAATAAAACAAAAATAGAGTTTCAGCAAGATTCGGCAACCGTCATATCTCCAAGTAAAAGAACAAACAAGAAAATAGTACATTGATGTTTATATATTTTTGTTCAAATATAAGGCGTTGTACAAATACCTGACGGAATTTAAGGGGCAGGTCAGACAAATCGTTTTAAACATAAAAGTAACAAAAAAATTTTTTTTTGTCAATTTAATTCATTATTTATTTTTGTTGATTTTGTTTGGATATTTGTTGCGTATCTTAATTATTAAAAAGCTCAAACTTACACAAAACAAAAACAGCGCACCGCCGGCGCCGCCGTGCTGCCCCGCGCGAGCGCGGCCAGCGTCGACCACGACCCGTCCTCATCAGCTGTTAGGCTGCTTTCACAGCTCTGCGGGCGTGCGGGTCCGCCCGGACCGGGCGAAGACACACGGGATTGTTATTTTTAATTGATTTACATTATAATTTTGTATATATTTAGGCTTTAAATAATTTAGATACCCACCAAATATCCAAACAAAATTAACAAAAATAAATTATGTTTTTTTTTTAATTTTTTTGCTACTTTTATGTTTAAAACGATTTGCCTGACCTGCCCCTTACCTAAATTCCGTCAGGTATTTGTACAACGCCTTATATTTGTGGCGACATCTGGACGACGACGCACATACTGTTCACACAGCACGAAGACTCTGCCGAGTATCCAGTCATACGTCAAGAAGACTCCGCCGATGGTCAGGTCTTCTTAATATTCCATTAAATTATCATTTTCTTCTACGGCAAAGCACACATTGTAATCTTTATAAAATGGTGTCACACTTATATGATTTCTACTGTTATGATACTAAATAATCATACCAAAGGAATAGAAGTTACGTATCTAGTTATTTTTTTATGCTTTTCAATCCTTAACTTTAAATGCTCTTTACTATGATATACGAATGGTCAGAGATTAGTATACTATTAATAATAAAAGAGTAACTATTTAGCTACAATTTGAGGTATAATATTATAAGCAGTGATCGGATAATCGGATGCATATTTACCTAAAGTTAATTTTTGGCTAACTAACTATAGAAGCGGCTTCTTAAAATATGTTTTTTAAATATAAATCCCGGGATTCCAGTATGATCGCGAATGCAAAACTAGTCGGTAACATGGTGTAAAAACGAAGCTTTTAGCATGTGGTATTTATTTTAAAAAAATCCGGGATTCCGGGTTTACTTACACAACTATTCATACGTATTCACTTGAAGTTTAGTTAAGTTCCCAATGCGATTTATGAGTGTCTAGAGTGTTAGAGGAAGAGTAGTGAGGGTTACTTTAAATAAAACAATAAGTACCTACTTACAATAATACTTTATTGGGCATAATTACAAGATACCAAACATAAATATACTTTTAATAAATTAAGTACTTTAAATATCCTTCATTGAAATGTACAAAGGTGAGCTTATGATATCCTGATTTGGCGTAAATATTACCTCGGTTACTATAACTTTAACAACTTTCGATCTAGTGATCGAACCATAGTTGGTTTGGTCACTGATATCTGACGTTGACGACTTGACTGAAATCCCCAGATTTGGCCATATTTGTATCGCAAAACGGTTTTGGTAAAATTACAGAACGATGTTCAAAATTTTATATAAAAATGTTGTAAATTGTCTATTTTAGCCCGTACGAACTATAAGATTCAGGGCAGTGAAAAATTTACATCAGTGTAATGTAAAACTTTACATTTTCCAAATATATATCGATACATTTAAATTACTTTGTAAAAATAAACAATCCTTACCTTGTGGTTACCTATGGTTAAATTATTGTAAATTGTTCACACGTTTCAGAATATTTTCGCCAGTAAAATTTAATAACCGTTTGAACTCACTCAGATAAATATAGATAGAAAAGAATAAAAAATATAGATCTTTTTATAAAATTATAGCACATTTAATTGACTCCATTGCATTATTCATAAATAGTAAAATTTATTTCACTTCAGCCATTTTGTTAAATTTATGTTCTTTGTACAACCTTGCTTGACGATTTCGCTCGATGACGTACTCTCACGAAGTACGCGGGAATCTCGATTGTTGGAGCGCGTCCGTAAAATAGGTTTCTTCTTGCAGCGGTTCTGCAGTGGTTTTTGTAGGCGTTTGTTGTTGTAATATAGCGTAGGTATTTTAGCTTTTATATAGATAGAGGGATTTATCTGTTACTTAGTTTCTAATCTTACGCCGTCCATTTCTATTGACAACGCCAATGACAATACAACAAATTTAAAACAAGAGAAAGCCTACAATACTTACCAATACCTGACAGCCACTCAAAATATTCCAACTTTTTTTATATGGAGCCTGGCATACCTACCTACCTTTCGGAATGGACAAATATAGTGTTTTGGTTCATCATCATCATTTCAGCCGTATGACGCCCACTGCTGGGCATAGGCCTCCCCCAAGGATCTCCACAACGATCGGTCCTGCGCTGCCCGCATCCAGCGGCTTCCCGCGACCTTGACCAGATCGTCGGTCAACCTTGTAGGGGGTCCGTAGCATCCTAACCTAATGAGGTAGAGCTGTCTTAAAATCTTTCATGTATTGAGATGTTCGTTAATTAAAAGTTTTTAATCACAAAGTTCATTTTTTATACTCGATTCTGTCCAAACTTAGTGTGGCATAAGGTAGTAGTTTAATATTAAATAGTAAATGTAATTAAATTTCCCAAAAACTAATAGGGTTATTATTAAAATAAAATAAAAAAAATATTTATCCCAAGAAAGTTGTAGATTGTTTTGTTTAGTTCCAGTGATTAGAGAGATTCCACAAATAAACATATTTTTCAGTATTTTTCAGAAGAATCAAAATCAAATTAAATTCATTCAACATAAACCTTCACATGCTCTTATTGATAATAACATGGATATATGTTTTTTTTTTCATGTATGCTTAGCTCACGTAAAATACTATATAAATTACCCTTGTAAGCGATAATATACGGATACGTAATTTAATTTTACCATTCTCATTGCCTATTTTTCTTGCAAATCATGGTATGTTAATCTTCATTAAGAAAATATTCTGTGTTAAAGGCTCAAGTTTATACATCTTATTTAAAGTAATGACTTTTCAAAATGAGGAACAGTTTAACACCAACATTACAAAAAAAAACTAAATACTAAAAAGAGTGTGCCGAATGTTGAAAAATGTAATTTACCATTTCAAATTAATGTGATATATTGGAGAAAAAAAATGTTCGATTCCCTTCAAAGTTAACAAATTGTCCAATGAGACAAAAACGCAGTTTATGTATTCAAATATCATTTGTTTAGAAAGTTATTCATTATTCAAGACATGAAAATTGCTCCTGAAATACAAAGACAATTTCTTCCTCAAAGGATTTGATGCTAGTCAAAACAAAATAATTCATGTTTTGAAGGCTCGACAAAATGGCCCCTTTCACCTGTAGACCGTCTGCCGCGCAGACAACATCCTGAAAATTATTGGAGGCCGAACGCCAATATTCTACGGAACGCCCATTTCAATTTCCTGCCTGTTTTCCGAAAGGAACATAGGTATACAGGAATGCTTTTTGGAACCCCAGCAGACTCAATATGATTTTGCTCTGTACACAGTTGATTGCTTATACGGGAATTTCAAATATATCCGGGGTAAACTTAATAAATTAATAAATTACTAATTTGAAAAATGGAAAATGAAGTATTTAGAAAAAATCGACCCGTCTCACAACTAGCTCCGATGGGTAGATAGTTGTGAGACGGGTCGATTTTTTCTAAATACTTCATTTTCCATTTTTCAGTAATAAAAATTGCATTGTGAATGCAAAAAACTAAAAATTAAAATAAATTACTAATTTGTGTAAAAAATTGATATTGTTATTGCAGGCTTTTTACAACATACATAGTTTTTTAATGCCGAATTCGTGATGTTACACTTTTATTTAACCAAATATGGGTTTATTGGAGATAAAACCTGCCGTAGAGGTTTTATCTCCGTTTTAGCGTTTTACCGTTTAAGCGTCCACAGAAACGTCCCTTTTGACACTAAAACAATTTTGAACAGCGGTCTTCATATCATATCAAGTTCTAAAAGGCATGTTTTCAAACCACTCCATCATGAGCTTTAACAATTTTCTAAACAACAAGATATAAATTAATCGGGAAAAGTTAGAGCATGGATTCTGCCGAGTAAACCTCACGAGGGTCGGGTCAGGACCCAATTAATTCTTAGGCACCTCGGAACATGTCCCGTACAAGTTTTTTGCTCGGACATGTTGAATGAAATTTAATCTGGCGAGGGATCTATTAGGGAATGGGCAACATCTTTATTCCGCGTATCCCTCCTCTTTGTAACAACCCGCACATCGCCTCTTCAATTATATAATCATATAAGTAAATACGTAAAGAGCAAAAGCCTAAGTATACACCTAAACACGAATGGCACGTGGAGGATTACAATACTCTTTTAGAAGATAATCGGTTAAAATATTCCAAGGGAAATTTTCCGCTGTTTTTCCCCGGCTTAGGGAACTAAGCTTTTGCTGTCGATTTTGTGAAAGAATAGAAGTTTCATGAGTACGTAGATAATGCTACTTATTCACTGTTTTTCTTTTGTTACCTACATTGAGTTGACAGAACCCTTTGAATGAGGCCATTTTCTAGCGAATTTTGTTCAAGTCAAGAAACAAGAAACGACTCAATACTGAGGAAACGGAATAGCCAAAAGAAGCAGGTTCCTTGTAAACGTTTTAGATCTTACTACCCTACTTTATTATATATATCCTACTAATATTATAATTGTGAAAGTTTAGATGTTTGGATGTTTAGATGTTTGGATGTTTGTTACTCAATCACGCCAAAACGGCAGAACGGATTTGGCTGAAATTTGAAACTTAGATACTTTGTAGCCTGGAGAGGAACATAGGCTACTTTTTATCCCGGAAAAGTATCAAATTCCGGCGGGATAACGTCGTGTAGTCTACGCGGGCGAATCCGCGGGCGGAAAGCTAGTAATATTATAAATGTGAAAGTTTAGATGTTTGGATGTTTGTTGCTCAATCACACCAAAACGCCTGAACGGATTTAGCTAAAATTTAAGACACAGATACTTTGTAGTCTGGAGAGGAACATAGGCTACTTTTTATCCCAGAAAAATATCATATTCCCGCGGGATAACGTCGTGAAGTCCACGCGGGCGAAGCCGCGGGCGGAAAGCTAGTCCTACTATAATATTATAAATGTAAAAGTTTAGATGTCTGGATGTTTGTTGCTCAATCACACCAAAACGCCTGAACGGATTTAGCTAAAATTTAAGACACAGATACTTTGTAGCCGGTAGAGGAACATAGGCTACTTTTTATCCCAGAAAAATATCACATCCCCGCGGGTTAAAGTCGTGTAGTCCATGCGGGCAAAGCCGCGGGCGGAATGCTAGTAAATTATAATTTTATATTACAAATTATTATAATATAAATTATAAGCTGTCATGAACTCTTATTTGACTTATAACTCGGCCAAGCTAACATGACACCTGCAGGTTATACCCGTCGCTCTCACTCTCCGGGCATGACAGAATCGAGTGAAAGAGACGGGTAGAAGAAATAAGGACACAAATCACTCGGTCATTCACATTTAGCAATTTATTTGCGATCCAGTTTTTATAAAATCATAGTACGAAAGAAAGCAATTAATTTTAGGAACCTATTCTGCATCGCGCTAGTTTTGAATCGCTGTCTTTAAGTTGATGGTAGGCACCCTGGACAATAAAAAATAATAAATGATTATAATAAATAATTAATGATTATAAAATCAGTATGGAGTGAACATAGTTTTATTTTATAAAGTAACGCTTCCGTGATACACGGTAGCGTCATAGTATTCAAAACAGTATCGGGTAGCGTGTTTAGATGAGAAACATAAGCCCTTGTGTTATGGATCTCAACGCTAACTTACCATAAATAATATACATACCAGTTACAGACAAACACACATACTCATCACCTGAATGTTTATCTCTATCTATTATCTATATAAGATTGACGATCCCAGTACCACTAGCACGAAAAATCGTTATCGTTATTGTTATCGTGATCGTGAGTGTATTATTTTGTATGAAAACCAGAGCAGTGTCTCTTTTGGTTGTAAAAAGAACAAAACTTCAATATATTATATTTGACGGGTGGCATTATAGTTTACTGTATGTATTAAACACAATTTTCGTGCTACTGCTATAGCTAGATCTTAAACTTGCCTGTGTAGAATAGAAATAGAAAAAGTTTATTCAACAATAAAAAACACAATTAAAGAAAAACAATACAAACAAATAAATATATTTTCACTTCTCATGCTCGTAAAGTTCGTGTTTATGTTGGGTATAGGTTGCATAAAATCACTTTTTATGCTCTAGTGCATAAAGTAAAATCTTCGTCTAAGTCTCAGACTCTAAGACAAAGGTCGTCAGGTAAACAGTCACACACCCAATTAAACTTTTTTCTTTAATTTTGTACACAATCCATTTTAAATAACTTACTAAACTAATAAAACTAGGCAAAATTTATGAGTTTTATAAGAAATAAGTATTTCAAGAGCTTTATGGACTACGATCTATGCTAAAGTCACTGTGCTGCCACTGCCACGTATAAAAAAAAGAAAGTCTTCCCGCCAATATGGCGAAGTCTTTATTTTTTCTTTTTTGCAATATTGTTATTTATTTTCCTCACACTCGAAGTGAAAAGCAGAGTGTCTAACTCGTAGATAAAACCCATTTTACCCTCGAATTGACTATCCGCTTATAACCGCCTCTGTGGTCTAGTGGTTCATACCACCGATTTCAGACCAAGAGGTCCCGGGTTCGATTCCCATTGGGGTTACATATTGTATTCGGTTTGGTTGGTGGTAGGACTTGTTCTTAGTCCGCCTGGCTAGCTACCACCATCTTATCTAAGTCTAACGCCATAACAATGATGTTTTCAGCATTATTGTGTTCCGGCAGTTAGAGATAAGATAGCCAGTTCCTCAGTTATTGAGGATTCCGGGAGTAGTGCGCTTCAACCTTCAGCCTTATCACCACTTATCATCAGGTGTGATGAAGGAATCTACTATTTTTTGCCGAAACGCCCTCGTCTCACATGCCGCAGCTAGCTGCAGCTAGCGCTGGTTTTCAGACGCAGCCGTTTAGTTAGACGACGCTAGTTAAACACTTTTTTTTAAATTCTATTTTTAAACAGCATTTTTCATTTAAACATTTTTAAACACATTATATACCTTCTATTTAAACTATTGTGATACAAATTTAATAGTATTACTACTGTAAGTTTGCGTGCGTGTATAAATCACAAATAATATACCTATAGATAGAGTTTCAATCCAATACATCGGTAGATTAATTAATTGACCCTTACAACTAAGTAACCTTGAAGGCTTCGAAACAAACATTCTGCTTAGATAAATAGAAGAAGTTGAACCAACTCTCAACATATTGAGAGTTGGCCATCATAATGAAACACTCCCACATCGCTCCGATAACTCAACGAATGATTAAGCATTAGTCTAACCGTCTCCCAAGACGATCGTTTGGGGTTATATGTAGGTACTCAGAAGTACATCAACACAAAACTATCTGTTATTCAATACGAAATATACAGCACAAACTTTGAAATAACACACACCTACAAACATTAGACTTAGACTGATTATCTTCAGCAAGTAGTTTTGTTTGCCGTAGGTTTCGATAGGATAATAATATAATTGTTAAATGCCTTATCATAATATGTATGGATATCTATACTATCTCTATACTTATATAATAGACAGGAAAAACCTTATTTTTTGTTGGTTTATTTGGAACTAGCTTTCCGCCCGCGGCTTCGCCCGCGTGGACTACACGACGTTATCCCGCGGGAATGTGATACCTTTTCGGGATAAAAAGTAGGCTATGTTTCTCTCCAGGCTACAAAGTATCTATGTCCCAAATTTCAGCCAAATCCGTTCAGCTGTTTTAGCGTGATTGAGTAACAAACATACAAACATACAAACATCCGAACATCCAAACATCCAAACATCTAAACATACAAACATCTAAACTTTCACATTTATAATATTAAGTAGGAGTAGGATGGATATAAAAGCAAAAACTACCGGATCGTATTTAATTTTTTATCCCGATATTCCCACGAGAACTGTTAGCACGTGGGTAAAACCGCGAGTAGACCCTAGTTACTAATCTGGGGGCACGGAAGTGCCCTCGCCAAGTCGAGCGCCGGCACTCCGGCACTCCCGGGGTTTTTTTAAGTTTTAAGTTCGTGAAGCGTTATCTAAAATGGTATTGTTGATCGCATCATAGAACTTTGTCGTACTGGAGCCTTCCGAACTTCGATCAACTCGGAACGCTCCAACGTGACAAAGTATCTATGTTGTTCACATATTATTGCTCATGACTAAACACCGATCCGTGTCGACAAAATGTAAAACGAACATGACTGTATTAAAAGAAATAGCATCAAACCTGCTCGACGGCTGTTAATATTAAGAATTTTTTTATTCCCTTTATCGAAACAATAAGCTTGTTACGAGTATGTCACGTTTCGGTTCTGTACGTGTGTCTGTTACACAGTAATGCTTTCAACGTTGTTTGTACTCGTAGGTGCGAATAACCTCCTTGCTATGTTTACTTCGTCATATCCGAAGAGAAGAGAGGAATCGAGATATTCAAGATTCCCCTATGACGCAATTTCTTGCTTCGATGACGAAAGTTGACGGAGCGTGTTCAGTGGTACTCCGAACTTTAGGCAGTAACAAATTTATTATTAAGACGTGTGGAAAATTGATTGTTTTGCAAGATCCCAAAATCTCTAATATATTAAGGTTATGTTAGAAATTATGAGGTTGATTAGTCCAAAGAATTACAACCACTACAACTATATCGAAGTTTTAATGAAAATAATGTTATTTTAATTTTTAGTTTTTTGCATTCACAATGCAATTTTTATTATTGAAAAATGGAAAATGAAGTATTTAGAAATAATCGACCTGTCTCACATTTTCTAAAATAAAATTAAATTTCATACTGAAAAAAAAATTCGGGCGAGTGCGAATTTCGAGAATAAGTTTTTAAAATTGTTATATATTCGGCTCTAAAACAATCATTTTTTTTAGTATGCAAATTGATGTATCGATAACGTTTCTAGTATAGGTGACAAATATGCGTTTGCATACTTTTCACAAGCGTACTTGTTTTTGATACATTTTAAAATTAAATTTCAAGTGTGATGCACAGGGATAAAGAATCTAATTTTGATAGTGCTTACAAAATATGTCGTCGTCTAAGACGTTCTCGCAAAGTTGCATACTGTCAAAAATTGTACACCTCCAACTGTCGTGTCCGCCCGGTCTAAGTACGGCGCGGCGTCATGTCGCTTGCAGTTGTCGTCCGACGCCCCCCGGTTCGAACCGATACTTTGAGCCAAAACTTGAGACAGTCCACTATGACAATTAAATTCGTATCGCGTCGTAATCCAATGACGTAGTGGACTGTCTCTATTTACCCGACTGCGGCAAAGCAAAAAAGGAGGGTTATGATTTTGACCGGTATGTATGTATGTATGTTCATCTGATCCCGCATAACTTCTAAACTGCTGATCATATATTCACAATTGAGGCTTTGCTTGCATACATCAAATTTTGACTTTATCACGAAAGTAAGACCCCAAAATAATATAAGTACTTAAATAAAAATTAATTTCACAAACTTAAACCCGACTACTAAAAAATCACGCTCTAAAAAGTATGAAACAAGAAAATATTCTCATCTGAAACTAGAATGATTCAATTCTTATGTTTACATGTTCAACTTTCGTGCAATTGCATTGAACGTTGAACGCAAAAGTGGAAATATTGAGCAAGCTCAATTATTTCAACGCGATTAAATGTGGTTGAACATTACCATTGAATGATTTACTTTTACATTTACATTGTTCAATTTGGTTGCTTCATCCAAATTGAAAGGCTGAAGTGAACCGTGTAATATCGCCTATGATAATATAGTGGTAGCTAGCCAAGCTGACTTAGAACAAGTCCTAGCACCAATCAAACCGAATACAGTATTTACCCCCATTGGGAATTGAACCGGGACCTCTAGCACATATTACTAAATAGTTACTACGTAACCTCTAGGTCAGATACCGGTGATGTGTACTACAGGTACTACTAGACCACGGAGGCAGTTAAAAGAGGGGCAGAGGCATTCTGCCAATTGTATTGAGATGCAGAAAACTATTTACGTAAAAAGTCGAGGGCTACTAGTTATTTTACCAAGTTATATAGTTAGTTCCAGTGCATGCTGGCAACAGTTGCGGCACGCTCCGATTGGCCCGTGCCCTGTTTCGTTTACTGTTCTAATATTTTATAGTATTTTTGAAACGAAAAGCTTTTCTCGTTGCTTCGGCAGTGCTTCCGGGTGCTCCTACTAATTACTCCTACTGATAGGAGCACCGGGACACCCATGTCCTAATGCTCCTATTAGAACATTAAACAACGGGGAATAATGTAGATGAAAATTAATAACATATTATTTATTACTTGATTTTAAGAAGCCCGAAGCGGCGTAGTGTTAAACATATTTGGCCTGCAATTGTTGAAGTTAAGCAACTTTCGCAATCGTCAATCACGAGATAGGTGATCAAAAATGTATTATCTCGAGCTCCTCCGTGCTTCGGAAGGCACGCTGAGTTTGCAGTCGTTAGTACCCACCAATCCGCATAGGGTCCACGTGGTGGGTCATGGCCCATTCTCCTTATCCATCCATGAAGAAGGCCTGTGCCTCAGCAGTGGGGACTTATAATGGCTGATAACAGTACTAAACAAATAGGCTAATTATACGCTAACTTTTACTTTTATGTTAAAGATATAAAATTTTAACGTATAATTTATAAGCCGTTATAGTAAAGCTCTAAATGCAAAACAAAATACTATATATGGCTTAAAATTTTAATCTTTATTTTCTCTTTGCCTAATTTAGAAGGCTATCTAAAATGAGTACGATAAAACTTTCATTCTAATACAAATGTACAAGAGGCGTATTATAAGGCATATTTTTCTTTGACTTTTGTTCCGTCCCCTTCATAATCTATAACGGCTAGGACAGGGGAGTGACCTCAAACGATTTAACAGGAAAAGGATCAAAGGGTCTGCCCAGATCAATGGATCCTCGACAATTGTACCAAAGTAGCAAAACGGAAGGAGACTAGTTGAGAAGATTCGGGAATTATTCTGATCTCTAATTGTGCTATTGTGGGGGCTGCCCTTTATACCCACTCGTTTTTGATATTGAAAGAGATTATTTAATGTCGTGTTTCAACGATTTGTCATTTTACTTCAGATACCGTCGTCAGTCTTCTTGCTACAGGAGCCGAAGCACGGAAACTGTCGATACCTAGCGTTTTAGTAAACTATATTATCCGTCAAAAGCTAGTTCCTAATACGACCGATAGAGGCACTGCTCTGGTTTTCATGCAAAATAATACGATCACGATAACGATTACCTTATGGATAGTTTTCCGTGAGGGGGTAGTGACGACTATTCTGTGAATAATCTATACATATAATAAAACTGTAAATGAGCCAATTCTGTACATTGAAAAGAAATAGAAAAATATACCTCCAGGGGTCTTCTTAAACGAAACAGATACCAAAATATTTTGTATGTCTGCCGCGTTTTACGCAAAAACTACTGAGCAGATTATGATGAATCTTTTTTGTTTTATAGCTATTGGTCCTCGCCAACATAATTATACTTAGGCTTTAATTTATTTTGAAAATCGAAAAAACTGTTTTTATATTAAAAAAATATTTAATTCCCCGGGATGACGTCGTCGTGTAGTTTGAAATAAGAGATTTGGTACGCCTCGATCGTAGCTCAAACTATCATAAGTAAAACTGATAGTTTTTTTTATAAAGAAACCGGGCATTCAACACTGAGAGACAACCTTAAAATTTTGTTCTCGTTATATTTCACTAAAGTACTTTCAATTAACTAGAGCCTAGAGCTTTCTATAAGATTAAATAAAAATTCCAGTTGAACTAAATCCGTGGTTATTTTTGACTAGACATTTTTAAACAGGAATAAAAATAGTTATTTAAATAACTTGCCATAGTAATTTCTTCTTTAGCGATTGTCAAATATCTGGAAAGGTTTTTCTTTCGCGTGTGGGGGTAGTAATATCCTCACCACGATGAAATTAACGCTGGCTATACAGCTTGTAAAAAGTATTTGATAAATTCGACGCTTCTCGTAACGACTCCGTAGCTCAGTGGTTAGAGCAGTCACCCGGATAGCGAAAGGTCGTGGGTTCGTGTCCCATCGGAGCTGGTTGTGAGACGGGTCGATTTTTTCTAAATACTTTATTTTCCATTTTTCTAGGAATAAAAATACTCTGCTTTTGATATTTTGGCACAATTACACTTAAATGTTGTGTCGAAATATTTACTATTATAATACCGAATAAAATTAGCTTTACAAGGTTTAGGCTGCATTCGACCAAAATTTTATTCCGAGAATATCGATTACTGTCGGATACTAATATCAAACTAGTATGGGGTTTTGACATTACTATCCGAAAGTAAGCGATATTCTCGAAATAAAAGTTTGGTCGAATGCAGCCTTAGTCGACTAATGACTAATTCGCAAAATGACTACATAGTCTACAAATAACCAATTCTCCAAATGTACTATTTTATAAACGACCGTTTCTACAAATTACTGTTTTTTTTAATTGTATGGAAATAGTACTTTAGTTACCGGATGACAGGCCTCCTACAAGGTGGACCGACGTTCTATTTAAGGTTACGGGAAGCTGCTGGATGCGGACAGCGCAGGACCGGTCGTCGTGGAGATCCTTAGGGGAAGCCTACGCCCAGCAGTGGGCATCGTTCAGCTGACATGATGATGATGATGATGAGTACTTGTACTTGTTAGGAAATTTAGGAATATGGTCAGTAAAATGCAATGTACTTAAATAATAACGAATCATTTATCTCAAAAATTTTTTTTAATTAAAGACATTTTACACACCGTCATCTAGCATCAAGCTTAGCAACACAGGACTAACTAAGGACTAGAAACTACTTTTTTTTGTTTGAAATAAATCATTTGAAATGATAGCCATGTCATCAAAAATCAAATTAACCTGAAGGTCCAACTTCAGTCATCTCATCTGCTGAAGCGGGTCCTAAAAAGTAAGGACAGCGGAAAAACCACTTTGAATTAAATGTTATAAAATTTGTTTTACTTGGTCTTCGTTTTGTTGTGTTGTTCTTGTCAAGATCATTATGAAAACGATTAATACGAGTTTCGTATTCAAAGCGTCTTATAAGAAGTTCTTTATTTAAACTCTGATGTAGGTAAGAATTATATAGATGTTAAGTATATTAAGCCTCGTGTTAACTAAGAGATGACAGTCTTACGATATGTGTTGAAAAAAGTCGTGCAATCTTAAAAAAGACGCTTAATTTTCATAAAAAGAATAAATCAGTAAAAATCATAACAAACCTAGCAAAAATTCTCTTTGAAACGTTTGCACACCAGGGCTGAAAAAGGATGCATCTTGTACGCCCTCAGGTGTAGGACAAATGCATAGCTATAGTTTCTTACCCTGCGGGCGACGTGGTTGACTCAGCTAAATAAACGGGGATGAAAAGGGTCGAAAATCTGATGACGACGGTCAGATTGAGGATGCGTCTGGCGATGTCGACGTTGCCGAACATTGTTTCATTACTAAAGCAACTCGTGTCGCGAGACATTTTTCCTAATGAATAGGAGCCCTTATGTCCGTCAATCTGAACTAGTGCCATATTCTATAAATGTATATTTATTAGAACGTTAGCGGACTCCAGCTTATTTACATAGATTCAGGACTGCATAACAGTTTTACTGCAATATAAATATCGAAACGAGTCAATAAATATTTTTACATTTACCAATTTGCAAAATAAAACAATTAGTAAGTTAATCCTTACCCAAACTCAAGATTCGATATAAAAATTATAATAATTTGGAAAACAAACACGTAGCCCCTTTGTGCGTTCCAGTCAGTACTATTTTCGCTGACCTTAAATTTTTAGCCTTCGAGCGAATTCCATTTTCATGTGAGCAGCTTTCGGCAGTTGGTTACATTTTTTCTCTCTCGTGCAACTTTAAAAACTCTTTTGTTCTTTCAAAATGTAGGCGGCATAATTAAAATTTAAACTCCGGAATGGGTTCAGGAAAAAAACCCAACGACCCAGATGAGAATTTGTGCCCAACCCCGCAACGGAATGTCGTGATATTTTAATTCTAACCCTAAATTGCTCGGCCGTTTCGGCCTAATTGCTCTGTGTAATTTCGCAGCTTTATAAGGGTTAATTTAATTCGCCGACAATACACATGGAGGTATGATTCTGAAAATACTTGTCGGGTTCTACTCTCTTAGGGCATAAACATTATCCTCAGTAGAAATTTCGAGCAGCACCTTTCATTTGTTTTAATGTTTCACTGTGAACATTTTCAACCTCTATTATGATCACAATTAAAATGTTTTTAGATATGACGCTTCTAGATTTTTTTTTCTAGCTATAATAATACATAGTAAAGTATATAATTTATTGAAATAAGCATTAAAACATCATGTAATTTATGTTGGTCACAACGAAGTACCTATACACGGTTCAATAAAATGAGCATTCTAAATAATGATAATAAAAATATAAAAAACTTGGGAAAAACGTTTGTTTTCTAGGTTCTCCATCCTTTTTAAAATATACAGCTTTAAAATAGGCACAATTCCTCGTTATCTATTAAATAAAAACTTAAAAAGAGTTTCGCAGAAACCAAAAAGACACAAGATCCAGATAACTGGAGCATTCTTATTTGATTAAAAATCTTATACAAAGAAATATCAGAAATCTGATATATTGATATTGGACTTTCTTTATAACGTTAAATTTCTAAAGGCCAGCAGCCAATAGAGTCGTACCTTACTTAGTTTATAATTGCAAGAAAATATAAAGTTATTTCTTCCAAGATCGTAGATTCGATATTTCCCTACGGGTTTGGTCCTTTGATCAGAATATTAAGTACAAATAAATAAATTGATCTACATCAGTGCAGCGAAAAGCAATATTTGTTAATAAGAAATATTTGTGTGCTTACGCAAATAACGTGCATCTTTATAATTATTATTATTAAATTTGTGTTAGAGCGAATGTGTTGTACAGTCAGCTTCAAAATTATCTGAGCATTCAAGCCTACCGAAATTATCTAAACATTTTCCTAAATCACTATTAGCACAATACTTTTAGGTGTACTTTCATTTTGTTGTAATTTGTTCTTAACAAACAAATGCACCTTTGCGACTTGTGATAAGGTTGATTTTTGTCAAATTTTCAAACATTTATGGTGTGTTTGACCGCTCATATAATTTTGAAGCTGTCTGTACCATACTGTATCACGTAGCTAATGCCTAAACATATGTATGGTTCAGCTACCGTACCGTTAGAGAGGTCTCGATATAAGAAGACGCCCCGTCAAAATTCAGGCTGAACGAACCTTGATGAAAATGGGCATGGTGTTATCGTTGATAGAAGCTGGGCATAGATACAACTGAATTTCTCACGTAGATAATTATGATGTCATGGGCGGCAGATTGCTTATAATATAATCAAAGTAGGGTAAAGTACCCAATTATCAGCACTTTAAGAGTAGAGTCCTAACTTATACCCGTTTATGACATTTAAAAATACGTTTTCACCCGTTATGACGAGTTTTCAAGTTTCAATATTTAATCAGTATGATTATTTATTTAAAAAACATAGTTTATCCTTGTCCAATATTTTTTTGAATAGGCAAGAGCAAAAAATGACCATCTCACCATTTATCAGCACCATCACCACCAATTATGAGCATAGAGTGAACCAATTATCAGCACTGTGATAGTGGTATTGAAATTATATGGTTTTTTTTATTAAATATGTTTTTATATAGGTAGGTACTCTGTTAATAAACATAAAAAGATATAATTTACATATAGTCTAACAGTATTTATAAACTTAACAGTTATGTAGGCATTTAAATAAATTGTCCAGACTTAGTAGTTAAATCTCACTAGAAAGCGACTTACTTAAATAATCTGGATGGTAGGTAGGTATTACTAGCTGATAGATAGGTACAACTATTATGGAACATTGCATAGCAATAAGAACATTTAAATAAAAAAGAAAAGTTCTTGCTCTACATCTTCAATAAATTACAATCTTTTATTTTCTTCTTCTATTCTCTTTCTTCTATTCTTTTTTCTTGTTCTTGATTTTCGTTTGTGCATTTTTTTCTTTTATTTGGTTTATTTACATCCTTTGGTTTCATGGTAACTAGGGGGCTCTGAAAAAAGGAAAGATGATGAAATACTAGGATACCCAATTTATCAGCATGCGTTTGATCTAATTATCAACACTATGCTGACAAATGGCAATTAATGCAATTTCAGCACTTTGCTAAGATTTAGATTCCGAAGGTATAATCTACTTTTATAAAAAAAACATTCTATACAAAAAATAGACACGGTATGCAAAAAAAATAGAATAAGTAATAGGTATTTACGTACTATTTTCTATTTATCAGTACCAGTGCTGATAATTGAAAATTTGCAAAATAGTGGATCCATATATCAGCACCACATTTTTACCAATATATCACCATAAACGCAAATTCTTCTTTTCAGATTATCCTCATAAACTAACTTATAAAGCAGAGAAATCAAAAGTTTCAGTATAAAATATCTAAAAGATCTAATATAGTATAAAATGTAAACACATGAACTTACCGTCGATCACAAGGAACTGGCAAAAACAGGACAAACTGCAGGATACAAACGTTTAATCACGTTTAGTTTTTCGCCATTTTTAAGTGGGAAAGTATGGTATTGCCGAGAGTAGGATTCCAAAAACATCAATTTATTTATTTTCCAAAGTGGTAACTCAAATAAGTTAGTGAAAATCTTATAATTTTACTATTTATTCAGAGTGCTGATAATTTGGTGCAGTGCTAGCAATTGGTTCCGTTACCCTACTATCTAAACTAAATGAACTTCTATAGTATTGATTGTCAATTATTTAATTTTGTCAATAATTGTCAATTTTAAACTATACAAATAAGATAAAAAAATAGACATCATTAACTTAACACAAAAAGGTTTAATTCAGTACTTATCACCAAGAAGGTAACAAATAGGTTTTAAATCGAGCATTAAATAGGTTTCCTCAAATCTCCTTGGTGAAGCTCAATTCTATTGCCGTCCAAACGTCACATTGGATTGTTCATTTGATTGATGCTTCATTCGTGATTAAAGCTGTCCCAAATGTTTCCATAGACTCGACTCTTCAGTGATTTCGACCATTACAGTGATTAATTGTGCACACACATTAATCATTTTTATTAAACATTTACTCTGGTATGGCTTCGATGAAAATTCGGACGTAGGTATTTAAATTTTACCGGACCACTATTAAATAACTTTTTGGAGCCATTAAGAGATTTACAATGTATTATTAGTTTTACTTCGATCATTCGAGTAAATACAAAATAACTGAAGATTACTGGGTTTATTTGCGACCCTATTTTAGTTACCTTACTTAGGTCCACTTGCAGCAAACTCGATTTAACCCAAACTAGATAAATCTATGCAAAAACGTCAAAAAGTTAAATCTAGATAATAAAAAAATACATTTCTGTATGGGCTAAATCTAGATTTAGTAAAACCGAGATCTAGCAAATTTGGTGTAACTGGACCTTAGTTATTTTATTACTTGTCTGCATGTTTGTAATGGATAAACTCAAATCCTACGAGACAATTACTTTACGTATTTCATAGATTCTTCCTGAGTGACACAGTCTATATTTCATCCCGGTGTTCCCTCGGGAACAGGTACCAGGCGGGTAAAACAGTGGGGAGTCACTGTTTATTATAAAAGTTTTCCAGTGAATAGACGCACTGCTATGTGAACGCAATCATTCATTCGTAGGTATGGTACCAGAGTGCCGCCCATCAAGTTTAAGAAAGCGATTTAAAACTGGTGCGTTCCAGAATAGGTTCCTAAAATAAATTGCTTTATTTCGTACATGATCTTCTAAAAACTGAATAGCAAATGAATTGCTGAATGTCAATGAACGAACGATTTGTGTCCTTATTTTTTCTAACCGTCTCTTTCACTCGATTCTGTCATGCCCGAAGAGTGAGAAGGACGGGTATAACCTGCAGGTGTCATGTTAGAGCGACGAAGTTATAAGTCAATAAGAGTTCATGACAGCTAAGCGTGTGTGACATGTCGCTGAATCGCTTGTCATTGACGCAATAGAATCTCGATCGCAATTAAGCTGTCATGGTACAAATAAGGGAAGCAGGATCACTTTAGGTCCTAAGCCAAACCGCAATATGAGATGATGGTAGGCATCTAGGGCTAACGTTAAGTCTTAATTGTGTCTCAATCATGTTTTAATTATAATTGAATTGTATTGCCTTTTTTTTATCCACAACGGGGTAGCACTTAGCCTTCATCACACCTGATTATAAGTGGTGATAAGGCTGAAGGTTATAAGTTAGTTACAAGAATTACACAGTATGATGTAATGTGAATCAGTAGTCAATACTACTGTGAAAAAAGTACACAACGATATAGCAGATCTAAAAACTTTTTCAATATAATTCCACTGCTTCTCCATTTGCCGGCGCAGGGACTTATACACTTTCAAACTTCTTCACTCCATCCTTATCTTACCAACTTCACCTCATCATCTCAAAGAATGTTTTTCTTTTCGTCCTTGGTCCTCGCACTCTGCGTTCTTCCTTTAACCTTTCTCTAGGAAAGGTTGATCGTACGTTCATTGACATTCAGCAATTCAAGCAATTCATTCAATTTCAGCATATAACTGGCTGGGGTTCTTGAAACTCAGTTAGAATCAAATTATTTTCTAATGCTTATAATGTTTAAACAAAAACCAAATAATCTTAAAAGGTACCTAGGTGGTATCTTTATTGCGCCCGTGCGAAGCCGGGGTGGCTAGCTAGTATTATACAAACAAATTCATGGCCGTAAGTAATAGTATTACGATGTCTTCGTCCTAAAATAGAGGAAATACAATAGGGGACCGAACTGATTTTTTATTATTTATTTAAGATGTTTGTAATATTAGAAACACAAAACAGGTATTTATTTTAAAATATTTCACATATTTACAAAGTTACAGAGCATCGAACTTTTTTATTAAACAAGGACAGCGCTACTCAGACGTCACACGTGAGTAGCGCCATGCTCCCGCCATATTAAATTTCGTGAGATAGCTATAGTCACGGCTGGACACAATTCAGCAGCTCATTACTTGCTTGTTAATAAACAGATTGAGCTTTTGTTATACGTCAATGTTATTTTTTGATTGACACTATTAAATATTGACACATCCATAACAGTCCGGTCCCCTGTCTTACCGGAATACATCATTGTCATTGTCAACTTTAATTATTCCTTTAATTATGGTAAGTGGGAATGTTTACTTGGTAAAATGTGAGGACTAAATCTCAAGAGACAAAGAATATTAATTGTCAATGTAACGCCATGAGGTAAATATTAATAAAGCATCTACTTCTCTTATCTTCAGAAGTTTCTTTATAGTAGATGTACATTTGCAAATATGTTAAGGGGGCCATAAATTATCAAACAGTGACACGTTTCATCCATTAAATTGGTCTTCATTATAAAAAGTGTGACTATTGAATAGGAAACTAAATGTGTTGGCACTTATGGGACAAACTCTCACTAGAAATGACATAATAAATAAAGACGCTAATGTCTTTGCCATGCCTCTTATCCAGTAACAAGACCCTTGTACTAAAAACGACTGCAAACTCAAAAGGGCTTAATTGCTTGTGATTCGGGGAAGCAAAGATAGTAAAGAAATAAGATTTTGGGAAGGGATAGCGGTGACGCTAAAGAAAACAAGCGGGGGTTTAGGATTCGAAGCGAGGCTGCGCGTGCAGGCGGTCGTAGGATCAAGTTAGTGTTTAGGATATTTGGTCGGAAGTGCTACAAGTGGGCTAGGAGTTTAGTGCACAACACAAACTACAACAAACCTGTAAGTTCATCTTTTCCCTAACAAACCGGTGAGTTCATCATGAATATTAATATTTGGTTTTAATGCTTTGCCTGATGTTAGGGCTGACTCTAAGGTGTGTCGCCGCCTTTTGCCAGTTGGCTTGGCGGTTCTTATCAAACATGGGGTGGGGTTTACTAAACAATATGACTTACACACATCCATTACACCTACTTCACAAAGACATATTCTTGGAGTTGGAATGACAGTCAGAGAGAGCATTATGACAGTTGTCTTAGATGATTTAAGTTAAATACTTCTTTTCCTTTCTACTGTATTGTTGTAATTGTGTTGCTTTCCTTTCGCGTACCAAATTAAGTAGAGGCACATTGTCAGGGCCGGTGTCATAGAATGCCGCGGATGGCGTTAGAAGTCTAGAAGAGATCTAGAACTCTAATTAGGCGGGGCGGTATTCCCCCCCTCGGGGGGCTTATTTTGGTACAAAATAGGAACTTGGATCGATAAACCGTTTAGATTAGTAGCGTTGAGTCACATTTTGGTGCACCGTGGCCAGAATCCCGTCAATATATGTGTTAAAACTATTTGCACAACGGGAATTTAGTATAAAAATGGCATAACGTAAGGGCATTAAAGGCGATCACTGCTAAATAAATAAAATAGGGTACTGAATAACTAAACATTCAAACATTCCGAATGAAATAAAATGGAATTTGCTTGGAACAACAGTCATTGTTAACATTGTTTCGTTTAGCCTAAGATACGGTATAAAAAAAAGGTTGCTCTTTGTAACGTAATTTAGAAAGTAGGTAACAAAAAAAAGGAATGATGAGCGGTCAAACGTTTAAGACACGTGCAACGTATATTGTATTATTGTATTATATATGGTTGTCCATAAAAAAAAAAGCTTTGCGCCAGTTTCACGTGGCTGGGTAACTAGTTATTGTTTTATATAGGTATTATGATGATGAAAAGCAAAATAATAGAAATATCATTTTTTCCAATTGTTGAAATTAAGCACTAAAACTTGTAAGGTTGGGCAAATAAACATTATTTAGTCGTTCAGAATTAAAACCCAAAACCAAATCGGTTATTTCAAAACATGTGCTTTAAATATAGATCCTGAGGGTAAAATAATTATGTAGCGTTACATATCAGCCATACACAAATGGCGTACAAACATTTGAATAGAATAGAATATACTTTATTTGCTCCAAACACGGTATTTAAGTTACATAGTTTAGTAGGTATAACGCGTTTTGCTATAAAATAGCATGCAAATACATAATGAAACATTAAATATATTAAGTCATATTAAGTCTAGTCTAAGTAAGAAAATATAGTAAGTCTTAATAAATTAGTCTGCATTAATTTCACATATTGCAATTTATTACTACGAATTTCAATTCTTATACATCAATGACATTAAATATCTTTAAGTTTTATTAAATAAATATACATATTTAATATTAATAACTGGGAGAGAGAGATAGGTCTAGTCTTTATATCTGGGAGAGAATTTTGAATAAAATTTTATTTCTTTTATTGGATTGGCAGAAGATTTTAGTTTTGAAGTTAGGTGGTAGCTGTTTATTAATTGTGTAATTTTACAGGTTGCTTGAACTTATATACATCTTGAATTTATATACATACTGTGTGACTTTGCAGAATGTAATTAACTTTTGTCTTGTTAGTCGCCTACTGAGAAAATAGTATAGTTACTGATAACAAGTACTATGTCGGATCAGATAGTCACGCGCCGGGGCCGTAAGCGTAAAGCAGGTCAACTGGATTTGAGTACTTAATTTTCAATATTTTTAATTTAAAAATTGCATCGGTATTACAAAACAAAATGTTCAAAATTAAAATAATAATTAACAAGGAAATAATGTTCGGGAAAACACTAGGTCGTGTGTAGAACAAATAGGTTCAGATACATCAAGACAAAGGTTTAGTTTAGAGATTTTTGTCAGGAAATTAGATCAGATAACCAAAAGGCTAAATCCTTAGAAAGCATAAGCGTTGATTGACACCGGTAGTCAAATAACGGGTTTTACGACTCAATTATACAGGTATATCAAAACTCAGGTTGATATGTTATCTGAAGTGGTGATACAAACTGGTCATGTGCGTGCGTTCGGACCTAAAAGTGAGGGCTTAATACGATCAATTCTATTTGACGTAGGGGTTGTCGATGTCCGAATAGAAATACCTGTTCTAGTTTTGCGGAAATTACCGAGATCTATAATACTAGGTTTTAAATTGGCTAGAGAGGGTTAAAGGCGTGATTAGATGTTGTCCTGACATAAACTTAAAGATTAAACTCTTAGAAGTAATAACGAAGGCTATAATCGGTTCTTGTAATGATACTGAAGGATTGCGAGGAATGTTAAACTATCGAAATAATAGATATACCTAATGAACCCAACGTGCACATGGAAGTTGCGACTTTGGTTTGCGTGGGGAATTATAATAAGACAATGGGGTGTAGTAAACCAGCTGAATTGACGTACGAAGACTTTATTGCTTTTACAAATGAGCGCGGAACATAAAGACCTATTGTAACCGGTATTACAAAAATGTAGATTACTTTACACAAAAGCTCGGGCTAACAATAAATACGTTTACGAGATAAGAAGGACCGTTGAAAACACTTGGTTTTTAAAAACATAGCTTTGATGATACGCAGCTGTGTTTCTAAGATTAAGTTAGACTATAGTCTAAAATGTAAGGTACTATGAAGAATTTTGATATAAGTTAGCTAATATGTTATTATTAATCTTCAGTATAGGATTACACACCGTAAAAGCATTCTCCGTTCATAAATCTCAAGTTCAATGTTTTCAATTCCATATTGCGGAACCTGGGACTCCCGAGTTGCTGCGGGGACAAATCCCCGATTCCGCTGTGTGATTTCCCGTTGTCACTCCAGCTAGAAACCAGCACCCAGTAAAGGCTATCCCAATGGTGGAAGGCCAGCAGTGGAAGGTCGGCAGAACAAATTGCCGGATATACTTAAGTTAAGTATTCATACTAAAATATGGTTTAATCTTACTCCTGTCCTTAATATGAAAACATTTCATTCTATTAGGCTTGCGATAAGTATTGTTTGGCCACAACGGTCAGTTAAACAAGTTAACGATTTTTAATTATCTATATTCTAGATAACTAGGATTGGATATAGAAGCTACGGGGAGAGATCTTGGCATATTAAATATAATAAAAAAAAAAATGTGTAGATCACATAGATTTATAGTAAAGCTTTTCAGAATTATAATAATGAAAATGCGGGTTCGAGCCTCGCAAATAGCTAACTGTGTTATTTTAAAGTAAGCTATTATACATCAATTATCTGTCTTATATAATAACCATGTTCATTGTCAGTTGTGTTTAGGAGTTCTACATTTACTGGAAATAAAACCATGCGGTCAAAGGGTTCCGATTTACCATTATGAGACAGGTACTTATCTTCTTTAATCTAGCATAAATTGTACTATTCCAGCAACACAAGTTATGATTGAAGGTGTGTGGATTAAACGTTGGGATTTAATAGAAATAGATAAAGCATTCTTACTGCCACTCATTTGGGAATTCTTTAACAATGCCTAGCTTGTATTGAAAGGGCCACACCACGCTGGCCATTAAACTGGTGCGGTATCCAGATGTTACTCCAAAAATAGGTACAAATGGAAAAAAAGGGATGCATTTATCATTTAGCCTTAAAGAAAAAAAAGGTTGGGTTTTTCGAGTTTCTAAATAATACTTTGATGACCTCCGTGGCCGAGTGGGATACGCACCGGTTTTCAAGGTGCTACTAGTCTGAAGGTCCCGGGTTCGATTCCTGTAGATACGGAAAAAAATATTTTGTCTCAAATAAATCATATATTCAGTCGTCGCTTTGATAAAACAACTGTCGTTTCTAAGATAAACTTAAAGTATTAGTTAGGAATGTAAATTACTATTTAGGTTAGGATATAAGTTAGGTAATAGATTATTATTAATGTTTAATTAAGGTAGTACACTCAGTAAAAATATTTTTCGAATAAGGAAAATAATATGTCTCAACCACGCTGTTTTCATATGACTCGGGGACGCTGCACGCTGTGTGAGGATAAGTCGTGGGTTTGCTGATGGCAGCTGCGGTTCTGCATCGGTCACATGCCGGCAAATAAGTTAAGTATCGTTATAATTTATTTTAACGTTTCTTGTCTTTGAAGTAGGGAGGCACTACACTTAGGTTGCTATTAATAATGCTCATCGGTCGCAATGGTTGGGGTTTTGTATGAAAGTTGTAAATTTAAGTATTAAATTTAGTACGTATTATTCAATAAAAGGTTGTTATGTATTTTACAAATTATATGCAACAAAAGGTACCTGCTATCAATATGAAGCAGTGAAATATAAATATAAGACAGTATAGAACACATTAGAGTTATAATAATTACGCATGGATTGATGCAACAAATAGCTACATAAAATAATATTACGAGTTCGATTCTCGTCAGACAAAGTTTGACTGTGTGGCATTAAGTGGAAATTAAGCTATCTTTTCAATTCATCTGTTTTACAAATTATTTATTTTAATGTAAGGTGTAAAAGTTCTACAGTGTTGGGACTTAAAACTACAGACTTGAACTAGCATAAGTCTACTAATATTATAAGTGTGAGAGGTTGAGAGGGTGTTGGTATGTTTGTTACTCTTACAAGCGAAGGAATGTTGTACAGATGAAGCTTACAGTAATATAGATATATTATGTACATTGAATAACACATAGACTATACTGTTGTAACAGTATTCACGTGGAAGCGGGTGCTACAAGAGAAAAACTACGAAGAACGGCTAATAAGTAATATTGCTATTTCAGCAGTATAATGATAAGGTTGGAGAGATAACAAACCTGCATAAAGCAAAATGCCAGGAAATTATAGACTATAACTAGGTTTACACTTTATGGCAACCCTTGGAGTGATAGAAATGTAAATAGAAATATCTATTGCACAAAATAATAACAGTTGGTGTGAAAATGGTTTCAATTCAGGTTATGTCCAAACAAATACAAATACAAATGGGTTCAAAACATTGATAAACGTAAAGATTGAGAATATTGAAGATGGAAAACGTAAAGATATTTAATAATAGGTTAGTGATATAAAAATATTCTTTTTTAGTTGTAAAGATTTAGGTAATTGTGGGGTTGAACGAAGAAGGAGCTATGGTTATTAGCGTTATTGGGCTACAAGCGTAAACTAACACAAATAAATAAATAAATGATTTCTTACAAGCACACAAAAGTTTTAGGCCTATGTAAATTAGATAAGAATAAGACTGTGTCATGAAGACTCGATAACTAATAAATATATTATACTTCAATACTAAAGTATTTAAGTGTGTGTTATTAAGTTGTAAGTTCTCAAAATAAATATCCGTTTGTATGTAATTTTCATATCACGGCGGTGTGGCACGGCGGTGTGGCACTGGAGCATCATCGTACCACCAGCAGCGCCATAGAGTAGCTGTTGACTGCAGTCGAGCCTAAAGCTGAACACGCAACGTTGTTATCCAGCGCTGATAAAGCAGTATGAACGTTCCTTGTAGATCAAGAACAGAACCAAAAGGCCAGATAAGTTGCATGCTTTGCACTACAATAGTAGCAACTCTCACATCCTTAACAATGTCTCGTTTCGTATAAATCTATTTCTTACAAGAGGATAAATCAAAATAATGATTTAACTTAATAATTTAGTTTGGAGTGATCCTATTGGTAGTGGTTGTACAATTATCAGTTGAAACAGGAAGGTTAAAGACTCATAACATATTTTTTTAGAATCCAATACGTACAGATAGGCTGTGGCTTATCATGATAAAAGTGTTTTCATGACTGTTGTTCCATGTGTTAGATTCCATGATGCATCCTCCTAAATGCGTAGGTAGGGAAAAAGCAATTTTTTAACTAAATCTGGGTATGAATCATACCATAATTGAACACTATTTTAAGAATTAAAGAATAAGTCTTATGGTTAACTAAACCAATCTATGAATTGTGAAAAACACAAGAGGCTTTGATTTGCAATCCATTTTAAGTAACTCGCTAAACTTACTTACTTGAAGTAATAATGAGTGTATAAAATATCGAGAACGTCTCGTAAGATCTTATAAGAAACATAATATCCCAAGTAATCTTATAAGAATGTATAATTATGTACAAGATTTAAATCTTATAAGTACAAAAAAAAAACACGGGTTACAAAAACCTATCTATCCATATACATCCCGAACTTACAGCTGAGACGTACATAGTAGGTATTTTTTTATCTATTTATCAATGATAATGTTTTAACTGGGTGGTGTATCACTTACCGCAATCTTACTATTCTTCTAAACTACAGATTCATTTATGTATAAGAAACGGAATTTTAAATAGATCTCAAATAGCTTTGGTAAAGGTCGATATCATATGAGGTGAAAATCAATTATTTCTATAAATGCAATCAGGAAGTACGAGGGAGATTCATAAAAAAAAATGGATATCACTAAATTATTATACACTAGCGAATCCTCCCGTGGGAGTGTCGGGATGGAGTGTGGCCTGTGTGGCTCGGGGGGGAGTGTGGCTTTCTGATGGTCGGGGAGGTTCTTGGGTCGGTCCGGTGGTTCCGGAGCCTATTCGATGCAAACGGACGGGCTGTCGCGTCTTTCCTCTTTGTAGTATTAGTATAGATAAGAAAGTAGTTATGACCAGCAGTGGCCGTCGTTTGGCTGACGTGATGATGAGGGTGATGAAGTAGTTATGACACCTTCCTAATGTATAGGTAATAGGGCACAATGCATTACGCATTTAATCTGGGAATTAAAAAGTAATAATATTTAAAAACTGATGGTCTTTATTTCTATTTGAGAATATTGGTTTTTATGAATTAATTACAGAAATTGCAGATATGAACGTTGGATGTATCGCGTGGTGTTCAACCTAGACAGCCCTACCATAGCGCTCACAACGTGCGCATGGCGCTGAGCGCATCAAAATTACTAAGTGAGATTACTAAATGATATAGTTAGCTACTCAAAATGTCAAAACCACGTAATTATTGTGCAATGTATGGGTGTGGTTCTTTTAATTGGTGAAAGACGAACAATTCAGTTTCTTAGGATTAAGGGATAACGTGCAGCCTATGTCACTTTCCGGCCCATAGGATATCTCCATTCCGGGAATCATTTCGACTCATTGCAGTGTGAAGGAATGAGAAGCCAACGAGCACGCTTCCGCATTGTTAATATGATGATCATATTATTATTAAATTTATATTAGCCTAATTTAAGGCGAAGATATTTTCACTTTGACATAATAACTGTTTAGTAATCTGTGCCGCAAGCCCAACCCTAAACGTAGACAAAAAAGGGGTTAGGATGTATGCAATAGGAAGAAATGCAGCGTCTGGGTGAATATAACCGTGCGTAATTGGCACCGTACAGGCTGAGACCTACTTTATTGTGTTGGAGTTGGTATTTGTTTGAATGGTTTTACGGAGTGCGGCTGCTGTGCTTGCGCTGTTATTTGTTTTGTGGTACGGCAATAATGACAAGGAGATATTCATTAGGGACTAAATATACCTACATGGTATCATATAGAAATGAGGCATATACATATGTTGTGCAAAGCAAATCGCTATTTGCAAAAGAGTAATTTGATAAATAACAAAGACTTAAATACTGTAGTATTACAACGAGTTACCACAATTCATGGCGATGTTTTAGGACATGAACCTAATTATTATTTGGCGTAAGGCAAATAAGCCTGTTGCCGGAAATAACACGACTAGTTGGTATCTAATTATAGGACAAATAATATCCACATGTAACGACAATATAGGTATTTTATTTGGCTCAAGTTGATTAAGACGTCCAAACTTCCAAGGTATTTAGAAAATATTAAAAGGGTTAAATTCATTGCGTAAGGTTTGATACAAAAAAAAATGCTTCAAATTGCGAATTTATTAAGAGAATATAGCTGTTAATGTATTTACATACGTCCTATCGTGAAAATGCTACTACAGGCATGCCCTCGTCTTATTTTCAGAGGGGGGAATGTAACGCCATGAGGTAAATATTAATAAAGCATCTACTTCTCTTATCTTCAGAAGTTTCTTTATAGTAGATGTACATTTGCAAATATGTTAAGGGGGCCATAAATTATCAAACAGTGACACGTTTCATCCATTAAATTGGTCTTCATTATAAAAAGTGTGACTATTGAATAGGAAACTAAATGTGTTGGCACTTATGGGACAAACTCTCACTAGAAATGACATAATAAATAAAGACGCTAATGTCTTTGCCATGCCTCTTATCCAGTAACAAGACCCTTGTACTAAAAACGACTGCAAACTCAAAAGGGCTTAATTGCTTGTGATTCGGGGAAGCAAAGATAGTAAAGAAATAAGATTTTGGGAAGGGATAGCGGTGACGCTAAAGAAAACAAGCGGGGGTTTAGGATTCGAAGCGAGGCTGCGCGTGCAGGCGGTCGTAGGATCAAGTTAGTGTTTAGGATATTTGGTCGGAAGTGCTACAAGTGGGCTAGGAGTTTAGTGCACAACACAAACTACAACAAACCTGTAAGTTCATCTTTTCCCTAACAAACCGGTGAGTTCATCATGAATATTAATATTTGGTTTTAATGCTTTGCCTGATGTTAGGGCTGACTCTAAGGTGTGTCGCCGCCTTTTGCCAGTTGGCTTGGCGGTTCTTATCAAACATGGGGTGGGGTTTACTAAACAATATGACTTACACACATCCATTACACCTACTTCACAAAGACATATTCTTGGAGTTGGAATGACAGTCAGAGAGAGCATTATGACAGTTGTCTTAGATGATTTAAGTTAAATACTTCTTTTCCTTTCTACTGTATTGTTGTAATTGTGTTGCTTTCCTTTCGCGTACCAAATTAAGTAGAGGCACATTGTCAGGGCCGGTGTCATAGAATGCCGCGGATGGCGTTAGAAGTCTAGAAGAGATCTAGAACTCTAATTAGGCGGGGCGGTATTCCCCCCCTCGGGGGGCTTATTTTGGTACAAAATAGGAACTTGGATCGATAAACCGTTTAGATTAGTAGCGTTGAGTCACATCATGTTTTCAGGTCGTTGCTCACGAATAACAAACGAATGTAAAGCTTATTGCACAGGAATGTTTAGGAATTAAAAAGAGCTTTAAAATTCTTTAGAATTTAAGACAGTTCTCATCCAGGGCGCATTTTTTTCACCCTGTATACTTACGTATTGAATTAACTACTAAAAAGAGGAATGATTTGAATTTTTGTTTGTATGTTTGTAATGGATAAACTTAAAAACTACTAGACCGATTTGAAAAACTCTTTCACCATTAGAAAGCTAAATTATTATTTTTTATTTACGAATGGGTAGCACTTAGCCTTCATCACATTGATATTAAGTGGTGATAAGGCTACTACTACTAAACTACTCCCGGAATCCTTAATCATTGAGGAACTGGCTATCTTATCTCTAACTGCCGGAACACAATAATGCTGAAAACATCATTGTTATGGTGTCAGACTTAGATAACATGGTGGTAGCTAGCCAGGCGAACTAAGAACAAGTCCTACCACCAACCAAACCGAATACAATGTGTACCCCCACTGGGAATCGAACCCGGGACCTCTAGGTCTGAAATCGGTGGTGTGAACCACTAGACCAGAGAGACGGCAAATTCATTCCGAATAATTCTTCCCAAGTGACATTTTATCCTATTTTATCCCGATGTTGCCATGGGAATGGTTACCATGCGAGTAAAACCGCGTGGAGCCACTAGTTTATATACAAAAATTACCTTACTGTGTACTTGCCTCATTATAAGCCACGTATGCGTTTTTGTGACAAATATCAGCAATTATTAATATGGCCGACTTGACTTATCAGTTTTTTTACTAACGATTTGGATCACGCAAACGAAAGAATTGAAAACACTATCAATTGACGTTAATAAACTAGCACCTAATTTTCCCATTATGTTTGTTTTTTCTACATTTTTTTCCTTGTAGCTAGCTGTGATATTATTATTAGATACGTTTATATTATTTCCGGATAAATACTATTATTACTGTATTCAGGTTGGTAGGTTTCATTGTGACCGATTCAACACCACTATTTTTGTATTTAGACTAAAACATAAATAAAATACATACTCCACTCTATCGAAGATGAGTTTATTTAGCGTTCATATCAATTAACAATGTTGTTATCATTTAATTAGTATAGTTACTGTATTTTCTTTATCTTAATTACTAGCTGTGCCCGCGACTTCGTCTGCGTTGAATTGTGACTTTCGGCAGCATATTTAATTTTTAGACTAAGTAATTATTTTGCAAATGAAACAACATTAAAATAAGCTATTTATAGTATTTTCCCCCACCTACGCCGCGCTGCGCCGCCGCTTATTGGGCATAAAGCGCGGTGTTTGGCAAGTTTCTTACTTGTGTTAATTTCTCTGTATTTCTTTTATAGTTTTATTTTCTGGGCCGTAACTTAAACTTTTATGCCGACGTCATCACACGAAAAAATTCATCCCCTGTTTTTACCCTCTTTGGGGTAATTTTTTTACAAACTTTGAATGTCGTATTTATTTATATCTAATCGAAAGCCTATAAAATAAGTTTTAAGCTTCTAGCTTTAAAAATGACGTAATTTCAATACAAACTTTCATCCCCTATTTTAAACCCTTACAGCCCTTTTTTCACATTAAAAAGTGGCCTATGTCCATTCTCAGGCTCAAGACTATCTATGTACCATAATTCATTCAAATCGGTTCCGTAGTTTAGGCGTGATTGTGTAACACACAGACAGACAGAGACGCATTTATAATATAAAAAAGTATGGATTATTTTAGATTTATAACTTTGATAGTTAAAGCTTAAAAATATATAAGAAGTAATTCTGTTCTTGGAATCGAGTGAAATTTAAACCCGTACTTCGTGACTTTGTTAAAGTTGTTACCCCACGTTAGTAATATTATAGTATTCTTTGCCACGACAGTGTAGGCGTCACCTTAAAGTCTAAATATCAGAGAGCACATTGCTTTGTGTTTATTCGGCAAACAACATCTTTTGATTAAACTTAAGAGTGGGTGGCCACAATTAACAATCGCTTAACAATTGACTAAAACAACTTTCACAATTTAAACTTAGAAATCTCATACTAACCCCTTATCGCTCAAAAGCTTTAATTAAATAAAATTAGTTTTCAAAATTTGAATTCGTTTAAAATTTAGGGAAATTCTAATTAAAATAAATCCAAGATGATATTACTCCCAAGCCTACTTGTTATTCGTAGAGATCAAATTGAAAAACCTCTCAAGAAAACTCTTCTTAATTGGGACATCTGGCCACTTTGCATTTTCCGTCTTCTAATTTTGTACACAGCTTTTTATTCATAGTAATAGCAGAGGGTATGTCTGTCTATTGCCGATAAATTTTGTTTGAATGTGAAAAGTTTTGTTAAAGTGATTATCTTTTGGTGTTAAGGTAAGCCATGTTTTCATGTTTATTTGAAGGATAGATTAAGTAAATTATTACTTGAGTAGGATGGCTGAAACCACCTGGGTCTTCCGCGGTTGTTTAGGAAGGATATAATAGTAAAAAAATATTTTAGCACCCCCTGCGAATAACATTATTTTATTAAAATGAACTTGCGGTAAGCCTTACCGCAATTATTAATTTTGTAAGTTATTGCAACTACATTAATCATGCCATTAGGTTGCACAAAAAAAAATTGTATCAAATGGTGGCTCCCTCAAGGATTTTATATAATTACAAAAAAGTTGAACAGTTAGTTAATAACGTTTACTTGTGTATTATTCAAATAATATAATTAATATTTTAACATAGTCAATTTCGTTAATGGTATACAATGTTATAGGGAGCATTATGGTTTGAAAAAAAAAACTACCTTCTTTTCTTGATACAAATTTCATACATCATCTGTTTTAACCTGCTCAAAACGACCGCATCCTAGTATAATAGTATATAAGCGAGGACTTAAAATATTCGGCAACAGGTGCGTCGTCGGAATGATACCGCCGAGTCTTGTTGTTCCTCCCTTTAATTGGATGAGACTAAATTATACCGTCTTCGAAGTATAAGCTAATATACTTAGCAGTCTTATTAATTAGACGATAACTTTTACGAGGACAAATATTTGAGTGAGTTTTGGAACAATGTTGTTGTTTACTATTACTAAAGCAGTTTATTTTATTGGCTGATGTTTATATATTTTCGCCGATCTCCATTTTTAAGGTTTGATTCCCGGTCGGCAAATTGTTAAAAAATATATTTTATTTATTATCTCTTGTCTGGGTGAATGTGGTAGTAAGTACTTAATTTGCTTTTTTCTTGTTTTATAAAAATATAAAAAAGGGAATCAAATACGGGTATTGCCATGAGGCAATAACCGTATTTGTCGTATGAACACCACGGCACCAGAAAATATAGAAAAGTTATTTCCTTTACAATTTACCGGCCGAGAATCTAACTCGGGACTCGGGACCTCAGAGATAATACTTTATAATACTGTATCTTAAGGCGATACTCGGAAAAATTATGCTGAAGCGAGATAGCAATGAGAAAACGTCGCGCGCGGGAGCGAGACCGATCTTGCAGATTCGGCTTAAAAAACACAAAATCACTGCGTATTAAAAAACTACAGCGATTTAAAAAAAATGCTTCTATACGATCCTAAATATTATTAGTGTCCACTAATTAAACCAATTACCAATAGTGTAAGTAACCCCATTTACGAATAATCTTGAAGTCTCGTATTTTTTAGAGGTCTTTTCGAAAAGAAAAAGTATCGAGGCAAAATCATAAAATCGTGTTTTTGAAACTATACGATTCTAGATAAAGATATGAAGAAATATATATCTTAATACCAGATTTGTAACAACTGTAACCGTCCTATAGTTTTAAATCAAAAAGTCCATACTTTTATTTCCTCTCGCGGGCCAGCTGGTAGATATTCCAATGTGGAATAAGTTGTGCCCTTGTACATTTCTTCTCTGTATATGTTTTTCTATTAAAACCTTTGTGTGTACAGAATTATTAAATATATAAATAAATAAATAAATAAAATACTTTTTCCGAGTAGCGCCTTAAAAACTGGTGCATTCGCCTATTGACTACGGTGGTAATTATCTATATTTATAAAGATATTATAAATGCGAAAATGGGTTTATGGGTTTGTGTGTTTGTCCGTCTTTGGGCGTTTATGCACTACACTGAATTTTACCGATCCGGAAAAAAACGGATGCTTGTATTTTAATAATTAATTATTATAAATAAATTCTTACTATTATAAATGATTAAATTATTAAAATACAAGCATCCGTTTTTTCCGGATCGGTAAAATTCAGTGTAGTGCACAAACGCCCTTTCACGTCAAAGCGGAGCAACGGATCGACGTGATTCTTGGTATTGAAGCGGAAGAAGGCTAGTAATAAATAATATAAATAAACATTGTACACATTTGATCAATGTATTGTTATAGTTATATTGTGATGGTGTATGTGTGGCATAACTATTTCATATTTTGTTTACAGCATTGGTACCAAAAACAAGGCTTTTTTAATAGTTTAAAGTAAAGAAGTCTGTTCTTTATTGGCCACATAAATCGACAAATAAAAGATTAAAAAAATGAAACAATAAACAAAGAAAAAAATTAACACACACAAACTTAATAAGATATTTAAGTAAAGTGCCAATCAGGGTCCTCAGCTAATCTTGTTACAGTGTGAAGGTGTGAAGCATTGCTCACACTGCAACTTTAGAATACTATCTAAAGTTATTAAAATTTTTACTTTTTTGCATTCACAATGCTTATTATTGAAAAATGAAAAATGAAATATTTTAGAAAAAATCGACCCGTCTAACACACAACTAGCATCTAAACTTTTCGTGCATACTTTTATTGAACGCACTATTTAATCAGTAAAACTAGTTTCAATTGATTATAAACTTAAAATTCAAATTCAAAACCATTTATTCATTTTAGGCGGATACAGCACTTGTGAATGTCAAAAAAGCTACGCTATCGGTTCGCAAATCCTACGGCGGGAGCCTTTGTAATCCTAGCGAGAAAAATCGGCAAGAAACTCGCCAAGGGCTATTTTTTTCTCCCTGTCTTATTTCATACTCTTAGCTTTGAGTCCCGAAAATCTTGCTTTTCTTCCCTGTAAATATAAAAGATTACGACATATGTAACGTTGAATGCATTTTGTAATATATGTAGGCATATTTATTTAATTTAATTTATATTAAATTACGCATAATAATATAATCTACATGATAATATGTCAGAGTTTTTATACTTACAGAGCATGAGTGATATCTTGAAAGATTTTCTTTTCAGGTTTCCGTACCTCAAAAAAAAACGGAACCCTTATAGGATCACTTTGTTGTCCGTCTGTCTGTCTGTCTGTCTGTCTGTCTGTCTGTCTGTCTGTCTGTCTGTCTGTCTGTCCATCTGTCCGTCTGTCCGTCCGTCTGTCTGTCAAGACCCTTTATCTCGGAAATGCGTAGAGGTATCGAGTTTTTTTTTATCCACGACGCGGTAGCACTTAGCCTTTATCACACCTGATGTTAAGTAATGATAAGGCTGAAGGTGGAAGCGCACTACTCCCGGAATCCTCAATCACTGAGGAACTGGCTATCTTATCTGTCACTGCCGGAACACAGTAATGCTGAAAACATCATTGTTATGGCGTCAGACTTGGATAAGATGGTGGTAACTAACTAGCCAGGCGGACTAAGAACTCCTACCACCAACGAAACCGAATACAAATGTATAACCCTCACTGGGGAATCGAACCCGGGACCTCTTGGTTTGAGATCGGTGGTGTGAACCACTAGACCACGGAGCGGTAAAGTTGATTAATCCACACCCTAGAACTTATTGATTGTCTCTAGTACTGTAATTTTTTAAATATTTTTTCCGAATGTTTACTTCAACTGCAATAAATTAAAGTTTCAGTAGAAAAAGATGTATTTTTATATGTTGTTAATTTTGAGAATGGATCAGCAGGCCAATCGCCGTAATTCTATGCAGCTTGACTTGACGTTTGACTTCGTATTGCCATAATGACATAACGACGCACACGTCACGCAAACCTATAGTCCTACAATCCTGTTTGATCCGGTGACATCCGTGACAAAGGAACCACTTGCAATACGAAAAAATGGACTGTTCGAAGAAAACTGTTTTAGTTCCAAAGATTATCACCGGAACAGAAAACGTTGTCGCACTGTCAAAGCCGCGCGTGATCCAAAACGGTTTTGCACGTCAACTGCACTTCAACTGCACGTACACTTAACTAATGCGTCATAGAAATACCGCGATCGGGGCCCAGACAGTCTGTAAATCGGAAAACGTTAGAATGTTACAAATATACCTAATACATCGCGTTTATAAATATAATATGTGATTCATAATCGTCTCATAACATTAGGTAACACTTGAAAATGAATATACTTATGAAAAATAAATAACAGAAAAAAACACAACCAATTTATTTCTGTACGCCACTTTATTAGCGTCAATTTGTGGTATGATTGACAAAGAATTAAACGACATTACCGAAAATTCGTGAACATAAAACCTTTTTTTATAAATTACCACAAAAATACAATACTTGTGTAAAACGTGCGTGATGGAAACAATAAAAAATGTGTACATGCTCGCTGGCAAAGCGCCTGTGTTGGTACCATAATAAATTTATGAAAAATTTCAGTGCCACGCATAACTAACTAGGTCATTATGTTTCTACGTAAAATTTTACGAAAACATTTACATCGTCCTACCTAACTAGGTTTTTTTTGTAATGAACTCTTACACCACTCTAAAATACAAAAAAAATAGCTAAGATCACTTTAAGTAGTTATAATGTATTTACTTACATTAATAAGTTCTGTCCCTGGTAGCGTTGACTCAATTGCTTTAAGACAACTTCAAAAACAGGATGATTAAGATATACAGAAATACTAGGTTTTTTATATTTGATTTTTGCTAAATGTATAAATAAGGTTACAAACTTATGATGACTTATGATCTATCGCAATATTATTTTTATTTAAGCTTGTTATTTAAAAAAGCAAAGTTGTGAAATATTTTAAAATACCACTGCTTGAATAGTCAAGACTTCATAATATTTATCTTAAAGTCTTAAAAATCGGCCAAGTGCGAGTTGGACTCGCACATAAAGGGTTCCGTATCCACTTAACGTACCGATACCGATTACATAAACCTAACAAAAATACAACTATAATTTTTCGCAAAAAAAAAAAAAACCGCCTTCAAAAAAACCACATCAAAAAAGTAAGAAATAATTCCTCACCAAATAAATAACGTAAGTACTTTGAAGTCGGGCGTGAAACATGTACAATTTTTTGTTGTTTTTGTTAAAACCCGCCCGACTTCAAAGTACTTACGTTATTTATTTGGTGAGGAATTATTTGTTACTTTTTTGATGTGGTTTTTTTGAAGGCGGTTTTATTTTTTTATAAAAATAATTTTTATTTCACTCTTTTTAGTGCATCGTGCAGGCAATTTGCGTGTTTTCTGGTAAATAGGTATGTGATCAAACTCAAAACCTCCTTTTTCGAAGTCGGTTAAAATACCTTGAGGTATCCCCTTTTTAACAAAACAAGAATCATCTAAATCGGTTTATAAACAAAGGAGTTATGCCTAAAGATAAGTATTAAATTCACATAAAGTGGTAACGAAAACGACAGTATTTTCAAGATTTCCTGAAAACTACTGAACCGATTTCAAAATTTCAAAAAATGGGACCAACTTGGAAACCAACCTGATGTAATAACGTTTGAACCATTTCAATCGGTTCAGCCGTCTTCGAGAAATCGGTGGACATACACAAAAAAAAAAAAAAAAACATACATACAGACGAATAGTGTACGAGACACCTAGAGATGCTGTGATAATAACTAAAAGATGATATTGATTTAAACTATTTATTACAACACGAATAATTGATAAGGTAAAATGATACTACTATGCTAAGTGACTGATATATGAGCGCGCGTCCGCCGCGATGTGTGTGGTGACGTGAACTAACTTAAAATTATAATTATTTATTACAATTAATAAATTGATGATTTGGCGGTTTGGCGAAATGCACGGTTGCACCGTACATGCTCCCGGGCCAGAGAGACGAAAGATGATGGATGCTGGTTAGTTTGATGATACAAAGTGATAAACAATTTTAAAATTATTCTATGTTATTACATAAGTGGATAAAATTCAAATGATTCTAATAATACAATTATGATAATTCATTATTATCAGCTGTGAACTTAAACTTAATAAATATGTAGTTTAAAAAACTAAGAAAACACACTTTTATAGGAACAGACTAAAAAGTACAAAATAACCGTCTATTCAGTAACTGAAATTAAAAAGCGTGTGCGCATTGTCAGTATTAAGTTCTTACTTGAAATGCATGCTTTGCAAAGGGCGCACCACGCTTTTTTAATTTCAGTTACTGTATAGACGGTTATTTTGTACTTTTTAGTCTGTTCCTATAAAAGTGTGTTTTCTTAGTTTTTTAAACTACATATTTATTTTTTACTTTTTAGTTTAATAAATGGCAAGCCATGGATGGATAGTAATGGATTTCACAGTCCATTCATATGTCTGCCCACCCCGTAAACATTATAACTCAAAGGCGTGATTGTATGTATTTAGTTTTACAAATTCAAGTCTATTAGTTACCGGATGCGCAAGCAGAACCCTTATTTCCTCCCAGCTCCATCATCAGACCCTCACCACCAAGTGTAGCGAATAGGTCTCAGCAGAACGAAACGAATGAGCCCAAACTCGAGTGGTTTCCTATTGGTCATTAAGGAGTGTCACTGGCTTCCTTCCTGCTCCATCATCAGACCCTTACCATCAAGTGTAGCGAATAGGTCTGATCAGAACGAAACAAATGAGCCAGAACTCGAGGTGTTTCCTATTGGTAATTAAGAAGTGCCACTGACTTCCTCCCTGCTCCATCATCAGACCCTAACCACCAAGTGCGACTAAAAAGTCTCATCAGAACGAAACAAAGGAGACCAAACTCGAGGGGTTTCCTAGTGGTCATTAAGAAGTGCTACTGGCTTCCTCCCTGCTCCATCATCAGACCCTCACCATCAAGTGTAACGAACAGGTCTTATCAGAACAAAAGAAATGAGCCTAAACTCGAGGGGTTTCCTAGCAGCCATTGAAGAGTTCTATTGCCCACCTCTTGACTCCATCATCAGATCAGCTCGATGGTAGCAAATTATTGTATTGTCATCGGATTCATATAGACTTGCAAAGATTCAAATCAATACGACAATTAGAAGTAGGTTAAAATTGATTTCCAAGATTTTCTTACATTGTGACTTAGTTACAAGTGAAGCTAATAAAAGTGTGGTAATAATAGGGGACGACGCTTTGTTTATACGCGCACTTTGTGGCACTGACACTTTTGATTTTGCACTTAAATCGGGCACACTATAATTAACACTATCACTTTCATTCGCACATGCACTGGTTATATATCTGAGGGATAAGCGCGCAGCCGGGCGGGGCGGCGGCGGCAGCGGAGGGCCCGCGTCCGCGGCCCGCTGAAAGCTGGCGCTGGCGCCGGATGGCAGCGAGCGGCAGCGGCGTCGTACCCGCCTCCAGAGGAAGGCGGCGCCTGCCGCGCAGCAGACTCCAACTAAGATGTATATAACGACATAGTGATGTATGTCGTGGGAAGAGAACGAAGTCGCATCCACTTCGACCTCGTCTGACTTCATCTGCTCGATTTGGAGGCCGATTTCTTTTAGAGACGACTGCCGTTCTCTGATATTTCTTTCAGTGATGTTTAACTGATAATCTTGATCTTCGCGATGTACCGGCAGGTTGATGATGTTGTTGATCGGAGGAACATCAACCAATATTAGATCGGCGTGACTGTGTACTTCGCTCGTTTGCTCATTGTGGGAATACAATATGAACGAATCTGATTTTAGCATACAGTCACTCGCCATGGTAAGGACTCCAGCTCTAGAGATTCTTTCCACTGATACATGACCGCCGCACATAAACCTTATAGTAAATAAATAATGATTCGATTTTGTTGGAAATTTAATGGACTTTTATAACTAATAATTTAACTTTTGCTATAAACCCACTACTATGGGTCAAAATGTCGAAAACTAAAAAAACTGTAATACTTCCTTTTTTGAATTTTTGCAAACTTTTAAATTGGCCCATCTTAAAAACTATTTGACTTACAAGAACCAAATTATTCTCTTTTTATTGCAAATTTAGTCTACTTTAAAGCGTGCATAGTAACTTTTGCCGTAACACAGGTCCTTGGTGGTAAAAATTAATAAAAACTGAAAAAAATCTGAAAATTTATTGGATTTTTAAATATTTAACAATGATCCGGAGGGCTTTCGAGGTGGAAAACTTGGATTTGTCATTACTATCTCATCACTACTAACATACAAAAAAATCAGAACTACCTCATTTAACGCAAGGCAAAATGTACGATTTCCATGGACTATAAATATTGTTCAGTAAATTTAACTCTGACTCTTAGCAAATGATACAGTTTTGATACGTCGCTATGAATATTGTCAATAGGTAGTGATAAGTCTTTTGATAAATGACTGGAAATGATACTCAATTCGTCCTTAAGCTGCTCAGGTGATAGTAAGTGAATATCGAATTTCCCATGATAAATGTCAGTAACTGTGTCAAGCAAATTTTCCTGGATTCTTCTCATATTGTCTAAGATATTGTTAGCAGTTATTGATGATAAAATAAATTCGTTGATAGAATCTGCCCTCTCTACCTCCTTTTTCAATACGGTATTTTGTTTCTCAATGTCCAGTAAATGTTGATTGAACGACTTATGCTGTTGATCGATTGCAGTCTCTAAACGTTGTAGGAAGTGATATTGCGCTTGTATTAATGATGTTTGGTTTTTCAAAAGTTTGGAGAGATGTTTTTGATCACTCTTAACGAGGGCAATGTCCTTTTGATATTGTTCAGCGAACTCGTCGTCTAATACTCCGATTAGTGCGTGCGCGACGTTTCCTAATCCATTGATAAGCCCTCGGCGGCGGCGGCGTAGCGTACGCGCGCCAGACCGCTGACCAAGCAACAGCTGATCGTAGTGTAGTAGCTCCGAGTAGCCGTGACGTAATTGTAACAGGATAACATTACAATGGGCTTGCTTCTGTATTATTGAACACATGTTTTCAAGGTGAACAATGTATTGTTTTAATAATTGTGAACCTTGCCAATAGGGATCGACGTCGTAATAAACAACCATCTTCCACTGATCTCGTATTAGACGCATATCTGAGACCTTGTCAAAATAAAGGCTCTGTGTGTCCTTGAAGGTTGAAATATTATAGTAAGCTCCTTCCACGGCAGTAGTAAACATAAATAATAATAATAATGGCAATGTTATTAGATTAGTTAGTTTGCTCCGGGTACGTTTGGTTTGTTTTGCTTTTGATGAGTCGCTAGTTGTAGGTATTTGATTGATATTTGATGTTGTTTGATCGCGTGTCTCATTGTTTGTAGGTAAGGGTGATAATTTTGTCACGGGTCGTTTCATAACTCCGCTTCTTGTCTTGACCGTGACCACTCGTGCGTGCCCGTCGTTGCCAGGGTGGAGGTCAATAACTCTACCTAGTGCCCATTTTCCCGCCGGAAGATTAGCGTCCTGGGTAATAACGACGTCATTTAGTTTGATATTGTCTTTTGCTTGTCTCCACTTGCTCCTGCTTGTTAGCTGGGTTAGATACTCAGATTTCCAACGCTTCCAAATATCGTCAAAAATCCGTTGTGTTAGTTGCCACCTTGTCCTTTGATCTCGTTCGGTTTCTATTACAGTAAGCACCGGCCCACTCGCCAAAAAGTGGGATGGAGTAAGGTAGTTAATATCTTCCGGATCTTCTGATAAGGCACATAGGGGTCTTGAGTTCAAACAGCCCTCTAGCTGAGCGAGTAAAGTTGAAAACTCTTCGTAGGTGAGTTTCTGCTGGCCGATGACCCTACGTAGATGATGCTTGAGGCTTCGGACCATAGATTCCCAGAGCCCGCCTCCAGAGGGCCAGGATGGTGCGTTAAAATGCCATGTGATATCCATCTGGCTGATATCCGACATGAGCTCGTCATTGATCACGGATTTCCAATTTACCATCTCTTGTTTGAGTAGTCTATTGGCTCCGACAAAGTTAGTGCCGTTGTCACTATAAAGATGTTGAGGCGTTCCTCTTCTGGCGGCCATTCTTCTTAGTGCAGCTAGGAATGTTGATGATGAAAGGTCGGATACCAATTCAAGGTGTACCGCCTTCGTGGCCATGCATACGAATACGGATATATAGCCTTTTGATGTCTTGCTACCTCTTCCTTTGCTTGCCTTTACATCTACGTAACCTGTGAAATCTACACCCGTATGATAAAATGGTCGGGACGGATTTGACCTTGATTCTGGGAGATTCCCCATTAATTGATATTGCTTTTGCGGGTTGTGTCTTTTACAGGTAACGCAGCGGGTGAGGCGTGATTTTACAGCTCGGTTTCCACCGATTATCCATTATTGCTGACGTAGCCATGCCAATGTGACACGACTGCCTCCATGATAAGTCATTTTATGAGCATGATCGATCAAAAGTGTTGTTAGCTGACTGCTGTGTGAAATTATAAATGGGTGCCTCATGTTTTCACTGATATTGGCTTCTTTTAACCGTCCTCCCACTCTTAGTAATCCATCTGAGTCTTGTAGTGGATTTAAACTTAGTAATTTGCTTTTTGGGTGAACTGTTTTATGTTTCTGTAAATAACTGATATCTTCTCCAAATTCTAATTCCTGAACGTGTTTGACAATTTTAAGCCTTGCTAATCGTAATTCCGGGACAGTCAGATTTTGCTTGATATTTCGCTTGCGCATACGTAATACGTAAGCTAGTATGCGTGTAACTCGAGTAAAGCTACTGTGTCTATTCAATAAGCGCATGATTACGTCATCGTCGAGCGAGTACGTTGACACGTTAGTTTGTTTTGATTTCTTGCTTTCTTCATTAGTGACGTAATTGGGTAATTCTTTTTCACTTTTTTTTTCGAAATTTTGTAACCAAGAGGGTCCATGCCACCATAGGGGATGCTGGTGAAGCTGCTCCATTGATATTCCACGAGTGGCGCAATCTGCTGGGTTTTCGCTGGACTTGACGTAGCGCCAACTATTTGGAGGTAAGATGTTCGTTACTTTTATTACTCTATTAGCGACAAAGGTTGTCCAGCGACCTGGATCTCCCTGCAGCCAGCCGAGTACAGCTGTTGAGTCGCACCATCCAAACGTATGTATTTCATATCCTATGAGGCATGCTTTAACCTTTTCCATTAATTTTGATAACAGTTCAGTTGCACAAAGTTCTAATCTGGGCAAAGAAACTACTCTTTTGGGCGGTACTAATCGAGACTTGGCTGCCACCAATACTATTAAGTTACTCTGATTTTCTGATAAATATTTTTTGTTCACTTTGCAATAAATGACGCAAGCGTAGGCGTTTACAGAGGCATCGCAAAAGCCGTGTAATTCTATTACGTCATTTTCACAAGTCTGTATCCATCTCGGGATATTAAATGATATGATGTTTTTTAAATCTTCTCTGATGTTCATCCATTCTTTGTTTATCTCTGTAGGTAACTCAGCATCCCAACTTAAATCATGTAACCAAATTTTCTGAAATAATAGCTTGAGTTTTATCGTTACAGGTGTGAGCCATCCTAAAGGATCAAATAACTTTGATATGTTTGATAACAGAGTACGTTTTGTAAATTTAGACTGTGATAAATTAATTTTTAACTCAAAAGTAAATATGTCTGACTCAGGATGCCACCTAAGACCTAAAGTTTTAGTTGATTCATTATGTTTAAAATTGTAACTTTGTTGATTAGATACAGTTTCGACGTTTTGTAAAAGTTCCGGTGTATTAGAGGCCCATTTCCTTAGATTAAATCCTCCCTTCTTTAACAAGTTTATCAGGTCATTCTGTACCTTTTTAGCTGCTGATATATTATGATTACCATGCAAGAGATCGTCCATGTAAAACTGCTCTTGCAATATTTTTGGCGCTGGACTGGACTCGAACCCGGGACTTTCGTCTTGAGCTAATTGTTTTAACACCATCATGGCTAAAAACGGTGCCGCTTTTGTACCATAGGAAATAGTAGATAATTGATATTCTTTGATAGGGTGAGTGGACGACTCCCGCCAAAGGATTTTTTGATAGCGTTGGTGATCCTCGTGAAGAATAATTCCGCGAAACATTTTTTCCACGTCTGCTGTGTAAGCGTAGCGATATTGACGCCACTTGATAATTAATGATATTAATTCCTGTTGAAGATTAGGACCTCGTAGCATGACGTCATTCAAGCTTTCTCCGCTCGATGTTTTTGAGGCGGCATTGAATACTACCCGTAGCACTGTGGTCAATGACTCCGCGCGTAAAACAGCATGATGTGGTAGGTATACACTCGGCGTCGTGTTACTCGTTGATAATTGCATGTGGCTAAGATTTATATATTCACGGATAAATAATTTATATTCTTTTTCTAAATCTTCGTTTTTCGTAAATCTTTTTTCTAGCTGTTTCAACTGGGCTATTGCTTTTGATTTTGATTCTCCTAATCTCTCTTCCGCGTTCTGCACTAATGGATATTTTACCACGTACTTCCCGTCGGGCTGTCGAGTGGTGGTTGATTTGAAGTAATTTACGCACTCTATATCTTCCTGGGACATAGATATATCACTTGGCACTTGTTTTATTTCTTCTAGGTTGTTTATAACAACGTTGCAATGATAAGACTTTGTGACGTTTCCGCACAAAATCCAACCCAGACGTGTTTGCTGCGCCACGGGTTGTTCTTGTCCTAATGATATGATACCGCCTAAAATTATTAACGAGTAAACATCAGCCCCCAGCAACAAGTCTACCTGCCGGCTGACATTGTAATCTGGATCCGCTAATTTAATATTTTCTAATGAAGGCCATGTTGACTTGGTGAATGTATGATTGGGTAAATTATTGATTAAACTTTTCATAATGAAAACTTCGGTGTTAAATTGATAGTCGCTATATGATGATGAACACGTTATTTTGATAGTGCCTTTACAGCTGTTTTCTTTTGCCCCTATTCCGAAAATAACACCCTTACACCATTCACGCGGTAACCTTAGCATCTGTGCCGCGTTCTCAGATATAAGTGACGTTTGGGAGCCTTGATCTATAAGTGCTCTAAGTGAGATAAAGGTTCCATCAAATTTTTGCACCTTTACTATCGCTGTTGCAAGAAGGGTTTCAGTGATATTGTTTTGTGACACGTGTGTGCCACTTTTTCGCTCCGTACTTGCTTGCTGTACAAACGCGCCATGTATCAGCGTGTTGTGTCGACCTTCGCACTCGCGGCATCGTTTGTCGGATATGCACTTTTTTCCGAAGTGATCGTACAAGCAATTAACGCAATAATTTAATTTCGTAATTAAATTGCGACGTTCTGTAGGTTGTAATTTGAGAAAGTTGCTGCAATGGAAAATACCGAGGTCGCTTTTGCATAGCGGACATCCGGCTGTCGCAATTTTCTTTTGCGTATGATGAAATTGATTTTGATTATTGTTGAATGATTTAAAATAAGGTGACTTTTTGGGTACTTCAGGTAGAGTTACTTTTGATGCTGTATCTTGTTTACGTCGCGATGACTCCAATGACGTAAACTTGTTTTCTAGAAACTTCAAAAAATCACATAGTTTTGGCAGCTCCCTGGGGTTCTTTAATGATTCAATGTAGTCTTTATGGGATTCTGCGTCCAACTTCTGCGTCATAAGATGCACTATTAGTGGGTCCCATGAACTTATATCTATACCTAAGTTTTTGATGGAGTTTAGGCTTTCATTGATAGCGTCGTGAATTTTTTTGATAGTAGCTGCTGATTGCTGTTGAGACGTTGGTAAATTTAAAAGCAAATTGATATGAGAAGCGAAAATCAATTTTTTATTCTCATAACGGTGGTTTAAGAGATCCCAGCACACTTGATAATTTTCGGAGCTGATATGTAAATGCTGTATGATTTTTTCGGCTTCACCTCTTACCTTCCCTTTCAAATATTGCATTTTTTGTGCATTTGAGAGTGATCTATTGTTGTGGATCGCTTCACTGAACAAGTCTTTGAAGGACAGCCACTGATGATAATTACCACTAAAATTGGGGATGTCCATTTGTGGCGTTGATTTTTCCCGGTGACATGTTGACCTAATTAGCTGATTGATATTCTTTTTTATTTCTTGATATTTCTGTTCGTACTTACTATATTGCTGTTCATATTCGACATTTTCTTCGTAGAGCTCGCTATCGATTTCCCAATGAAGATCGTCGATGGCGGCCCACCTCTGATTTACAGACCTCAAAATATCTTCCAGTTCCCAATTTTCCTTTGATGTGTTAGGATTTATGTTGTTAACTGTACGCGCAAACGCCTTAAAGTTGCTTTGTTGCTTACGCAACATTTCCGCTAATCTGCTTTGATTACCACCAGATTTGAATTGAGGAGGGTGTGTATTAGTGATGTGCCGAGTACGGTTTGACTCGAGTGAGACTCGATTCCTGCTTTGGACTCGCCTACTCGAATATCAATTTATTTTGATTCGAGTACGCCGGACTCGATTCCGGTACTCGAGTCAGGAAGAATCGATTCGTACTTAATAACTCGATTCTATTTTGACTCGAGTCAGTTGGACTCGCATTCCAACTGACTCGAGTCTAGTATACGAGTTTTGTTAACTCGCTCGTACTCGCAAACTGTTTACTTAAGCAATGAAGTTGCACGGGTCTAACAATACAAACAAAACAAGTTTGAACCTGCGACTTTTTGTTTTGATTTGTTTGTTTTGTGAGTTAGCAGTTATTGTAAGTACTGAGTGAATTTAATTGTTTTTTAATACTGGAAGTGAAGTAATTAACTTTATTATTATAATGGCACCGAAAAAAACTCAGGAGTATGGAAGTGTTTTGAGAAAGTGAACGGCGATAAAATAAAGTGCAAAAACTGTGACTCCGTATTTAAAGATTTCAAAAATACAACTAATTTGCTAAAGCACCTAAAAAAATCTCATCCTTTTATTTACTCGACTCAGATTGAAAATTTTTCAACTATCCCCCTCGCTCAAAGTGAATCCGATTTATTAAGTGTAGCTTCTGGTTCTGGAGATCAAACGCCAGTCAACGAGGACAAGAAATCCAATCTATCCCAGTCAATGGCAGACGGCGAAACACTACCGGTACCACCACCACGTAAACGGCAACTTCAGATGACTTTTCCGTCTAAGCAAGCTTTGAAGGTGAACTCTAAAAATGTGGATAAAGCGTTACTAAGAATGGTGTGTGTTGATTTTCAACCGCTTCAAGTCGTTGAAAATGCAGGTTTTCAAGAGTATACTCGTGCGCTTAACCCTAATTATGAGCTACCTTCGCGGAAGATTCTTTCGGAAAAATTAATTCCGGAGCAATATTCTTTGGCAAGAAAGGCTACGCAAGAGATGCTTAAAGTAACAGATTACATTGCTTTGACAACAGACTTATGGACCTCCGATAGCAGCAAAAGTTACATGACCCTGACGATTCATTTCATTTATGATGGCAAATTTAAAACTTTAACTTTATCCACTAGGGAAGTTAAGGACGCCCATACAGCAGAAAATTTAGCTGCAGAAATTAAATATATTTGTGAAACAGAATGGAACATTTTGGACAAAATCATTTGCGTTACAACTGATAATGCGGCTAATTTAAAAAAGGCTATTGTTGATATTTTACAAAAACGTCACCACAGTTGTGCAGCTCATACTTTAAACTTGGTGGTTCAACATACCATCAAAGACAATGAACTATTACTTCGATTGATTGCCGAGCAATAGTAGCCTATTTCAAAAGAAGCAATAATGCTGCATATAAGTTAAAACAGGTTCAAGAACAAATGCAGCTGGAACCCTTAAAACTAAAACAAGATGTCCCGACGAGATGGAATTCGGTGTATTATATGCTGGAACGTCTCGATAAGGTCAAGATACCTCTTTCTGCTGCAATCTCTTCATTACCTGGCTGTCCAGATAACCTTAACGCTGACGAATGGATTGAGGTGTATGAGTGCCTTTGCGTGTTAAAATCTGTGGAACAAATGACGGTTATTATATCTGGCGAACAGTATTCAACGTTATCCTGCATTATACCTCTTATTCGAGGCGTACAAACGGCGCTAAGAAGTTGCAGATCTAATTCCGAAGTCGCTAGCAGATTAAACATAAAATTACTGGATATTTTCGATAGAAGATTTGGTGGTCATGAGATTAATAAAACTGTTGCTAAAGCAACATTCATGGATCCAAGATTTAAGAAAGCTGGTTTTGGCGTCGAGACAAATGCAGATAATGCTCAAAAATTTGTTGTTGATGAGTTGACGATATTGGAAACACAGGAATCTCAAGCTCAATTGCAGACCGTGCCAAATAGATCTCTACTGCCATCTACTTCACGTCTCGAAACACCTACAATTTCATCTTCAGATTCCCAGCAGATAACGTCAGAGGAGACTGTTGGCGACAATTTATGGGGGTATCTAGATAAAAGGGTATTGGAATTTTCAAGCAAAGAAAACCCCACAACATCAGCAATTATTAAGGTGAAACAGTACGTAGAGCTACCGTATATGGATAGAAAAGCCAATCCACTCGAATTTTGGGAACTTCGCAAAATCACCAACAGTGGCCTATATAAAATAGCTTTAAAGTATTTATGCATTCCAGCTACTTCTGTGCCTTCGGAACGCGTTTTCTCCAAGGCTGGACTTTTATGCAACCAGCGCCGCAATAGACTGGAGTCCAAGAAGGTTGACCAAATACTTTTTTTGAATAGTTATTTCAAATAACTTTTATTGTCTTATCACTATTTTTGTTTTTTTTTATATTAATTTAGTTTTGTACCTTACTAAATGTTATATTCTGAGCTATTGGGCTTAACAAGGAAAGAAGTGAAAAAATGTTTCCACCCAAAATTGTTTTCTCCAAATTATCCCACCTGAGGTACAAATTTTTGCACTTCTTTCTTTGTTAAGATCATAAAAGTAAGCACTAATTGCTGAAAAATAATAAAAAATACTAAGCTATTGAGTTTATTTACTTACTTTTTGTAAAATTAAAATGGTTTGCTGATGTAAATTTTAATGCTGTATGCTAGTACTACCGTGGCGTGGGTTTTTTCATATTCGAATATGAGCAATACTTCTTTTGAGTTCGATGGCAACCGCAACATTAGGAAGAAAGGACTCGGTAGTGAGGGTTGATTCGAGTCCAGCCGGAATTCAAATACTAACTCGAGTCCGGCAGGACTCGAGTCCGGAAGGACTCGAGTTAGTATTCGAATACCAAAAATACGATACGAGTAGAGGGAATCGAGTCATGATTCGAATACCATATAAACTGACTCGAGTCGACTCGATCCACCAAATCGACGACTCGGCACATCACTAGTGTGTATTACCTGCTACTGACATATGAGGAAATTCGAATTTTGGTGTAGGTACGTTATCCATTTGAATATCTGACCGTGGTGTTATTTGTTCTGCTTGCTGCTCGGAAACCTTCGCAGTCAATAGCGGGGTTGCTGGTCTAATAAAGGATCTTTCATCTATCTTTAATTCCCCTGGTACAAAACTGTTGATGTAAGCGCGCGTATCATTAAAAAACTGTAATGTTTTTTCATAATAATTCTCGATAAAAACCGCCTTCTAAAAAACCACATCAAAAAAGTAAGAAATAATTCCTCACCAAATAAATAGCGTAAGTACTTTGAAGTCGGGCGTGAAACATGTACAATTTTTTGTTGTTTTTTGTTAAAACCCGCCCGACTTCAAAGTACTTACGCTATTTATTTGGTGAGGAATTATTTCTTACTTTTTTGGTGTGGTTTTTTAGAAGGCGGTTTTATTTTTTTATAAAAATAATTTTTATTTCACTCTTTTTAGTGCATCGTGCAGGCCATTTGCGTGTTTTCTGGTAAATAGGTATGTGATCAAACTCAAAACCTCCTTTTTCGAAGTCGGTTAAAATACCTTGAGGTATCCCCTTTTTAACAAAACAAGAATCATCTAAATCGGTTCATAAACAAAGGAGTTATGCCTAAAGATAAGTATTAAATTCACATAAAGTGGTAACGAAAACGACAGTATTTTCAAGATTTCCTGAAAACTACTGAACCGATTTCAAAATTTCAAAAAATGGGACCAACTTGGAAACCAACCTGATGTACTAACGTTTGAACCATTTCAATCGGTTCAGCCGTCTTCGAGTAATCGGTGGACATACATAAAAAAAAAAAAAAAAAAAAAAAAACATACATACAGACGAATAGAGAACCTCCTCCTTTTTGATTTAGAAGTCGGTTAAAAATATGTATGAGACTGATCTTCATACTCCCCGAGCTTGATATGGTTAAGTTGGAACTCTTGCCAATAAGCGTCGAGTGTTTCCAGCCTCTTCTTAATATAAGACCCGTCTTTTTTGAAATTGCTTAGTAGCTGCTTGATTGTTCCCATGATTTGATACTGAGTAGCTAAAAGATCCTCCATCTTGCTTAATTTGATCGATTACAGATCGATAAGAATTAAAATTGGAAAGATCTTACTTGTGAGCTGGAGTAGATGGCGTAGTCAGGGACGACCTGCTTGTGTGCTTGTTGATGTAAAGTTGATGCTTGTGCCTGTTTTTGATTAACAGACGACGTAAGTACTTCTCCTTCCAAAAACACTGTGATCCAATTTGCTGCGTAGAACCACTTACACGAAGTCAATTTACGCGTAACTGATCCTGCCTGTTCGTTCGTAGGCTCGAAGGACCATTTAGATGTACGAGACACCTAGAGATGCTGTGATAATAACTAAAAGATGATATTGATTTAAACTATTTATTACAACACGAATAATTGATAAGGTAAAATGATACTACTATGCTAAGTGATTGATATATGAGCGCGCGTCCGCCGCGATGTGTGTGGTGACGTGAACTAACTTATAATTATAATTATTTATTACAATTAATAAATTGATGATTTGGCGGTTTGGCGAAATGCACGGTTGCACCGTACAAATAGAGAACCTCCTCCTTTTTGATTTAGAAGTCGGTTAAAAAATAACTTTGTTTTTCATAGTGTTCGTATGAATGACAAAGCTATATTAATTGCGATTTTCGAAAATGCGTTATAGGTATATCAAAAACTTGTAAAGCCTACTTAGCTGTGATAATATTTCTTTTAACTTCGTCATATATACAACTATCTTGAATTTTTTCACGTATCCAAACACAACCATTTGGCTGGAACGGGGTGGGGAAACTTGACTCTTACAAAATTTTGTACTTTAAAACATAATAATTCACAAACGGATGCCTCAATCAAAAAACTGTTTTCACAAACCTGTAATATTTTTGAAATTGCTATCCAACGACACCCCACACTATGGGGTAGACTAGAAAAAAAAGTTACTTCCCACTTCACGTGTAGGGGAGGTAAAAAAAAAATATTTTCAAAATTTTACTTTACCAGTTTGTCAGCGTGATTTATATATATATTCATACAAAACTACCTAGGCTGCGGACAGACAGACGGACATGGCGAAACTATAAGGGTTCCTTGTTGACTACGGAACCCTAAAAAGTACTAAGTTTTTCTTTTCTTGAATAAATGCTGGCCTCAAGAAGAGTTATGAGAACGCCCTATTATAGGATTTCGAAATGAAAATGTTACTCCAGCATAAAAAAGTAATTTAGGAATGTCACAGAAGGTAATAAGTTGAAAATTCCGCGCTGCACTGACATACACAGATGGTTAATTAAAATTGTTACTTGAGTTATCAAACCTCTAAAATTGTTGATTAAAATTCAATCAGCATAATATATCATAAAGACATAGGTAGTAATTTTTATGTTGTAATGGTTGTAAGTAGTCTGAAATGATGAAGTAAGTAAATATAATACTTACTGCTAAAACAAATAGGGCCCACCCTATGATTTTCTTAACATTTGTTTACAAATACTTTTAAGTGGGTAACGTAACACTGTGGATTTTGGTTGCACAAGAATTTCGTACGTATTTAATGACCGAAAATTACTAACCTAAATTAGTCGATATTACACAAAACACATAATTAACGTGGGAGACAGTTCTAAAAGCAAGTTGTTCATGCAAGAATCCCGCACTAAACTTCGCCTATAAATTTAGTGTTCACAGTTTATTACTATGCTCAGAGATATTGAGAGGTAAGAGCACACCGTATCGCGAAATGCATTGTTAACAAGGTTGCCATGGAGATTGCAAAATTAAGAAAAATAAGTGTTTTATAATGAGTGAAAGCTGTATCCGGTTGTATCATAATGACCATTATTAAACACTTTTATTTATTAAAGTTGACTATGGCATAAAGTGTATTAATATACGTTCAGGCATGAGTTCATAATTCGAATATTATAACACGAGTGTAAATAAAACACTTAATAAAGTTTATGGTTGGAATAAACATGTATACCTACTTATGTGTTATTACCTCTTTATCTTGACTACTAGTAAAGCGTGGGCTCTACTGGGAGCGAAGTTAAGCTAAAAAGTGTTTGGTTTCTTAGTAAATTATTGTGTGAACCACGGAAATCTGAGCATGGTGTGAAATCGTGTATGGAAATACTCGAAAATAACCTATTTTTTCTTAGCTTTCGTCCCGAAGGGGCTTAAGTTTAGGTATATAATCAAAACAGTGTTAATGAAACACAGGCCAAATGTGATATAAGTATGTGTTTAGGGCTCCTTACATCCGCCGCGGCGCCGCGCCGCCGCCGTTTGGATGTAGGGGGGAACGCTCTACATTTTACTACAATTACGCCATGCAATTAATCATCTCTATATTTTATATAGATATATAAAATCCTAGTAAAGTACTTTTAAACCTACATATTAACATGGTGATTTGACTGCATAAATAAAGGAAAACATTTGTTTCTTTACTATTAGATTTTAGGTGAAATTTTAATTGAATAACGTTTTATCATTCAGGATAAAACAAACCTAGCTCCGAAAAGGTAAAAGGCCTTAAAAAAGTAATACCTCATTCTGCATTACCATCTATTCTCGAAAAAAGGTCTGAGGACCCCTTTTTGTAGAGCCTCGTTCACACTCAGCGAAAACTCGCTGCGATTAGGCACTCGCGGCGAATATTCTCTGAGTGTGAGAGGCTACAAACATATCTTAGATTTCTGCGTGAACTTCATTGAAATCAAACCACTTTTTCACGGATTTAATCACGCGTATATTGCACAGATTCTTAATTAGTAATTTTGAATTGTATTTTTATAAGATACGTTTCGGCACCTTTCCAGGGTCCGAGGTCACGGAAACAGAAACAAAATTAAAAATCTTTTAAAATCACAATTCAAAATTACCAATTATGTGTGCAATATAGGCCCGATGTAATCCGTAAAACAGTGGTTTTATTGCAATATTGCAATGACACAGGCTATTCGCTATTATACAGGCGCTGTAAGTTTAATTCGTCATGATTTTCATTGAGCATGTTCGACTTTGTTCGCAGCAACTGCTCAGTCACCGCGAGAACTTCCTGGCAGCAATGTGTCGCTACGGTTGTTATTCGCAACGAATAGACAGAGTATTCGCTTGTGTGAGCGAAGCTTAGACGGCGTAAAACTCATTGCAACCGCATCACTCATAAAACGAAGTTCATCGCCCCGCAATTGAGTTGCGAATCGGTTTCCAATCGGATATATCTGTAACATTGTATCGTGATAACTTTGCAGTATATAAACTTTAACGTTTGAAGGTATTACTTGCAGTTTATACCAGTTAGTGTTAAGTTTTCTTTTCTCATGTACCTAATGTTCTATTAGAATAAAAATAATACCTCCAACTGCTTAGGCGGGATCTTCGAAGGCTGGTATATTTTTTCTTGAAAATATAAATACTTCATATTTATTAATATTGTGAATTAAGTAAATTGGCTACATGTCATAAAAACCCGTCCAACGAGCGAAACGAATTGACATGTTTTCATTTTTAACAAGGTACCTTAAATCGAAAACCATTTCGAGATTTTTCAATTTCTAACACTGTACATATTTTTTCGGATTTATAAATCACTTATTTATTGAAATATTCGGAAAAAAGCCCCTTTTATCTTGATGAAGGAACATTATGATGACATTCCTTTGCGTAACATAAAAAAACGCCTCTCATTAAAAAAAACTGTCGCTGCCAAGATGAGTAATGAGTACAAAAATTATACCCGCCTCTTTCACTCAATTCTGTCATGCCCGGAGAGTGACAGAGATGGGTATAAACTGCAGATGTCAAGTTAGAACCGAGTTGTAGTGATACTCTTCGCTAAACCTAACCTGTTTTGTTTATTGACATAGATAGAACTATGGACTTGCGATATCAGTAAAAATAATATTGTGCCTCCTACTCCAACAGAAGGAAGATTAACATATTAAAGCTAACTTATCATAACTTTACTAAACTAACAATTGAAAATTATGAAGGTGGCTGAAGGATTTGTTATGGCAGACATTCGCAACCTTCCCAAAGTTGGCATGATGATGTTATTGGAATATGCGTGAACACGACTCATTTAACGTTGCGGAAATAAGGGGAGCTGAAGTTTTATTTTCATCGAGAGATGCCTACGTAGAAGAAACTTCAAACTTCTGTAGGCTATGTGGAAGTAAAACGAGAGCAAGCCATGTGTACCATCAAGGGCAGAGTAATTCCTGAACACAAAGTTCGATCAAAAATGAATATAGTTAAAGCAGTTATTGATGAGAGTAAAGACACTTTAGTATACACACATACACAAGTATGCTTTACCGCATAGCCAAACAAATGGCATGTTTGAGAAATTCTCCAGTGTTGTTTCGTTCAGTAGTTACTCTGCCCGTCATTACATGTGTGGTGTGAAATATCAAGTCAGGCTATAGTTTAGTATTTAAGTACCTACTTATTTTTGTTATTTAAAATAGAAGTCTGTGTTTGATAATATTTAAAAAGTAGTCGTGTTCTGTCTGTTTAATAAAATACAATTTCATTTTGATATGCGTTTATTTCAATCTTTATCTACTTCCTGATCTAGGAATCTACCTTTCTAAACTACTAAAAACTAGAAAAATGTCTGTTCATTGAATATATTCCAGAAAAAAACAGTTGGATTAGAGACAACTGGGACATAACCAATGCAAAAAAACACACAACACCTTTTTCTTGTGTATTTGGAAAGGGATTTAAATATCCTGATGTTGAAGGAAATGTTGGATCTTTATTAACATTTTGAAGCCTTCTTGGTACTTGGGGTTTTAGTCGAGGTCTTGTGACTTTATTCTCCATCCAATCCCTGTAATTTAGTTCACACTACCACATGGTACTTTATTTTTATATAAAGCAGCACACCACTGTGAATGTTTGGACATGGGCACGTACAAAAATGTTTTTTGGCATTTCAGAACTGTATTTTTGCAGCCAGGAACTACACATAAAATTAAGGGATCTAATTCACGAACAGTTTTTCCATTTTGAATTAAACTTACGAGTTATGAAGAGAAATAACATCAAATAAAACAACTTAAACTAAACGAGAAACCGTAACAACAACAGACAACAAACGTCATTAGTGTCACGTTGACTTGACGACGTCAGAATGTATTTTTTTTAATAATTTGCAAAGGTATGTCCGCCAACCTGCCTTCTTCCTGGACTTAGGCTCTTTTTGAATGAGTAAGTTTTCAAATTAATTTTACGATGACTAAAAATAAAAATTTTGGAATAGGAAAAAATAGGAGTCTCCTCTTTTTAAATGTTATTTCTAATAAGCAAATAAAAACACATGCTAAATTTTATGAAATGTTGTCAATTCTTTAATGAAGTCCTACGAAACCTCGCACACCTGACGGAATATAAAATCAATCGAATTTTCGAAATTACTTTTTTTTCGTTCGGCCCGTTTCCCGCAAAAAAGTGTGCATTCACCTTTAATCACAACAAATTTTAAGGTTTCTTGATCTCTATTAAGTATTAACCAAAACTGAAATCAGAAGTAGTTTCAGCATATTTAATTATTCTTCTTAGTCGGTATCTTCATTACTGAAGGTCGTATCCAAATTGAAATGTTTAGGCCCGATGTACTAAGCTCTTCCACGTGGTTCTATTTAATGGTTACTATATCCTTTTATTATTTCCTTGGAAAAGACAAATAGGTAAGAAAATATACACTGATATTTATACTGTTTTCATTTAACCATGACCCTCAAAATGTTGTAAGTAAAATTTCTTTGCTTCGAAACGAAAAGGCTTTGAGTTGCAGCGTTTGGCGGAGCCATTCGTTCTTACATTGAATTTAGCTGCTATTTCTTCTCTTGTAATGGGTTTTTTTAAAAGAGCTACTTATATAAAATGTTCACGTGGAGTTCTTGCTGAACTTTGTAAAACTAGGAATTTTAGTTGCTGAGGCAAGATACGAAATTTTGTTTTCTTATTAGTTGAGAATGAAAGGTCTTTGCTTAACACATTAGGAGTAGATTAGATTGCTGTTACAGGTATAATGATATTATTGTGTTCATATTAACCTTCCTATACTCGCGCAAATATTTGTAACACCTATACTCGCGCATGGTGTCACAGACCGATAGTTCGTACCCCTTCAAAATATATTTTTTACTATGATGCCCAAAAAATGTTACTATTATTCCAATGTTTAGGATATATTGAAACAAAATAGTATGAATAATATTTAATATATTAATTATTTTACTGACTTACGGTCTATTACAAATCAGTCTTCGAATTAGAGATCATTTTCTGAAGTACTAAGAAAACAAAAATAAAATCTGAACTTCTTTTGAAAAACAAAATAAACTTCTATATAGTAATAAAAAACATATCAAAGAACATATTTATCTACGTTTGGCTTAGTTTTCAGCCTCTTCATAACAATCCTATATTACACTACTAGCCTTCCGCCCGCGGCTTCGCCCGCGTGTACTACACGACGTTATCCCGCGGGAAGGTGATATTTTTCAGGAATAAAAAGTAGCCTATGTCCTTTCTCAGGCTCTAGACTATCTCTGTACAAAAATTCATTCAAATCGGTTCAGTAGTTTAGGTGTGATTGTGTAACACACAGACAGACAGAGACGTATTTATAATATAAGTAAGGAAGTAAGGATAAGGATTACGTACACAAAAAGTTGCACCTATACTCGCGTCGGACTCATGGACCAATTGGCGCCAAATGCTACAACACGTGCACTTCTCACGAATGCGCGGTGAGCACTAAAATGAAGTTAGGCACAGATCCGGCAGCTAGCAAGGAACTCGACTACTCAGGACTTTCGTAGTTAAAAATAATCCCGAAAATGTATTTCGTCGGTGTCACAGACCAACATGCGAGTATAGGAAGGTTGAGTAGGAAAAAATTCTTTAAAAAGTAAAAAAAACTTCTCTAGGTGGGAGTACCACATTTTTTTTGGTTTATAGTGAGGGCAAATACAGTATTTTCGTTTACCTACGGGCACAGGCCTGTCTCTCGCCGCACCCAGCCCTCCCGCCAAGCCTTACAGGCTTCGCGTCAGGGCTGGACGGTTCTAGCCCCTGCCCCGCCCGAGCTGACGAGCTTATAGCTCGAGAGAAGGCCAGACAGATGGAAAGAGCCTCTCCTCAATCTCCCCATAAGTTTACCCACTCAGTAGCATATAACCTCATCACACCCCTTTTAATGCTGTTCGTCGAGCGAGAGAGAAGTTTATTTTCTTTCTTCTTTTACTCTTTAACGGATTTTTTTATGTCGTGAGTTGTCTATTTTTTATCGTTTTTTTTTTAATTACACACATAGTATGTTAGCCAGTAATATAATGTGTAAGATCCCTTCTGCAGCTAAGCAAATGACCTGATGAGCTTACACAGATCTTCACAAGTTGTAGTTAAGAACCACCTCGATCACATCACTTTCAAACAAAACAAACTGCTTCAAAATTGGTCCATTCGGTCAGGAGCTACGATGCCACAGACAGACACACAGATACACATACACGTCAAACTTATATAACACCCCTCTTTTGGAGTCAGGGGCTTAAAAGGTTTCTTTATGAGAATAGAATTTTATAAACTCAGTGTTTAATATTCACTTCTGACGATAATTAACGAAAACTAATACTTACCTACTGTCACACGTCATGATCCATACTAATATTATTAATTTGAAATTGTGTTTGTCCGTTTTTCACGTCAAAACGGAGCAACGGTTCGAAGTGATTTTTGGTATGGGGATAGTGTGGGTGCTGGAGTGACATAGGCCACTTTTGATCCCGGAAAAATATCAGGTCCCCGCGGGATAACGTCGTCTAGTTCACGCGGGCGAAGCAGCGGGCGGAAGGCTGCTTTCATAATAATAGGTCTTTTCATATGAAATTGCCGTTTTTTTCTTTTGTACATAAAACTTAACAACTTTTATAATATTAGAAATATATAATTTCTTTAATATTGCGTTACATTAAGACCGTATCGAGCAACTTTTAATAATTTAATAACCACGATATTTGATTATTTACATAGAAAAAACTTATTCCGAAAGTTACGACTATTTTTGTTTCCAGAATTTCGTACTTTATTAGTAGTAACTTAGTGAAAAAAATTTTTTTTCTATTAACGAATGTGTCATTTAGTAGTTAAAATGTCCATAAATACGTGTGTAAAATTTTGTAAATTTACTTAATATTAGTCGTTAAATAATAACAAAAACGTTAGTATGGAAAAATAATAATTACAGAAATCTCCATACAAAACGGCAATTTCATAGGTAAAGACCTATTATATCTTCAGTACCAGATGCTGTTACTATATGACTAGGATTATCATTAGGTAGGATAGCCAGCTCCGATAGTTCATACTGGTTATTAGCCCCGTCCCTTTCACTCGATTCTGTCACAACTGGGGAGCGAGACGGACGAGTGTAACGAAGTTTCGGGTTTTGCGTTTAAGAGTAGGCCCTCTATAGTACTCCCGTATAGGCGCAATCGCAGGTTTCGAGCCTTGTCTATGTCTATTGATATTACGGGCATATTGTATGGAATGTATCAAATATTTAAAAAATATATTTTCTTCGCCGTACTCGCCGCCATTTTATTTCGCCACGACCCTAATTACAATATTTTAGAAATTGAGGGGATAAAAAAATCTTTTATATAATTTTATGTTTATTTTCAGCAACGTTGATGCGTAAGTTGTAACTATAAAATCTCAAAAATAAATGATTAAATTATTATCCATCTATGCGTAAATTATTATAGTAATCTATAACATCAAATCACTTTGTTAAAACACTGATTGGATTAGGACGCTAACAGTACTAATGCAACAGTTATTGCGTATTATAGTTCAAACTCAGATGATCGAATGATACGTGGGTATCATCATCATCAGTTCATTTTAGAGTTCCAATTTCATTTATTGGAGGAACCCCTGTAGTGGTCGGTTACGGGATGGGTACAGCCTTAATGAAAAACTTTCCGGATCATCACTGGTTTCCTAAAACCGACCCCGGTAAGTCTGCTGTACCCACTGGCTGGTATAGCGCCCCCAGACGTCCGCAGAGCTGTGGCGAGCTCCTATGAGAGAGCAAACATCCAGGACGACACACGGCACCCCATGTATGAAAACTTTTCAGTGCTACACAGATTAAAAAGCCGAAACGATATCCTAAAATGTGTTGTTCCCCTAATAACAGACCCTGCACAGGCGAGACGCAGACCTTTAGCGCAAACAACTCCACCAACGCCGTATGTTCCACTTTCCGAGATTCTCCCTACTGGACATGGATTGTCTTGGCCAATATATACATCGCCTTTATATAGGCTTCGGTCTCAAGTTGGCCGGAGCAAAGAAAACATGTTCCGATGGGGAGTCTCGGATGGCTCTAATATGGGTTGTATTTGCAGTGAAACTCAAACGATCGTAAGTACCCCGCATGCCCTGCACGCAGGAGGATTTAATGCATGCCACGGATAGGGCAGTTAACGTGGTCATATTCTGGGCCGCAACAATATAGTGAGTGTTTGCCATCGCATCGCTCAGAAAAAGAAGACCTTCCCGTCTTCTTTTTCTGGGTATCTCGAGTTTCTACATACTTCGGAATGCACGTTAAAGCGTTGGGACCGGCTGCGTTGGAAGGCCTGTGCGCCAGCAGTGGGGATATTAAATAGCTGATGATGATAAGTATTCATCTTTGCCAAATAGTATAAACAAAGTTGCTTCCCGCGATTTATGTTTCTGTACTATGTAGTCTGTACGCTACGACGTACGCTAGCCTGGTGAAAATCGCGTATTTCATATTAGTTGTAGTGAAATTGACCATGAATGTTTAAAATTTTATACCTACCTTTTTTGCTTGACTTTCACTTATTTATAATAATTTTCACCTGATTATTCATGTTTGAATGCGAAGTGTAAGCGAAGTGCCAGAAGAATAACCTTAAAGAATCGCACCACAGAGAAGTAAGTTGTACCTTTGCAAAGTCAAGGTTGGTCGCGTGTTTACACATAACTGCATTCCATGCTTACATTTAACATTTTTTACACACTTTGGTGAAGCACTTACGCCAGAATACGTGAACGCTGCTTTGAGAGTGTCTCAAGCAGCGCCAGCGCCCTGTTGCTTTAAATTTCAAAAGTAGGAAAGAGACGCCGTGATATTTTAATCTCTTTTAGTTTAATGAGTGATCAAATTTCACCACAGACATTCATGCCAATTTGATCAAACTGTTTGAACGAGCACGCTTGATCAAATTACTTGAACTTCTATATGGCTGCCATAATAGTTGGGACACAACAATGCTGAAGACATCGTTGTTAAGGCGTCAGACTTAAATAATATGGTAGTAGCTAGCCAGATGGACTAAGAACAAGTCCTGCAACCAACCAAACCGAATACAATAATAGCTACTCTCACTGGGAATCGAACCCGGGACCTCTGGGTCTGATACCGGTTTGTACCACTAGACCAAGGAGGCGGTTGAAACAACATACATCCATATACATAGAAACACATTTATGGCTATAAATTATATGTGCACAATCATATGATATCATCAGTAGTACCAGTACCAGCCACAAATCCGCTTGTTTTGACGTGTCAAAAATACATTTGCAGATAACATCGTAGATGCATACTCGCACAGGCCTGCATTAGTCGTCGTAAATATGAATTTATGGAGGCAATACTCGTTAAATGACTTCCATGCAAAAACTGTTGGATTGTAGAGGGTTCCTTTTAAAATTAAACACTTAAATTACATGCTTGATATGCTAACTGCCGCACTCAGAGACGCCAGTAAAATTTTATTGGCAATTAAATATATTTCCTACTTTATTCAATACTAGGCATAAAAAGAGACAGAACGAGATTTAATAGTAAATTAAAGTTAACTGGCGTCGCTTGTGCGGCAGTAAACTGCGTCACGCGGACGCCCGCGCGGTTCCATACACAAGTGCTCCGTCGCGGGCCCCATCGCGGGCACCCGCGCGGGCAACCGTCGCGGGGAGGCGGGCCCCGCGCCCGCGCCTTGTGACCCGTTTTCCCGCGACGGGTGCCCGCGACGGGGCCCGCGAGCGGTTACCGGTAGCACGCACGGGCTTGTTCAGCCAATAGCGCTATGTGATGCGGTTCCACGGAGCCCTCGCGCGTGTCCACGGAGCCCGCGCGCGTGTCCACGGACGGAGACACGCGACGCGTGCCCGTCGCGGGCGCCTGCTTTACTCAGTTTAGGCCCAGGGCCAGTTTCACCACCGTTACTTATCAGACAGTGACGGAACTGGCTCTAAGTATGATTGGAAGCGGACAACGGTTTAAGCAACCTTCAATTGCGATTGTTAAGCAACTAAAGCTAAGGTCGGTCACGGATAGTGACCAAATTGATTGAGGATTCCGGGAGTAATGCGCTTCCACCTTCAGCCTTATCACCACTTAACATCAGGTATGATGAAGGCTAAGTGCTACCCCGTAGTGATAAAAAAAATGAGATCTGAAGGTCAGCGTATCTGACTGTACAGTCACTAGCAATAACATATCGACACCGTAGGACTGCCATATTTGCAATATTGAATGAGTTTTGTGGCACAGATAGTTTTGTACTGGAACACTTCAATGTGACAAAGTTCTATGGTGTATATTTATTATTGCTAGTAACTGTACAGTGCCACAAGCTTTCGGAGGAGGAGGAGGAGCCACTTGCAATACCAAATTAGCTGTCAAAATGGGCTGTCGTATAAAAACTGTTTTAGTTCCAAAGATAATCACCGGAACAGAAAAGCTTGCTGCACTACATCGACTGACACGTTAAGCAATTGGTTTTTTGTTCCAGTTTTTTTGTTACACCTAGGGGATCTATAAAAAAGGTTGACCTCACAATTAAGATTTAAAAGGTTTAAAACTCTTGCAGCACTTCTTTAGCACGTAATGTAACTAATTAAATTCAGTATTCTCTATTGTGATGGAAAGTGACCTTATCAATGTGTGAAGGTCATTTTTCAATTTGACGACTCTGTATGAAATATAACAAGGAGAAAAAGATTGCACTTGACGAGTTTCTTGCCGGTTCTTCTCGCAAGGTATCCCGCCGGCCATAGGCTTTGCGAACCGATGGCGTAGCTTCTTTGACGTTCATAAGTGTTGTTAATACAACCTATATTGAATAAAAAAATTTATTTGATTTGATTTGTTAAACTTCGATTTAACTACATATTTTTGATCGGATACTTGACTCTGGATCACTACGAATTGGCTGTAGAAACAAAATGTATTGCTACAGGTTTGTAGCACCTCGTAGTGCTACGAAATCGTAGATTCTCGTAGCAGTATTTTATTAACTCGTGTGTCGACTTCTTTTTTTAATAACAATATTTTGATATTTCTGTGTTTTATTTCTATCAGATTAAAGTGAAGTTTTTTTATTTTATTTTCTTAACTTGCCTACACTAGACTCATCATCAACAAAATATCGCAAACAATTTATACACTTGCATATACTTTTTCTTCTGTGCGTGTCAGTGAATTCAGTGGTGGGCCAGTAGTCATTAGTCGCTGCAATAAATATACTTTAATATAGTAAACGCCAATACTCGAGGCATTCGCGGTCGTATATTTGTTCTTTTTTTTGTAATTTATTCTCTTATTTATATTCAAATACCTTGTTGTTAATATTGTTTATGACGACTTGACCTCAATCAAAAGTTTTAAAACGGCATTTTCGTGACTATAACTATTGTACTTTTCAAATAACTCTTATTTTAATTTTTAGTTTTTTTTGCATTCACAATGCAATTTTTATAATAGAAAAATGGAAAATGAAGTAGGTATTTAGAAAAAATCGACCCGTCTCACAACTAGCTCCGATGGGATTTGAACGAATTTTTTATTTGCATTGTGTATGCAAAAAAAACTAAAAATTAAAATAACTTGCAATTTAGTTATTTCTTCTTTAGCGATTGCCAAATACCTGGAAAGGTATTTCTTTCGCGTGTGAGGGTAGTAATATCTCCACATTGATGAAATTAACGCTGACTATACAGCGAGTAAGAAGTAATTGGATAAATTCGACGCTTCTCGTAACGACTCCGTAGCTCAATGGTTAGAGCAGTCGCCCGGATAGCGAAAGGTCGTGGGTTCGAGTCCCATCGGAGCTAGTTGTGAGACGGGTCGATTTTTTCTAAATACTTCATTTTCCATTTTTCTAACTCTTATTTTCCTATTTTCACTCCACATTCTGCCCCAACATATATGTTTGGAACTAAATTGTGTAACGAGTGAGGTGTCAAAATCAACGGAAACCCATAACAAGCTTTGCATTTTAAAAGCCTATCAGATATGTCACCTCTTCATTTACGCCCGAACGGAATTCATCGGATCATTCAGCAGTATTGGAATATTTTATGCAACATGTGAACATAGCGGCTTACAAAACATTCAGTTTGAAGCCAGCCAGTTTGTCTGGGTGATATTGAACTAATGGGAACCAACAGGCTACCTACCTAACTTACTTGAAAATACGGAATAAAAGTTTCATGGTAATTAGAAATTAGCCCACGCAAACGAAGCTGTCTGTTTGGGTCACAGTAAGTTTCACCTCCACAAATTAAAACTTACCAAAATAATAACAAACGGGCATTCAAAAGAAGACGGAACCCTAAAACTGAAACATTGAACCGCACACGAGCAATTTTTCTACTGTTTTTCTACAAACGCAAATAAATGTGCGGTCATTTTTTAAATGCGGCAACATTTTCGAAGCAAGTGTTATTGGAAATTTATCGTTTGCGTGGGCTTGTTTCTAAATTTTAAACTTTCGTGTATCAAACTACTTACTATTATTTTGTAGCTTTAATTAAAATAAAACATTACTAAACTAAAAACTAAATTTTGTAAAAAAAGCCATATTCTGGACAACTATGTTATGTAGTAAATTTGATCGGCACTTGAAAATTCCATTTCAAAAATATTTGTCCCACTAAAATTGTTACACTGGGTGTTTGGGAATATTCGAGTATTCGCGATACGATACGATAGTTATTCAAAATTTGTTTCATGTTTTAAAGCTGTGGGTAGTGTTAATAATGTTCTCGCATAAATTGTTGAGTTGTTTTGATTATAAGCCTATTTCTTTCTTTGTGACAGATGCACGACAATAGCACGCTCATACTTAATCCCACCCTTGCTTCGCACGTATGCAATATAATTAAAATGTTTTTATACAAAAAAATATTTTTCTCTATTGATGAAAGCCGCACCAAAATCCGTTGCGTAGCTTGAAAGATCTAAGTGTACTGACACGGCGGGAAGCGACATGGTTTAAAGGCTACTGTGAAATGTGATAGTTAAATCCATACTTGATATCATGAATGTGAAAGATAGGTTTAAAGACATTTATTTCTCATACAAACATAAAGTTCATTTACAATGAGATACAAAAGATACATTATTAAACTTAATACTAATATCGTGCCTCTGGCGTGACTGCAACAAACAATTGATTGATTGACAAAAGATTATTTGTTGATTTGTTTGTTTGTCTGTCTTTCACGTCAAAACGGAGCAACGGATCGATGATCGTGATTTTTGATATAGGGATAGTTTGGGAACTGTAAACAGACTACTTTTCATTTTGGAAACAAAATTCACATTCCCGAGGGATAACGTCGTGTAGTCCACGTGGGTGAAACTGCGGGCGGAAGGCTAGTGAGTATATTAATATTATCATAGCTTTTTACATTTGGGACCATAAGCGATCAAAAATGAGTTATTAACCATTAATATGATTGTGCAAAAAATTGTGTGCCAATTGACGCCTGATTCAATCAAATATTCATAATGATACCATAACACGTTAGTACCTACTATTATGATAATATATTCTGTGCCATAACCCCACTACATTGCAGCTACAAAAATATGGGCAAACAAAAGTATCATCATAATTTTACTATATTTTTTAAAATAATTACCTATCGCTGACATACTTTTTTATTATATTATATTTAGGGGAATGCCTTTACGCATACCCCATCCACGTAGAGTACAGTGTCTAAATTGTGTCTAACGCCTGAATTCTCGAACGCAAATCAAATTTGGGAGCGTCTTAAACATCATGGCATCTCTTTTATACGTTTGACATTTAAAGCGACAGGGCCATGCTTGAGACGCTCCCAAAGTTAAGTAGCGTTCGAGTATTCGGGCATAAGGTGGTTATGTGGGACTTGCTTAGCCGCTTCCTGACCCCCCATCCACTAGCAAGAACGTGATGTGGGGTCAGGAAGAGGGAATACCCACTAAACCTCTCAGTACTAGCTACTAGCTCACTGAGCGTCGGTTGGTCATGAGAGTTGCTGTGGCAGTCGCCCCTAAATGGCTGACATACTTACAATGTCTATAAAGTTCAAGCAAAAATCTTTCAAAAAATTTAAAAGTGTACGCACGTTCGTCCTTTTCTTTTAGAACTTAACTGTAAAAGTTGTTCATTTCAAATATTCAACAAGCTTTTTTATCTCCAGCACTATATCTGCTCTTCAACACTTGGGAAGTTATTAATTGTATTACTGCCTTCTCAACACAAGCAAAGGTCTCGTTTGCGAATTACTACGGAATAGCAGTCCATGATCCACTTACAAACTTCAGGATGGATTTTTATGATTCTTTGCTGGACTTTTCAACTCAATAAATTAGGAGGAGCGTTTCTCTTCACCTTTTTATTGTACTGTTAAAGATGCTAAATAATTTTTAAGTAGCTCCTTTATTATGCTTTGTTGAAAGTTCTGATGAATAAGAAACTTTTAACTAACTCGAGTGATATTCAGTCGTTAAATTTAATGATCGTTAACGGCTTCACAATATATTTAATATGAAATATAATATTATTAGAAAAAAATTACCCGTATCAGAACTAGCTTTGATGGATGGCTTTGAAGGTCGTGGGTTCGAACCCACGACCTTTCGTTGTTGCTAGTTTGTGAGCCGGGACTCAAATAGTTCTGTAAATATTACGAAAAGCGGGATTTTTACCATGTTTTGATTTATTGTTGAGTCCCCGATATTGCGGCGCAGTTGCACACGCCATGATCACGGAGTAACTGAATAAAGTTAATGCGGGTTGGATGTTAGGAGCAGACAAATCTGTCTACCCTCTATCTTGTTCGTTTGCTACGCTCGTTGCCCGTACCACTGTTTCCACGTGAATCGGGGACTCGACAATAAATCAAAACATGGTAAAAATCCCGCTTTTCGTAATATTTACAGTGTTAGTGACCACGAAAGTTTAAAAAGTTAATTCAAATAGTTCTCTTTTTAATATAACTGTGAAACAAAAACTGAATTATAAATGTAAATAGTAAAATATATAATAAATGAAAATAGGTTGTGAGATGGGCGGGAGAGGTGTTGTTCTGTCAAACATAGCTTCTTTATTCAACATACTTTATTACTATTGGAATTATTTTACAGGTTGCAGTTTAGAGCACTCTAGATACTTAAACTTAACCGATTGATTTTAATAATCTAACTACCGTGCCCTTCACAATATTAATTATTATTTGAAGTCAAGGTACAAATAAGAACAGCCTAAAACGTCTTCGAGCAATATTATTCGGTATCTGGTTTCAAAAACTCGAGACCTGCCCCCTGATCGGAAACGCTCCCGACAGCGGAATGTATGCACTGTCTCTGACACTCAATATAGAATAGAAAAAGACAAAGCACAGAAATTCAAATCCGATTCCGTTTCTGACGGTTTATGAATCAGGGAGCAGGTTTAGGTACCTATCATTTTGATCAGTGGCTGTATTCACCCTGAACATTGTGTTATGCTCTGACCAGAGAACGCAACCACGCGTCTTCGAAGCGCGAGCGCCCCGCTGTAAAATTGGTCGCGCGACAGACGCTCCCGCTTTGAGCTACTCTTGAAATTCGAACGAGCCATAAAAAATACTCGAGTAATAAATATATCGGGTGACCTAATTCTCACTAAGTCAATCGGGATTCTGAAAACAGGCAATTTATCCGTTATCTAGTTTCCTTAAGACAGTTTCTTAAAGAAATCTATTTACCTATGCGATAGATTATTGGAGTTATTGTAATAAACTTATTATTATTATTTACTAGCTGTTGCCCGCGACTTCGTACGCACGGTAGAGTGACTTTTGTATTTGTTTATTGTATGTGTAATCTACACATCCTTCCAGTGATCACAAAGTATATGTGTGTGTATAGGTGTAGGTCTCGGAAGCGCGGAATTCAGTTTTGCGCTCGCGATTGCTTGTTAACCGAGCTTCACGGTCCTCATCGGTTTTAAGAGCACGAAGTAACCTCATCCTCTCATTCGTTGGCGTTCGTGGGGCCGGTCTGTGCGCAGTCTAAAAGGTACCGGTATAAAATATACTAAGAAAAAAATCATCATTTAGATGAATTCATTATTTGTCTTAAACATGGTATTAGGTACATTATTGAATTAAACAAATAATGGATAATATCCTGTGATTGGATAAATGTCTAAGTAATATCACAGAAAAAAACTTTTACAAACTTTTGACCTAGAATCATAAGATTTGGCGAAACTGCAGATCTTACTGTAAAAATAAAGGTTAAAACAATAATGATAATTTGTAGTTTAATCACTAAAAAAACTAATTCCAACTTATATTTGTAGTTAATTTCATACAAAATGTGTACATAGGTCTTCAAATATAAGTTTCTCTACGTTTTATAAGATATCAAGAAATCTTTCCGCAATAAAAGGTACCCTATATGTTTACCCAGTTTATAAGTTGTTACTACACAAAATTTGGTAAAAATACGTCCAGTAGTTTTTGCGTGAAAAGTGAACATACAAAGAGACGCCTGCAAATATAAGTTTGTCAACGTTTTTTAAATATAAAGAAATATTTCCGCAACAAAAGGTACCCTATATGTTGAACCAGGTTATAAGTTATTACTACACAAAATTTGGTAAAAATCTGTCCAGTAGTTTTTGCGTGGAAAGCAAACATACAAACAGACGCTCGCAAACATAAGTTTGTCAACGTTTTTTAAATTTAAAGAAGTTTTCCCGCAATAAAAGGTACCTTATATGTTGACCCGGGTTATAAGTTATTACTACACAAAATTTGGTAAAAATCCGTCTAGTAGTTTTTGCGTGAAAAGCAAACATACCGACGTCCGCAAATATAAGTTCGTCAACGTTTTTTTTTTTAATATAATGACATTTCCCCGCAATAAAAAGTACCCTATATGTTGACCCGGGTTATAAGTTATTACTACACAAAATTTGGTAAAAATCCGTCCAGTAGTTTTTGCGTGAAAAGCGAACATACAAACAGACAAACAGATAAACAGACAAACAGACAAAAATTTTAATATCTATTGTTTTGGGGTCTATATCCTGTACACATCACATAGTAGTAATTTTTTTTTTAATATTTCATGTACAGACTTTTTTTCCGTTTCTGTTTTATTATATGTATAGATTATTATTCTAAATTACATAAACTTATCAAGCTAATTAAAATCTGGACTGTGAGCTCAAATACTTTACGTTTTAAGCTAGACTATTTACTTCCTACTGCTTAATTTACAGTTGGCAACATTGGAACAATGCCATTTCTTCCGAAACTAAAAAGTTTGTACGAACGCTTCTATTCAGTTCTCGTTGTGAACTTTCACGTCATTTTTTTCGGGATAGTACAGTGAAATTCACTGTTAGTTTCGTAATTTTGTTTGTGATGTTGTGTTGGTGTTATGTTTTTGTTACAGCTAGAGAAGTTTATTATTGTTCGTGTCATAGTATGTTTTTTACTCGCCCATACGAAAGTTACACATGACTAGTATCCGACGCCAGTCGCGAAGACCGATCATTTGTATTGAATGACAGGTCGGATACTGGTAGCAAAGTTGTGAGGTACTTTACCAATGTAAATACTTATGGGAGACTAGCTTTCCGCCCGCGGCTTCGCCCGCGTGGACTTTACGACGTTATCCCACGGGAATGTGAGATTATTCTGGGATAAAAAGTAGCCTATGTTCCTCTCCAGGCTACAAAGTATCAGTGTCCCAAATTTCAGCCAAATCCGTTCAGCCGTTTTGGCGTGATTGAGTAACAAACATACAAACAATACAAATATCCAAACATCTAAACTTTCACATTTATATTATTAATATATACTAGCTTTCCGCCCGCGGCTTCGCCCGCGTGGACTTTACGACATTATCCCACGGGAATGTGACATTTTTCTGGGATAAAAAGTAGCCTATGTTCCTCTCCAGGCTACAAAGTATCTGTGTCCCAAATTTCAGCCAAATCCGTTCTGCCGTTTTGGCGTGATTGAGTAACAAACATCCAAACATCCAAACATCCAAACATCCAAACATCCAAACATCCAAACATCCAAACATCCAAACATCCAAACATCCAAACAGCCAAACATTCAAACTTCCAAACTTTCACATTTATAATATTAGTAGGATTAGGATTAGGATAGTAGGATAGATACGCCTCGGCGATTCTTCTTCGCGACTGGCGTCGGAGAGAAAATTCTAAACCTATAAAAAATGTATGCTCCTGCCCAGTGCCACTTAATTCATGGGTTCAAACAGCACCCGTAATAGTAGATTTCATTACAAGTGCGGAAAGCCTGTCATTGCAAAGAGTTCCGACAAATGTCTACCCGAGCCGAGGCGCAGCCGAAGGTGAGGGTTGACAGTCGGAACAAGTTGCAATGACGGTTCCGCACGTGTACTGAACAACTATTTTTAATACAGTTGCGAAAAAATTAAGCAATTTAATAAAATAATAAAACACAAACTCAACTAACTAATCGTAAAAGAATATAAGCAGAGACTTTTTTTTTATTTTCTTCACCCATTCTGGGTTGGCAAAGGAAACTATGATCATACAGCCAAGTCTTCAGTAGAATTTTTTTATTGATATGAAATGAAAATTAAATTAAATGAGATGAAATGAAATGAAACCTAACAAAAGTAATCCGAATCCTACAGGAGCGCCTTTCCTTATTTCTCTCTTTTACCACATCGTTTTCCATTAAAGCACTAATTCCACCATACTAAGTACCTACCACAATAAAAACCAGAAAAAACTAATTTAGAAAATTAAGAAATAAGGTCCCTCATTCTCTTTTCACTTACTTGCGCAAACTCCTATAAGCAGATACTATGGTAAATAGTGCACGTCATACCATATTTAGTAATCTGTGGTCATACAGCCAATTTTATGTATTTTTTATATTCATAAATTTAATTTGGCCGATACTAATATTAATTTAATGTATAATTAAAATTACTTTTAAATCTGATATTGAAACAAATTAGTAGCTTCTTTTTAGAAATATTTGCATGAATCATAAAAACTTCTATGATTTTTTTTTAGTAAAAACTTCGTGGTTGGTTTTTTCTTTTTAATAGACAATATTTTGACAGTTGGGAAAGAAAACGCACGAGTTCGGGAAAGGTAAAGAAAAAGTTCGAGTGTGTAATAGCCCACATCCCGAACGCTATACGTCCCTGCAATACGCCACTTTTTGAGCAACTGTATTAAAAAAAACTTTACCTGATAAACGTTTGTATATGTTCCATATCTGGTTGGACTGAGTGCTATTATTTACTAGGCGCGCCGCTGGAGACTTGGTATGTACGTTAATTCGGTTTTATGCCTATGTTTATTCAAGATTTATTCTACAGATATGCCAAACTAATAACTGACTAAATAATGACTAATGAATGAAATAAAATAAAATATATCGTTATTCAAGTTGTAAGCTCTTTTGAATCAGATATGGAGAATTACTCTTATATTTATAAGTATTAGTATCATTTTATTCGTATTACATACCTTAGTTGAAGTTTGAACTGTTAACCCTGCACTCTCAGTGGCATTTCTCTTTGCTCGAAACATTGGAACGTTGCCATTTGTTCCCCAAATAGGAAGCAAAGTTGTTTACTCGCTTTCTTTAGACCTCGCTACGAAACTTCTGTTTTACTTTTATATGCGTCGCAAAGTTTCGCCGTTGCGGTAAATCGAACAAAGATAGTAATATCAATTTACAAGTACATTGTTTATTTTTATTGAATTTTGTAGGGGTATATTATATTTTCTTTTATATTTTTTATTTTACGTTTCGTTTAGTTTCTGTATTAATTAACCAAATAAATAAAACCATTTTTTTAAATAATGAAATAAATGTACGGTCACTGAATTGTACAAAACATTTCCTTGCAAAAACGATTATACAGAACAAATAGATAGTGCACAACCTACTCTCTAAACTCTTAACCTTAAACTAGCTAGTTAAGTAAACATCTAAATACAGAGGGGACTTACAGGAATTCTATAAGTCCGCGTCAGTAACTCCACTTGTCTGCGGTTACCCCGAAGCCTTTAGGCCCGTGTAGAACTAACGCACTCGCAGGCATCCACATTAGAAATAGAGATACATACAGTCTTTAATTTCAGCGGGCATAGCTATTTTGATGATCCTTTTGGGACGGTTTTCACACTTTTCACAATTTTTTCTTGAAGACTTGGTTAGCTTTTGACCAGTTTTCGTAGTGTTTAGACAGAATCATTCCTACGTTTTTTATTCCTAATGGCGTAGTAATTATACATTATTAGTACATTGAAAATAATAATAGCTTAAACGCAACCACTGAGAACGCAGTACGTGTGGCGCAGTATTGGGCTGAATAGATTTCACGCTTTAGGTACTAATGTGCTGCAGTTAACTTGTTAACTTTAATTGTAGGTACTAATTTTAATAATTTATGTTTTTAATTAATTCAGCACACAAAAATGACCCGTGTGTAGTACATGTGTATCCGAACAAACTCCCTCAGGATTAAGGAAATGAACCTCGCTCCCATTTGTCACTCAAGAAAGGTCTTTGAAAGGACTCTATTGTTTTAGAAACACTAAAATCGGAGGATAATAACTGACAACTAAGCCACATCCGTTCCCACTTGTGAATAGCCAAATTATTATATATATAACCCTTTTGTAGCCTTTGTACATTCGGATTCCCTTTGTTTTGAATCGTAATCCGGAATACATTTTGAATTTTTATAGCGCTCGTAAAATAGTACCAGTGAATATTTATAAAGAACCGATTTTATTAAAAAAGTATTCTGTATTAAACACAGTCTGACTTATGCATCAGGGAATTCGTAGAAATGTATGTTTAAACTAATACTGATCTAACCGGAATCTCTCAAATTTCTTTACCAATGAAGTTAATGAAAAATATGCGAGAAAGTTGCCATTACTTAAAGTTCTGTAAAAAACTGGAAAAAGCTTGACTGACGGAATCTTTGGTTGCCCTGTCTAATTTTCTTACATTTAAGCTACTAATGGCCGGTTTCAATAACCCACTCCCCGGTAAAGATAGGCTTACCCGAGCGTAGTTGCCTAAATATTTTTGTTAATTAGTGTCAAATAACAACGCTTCCTTAGTAACAGAACCAGAATAGGCTTACTTTTATCGGGAGATAAGTAGGTTATTGAAACCGGCCGTAATAAACTATACTTCGTCTGACGAAGCTAGATACGGTTGTGTTTCTGAACTTTATTCTAGAAAAACTTGGCTTAAAATAATATAATTAATAAAATACTAATTTTCACCGCCAGCCTTACATCCGGTGTGATGAAGACTAAGTTCCTACTACACCGTTGTGAATAAAAAAAATATATCGGAAATCCAAAAAAAAATTTTCTTATTAAGTCGTAATTAGAACATACCTACCATAAAATTGCGATCTTGGTCCACCAAGGTTTTGGTTTTGTTTTTGGATTTTAACCCACAACGTGAACCCATTGCAGGTGGTGGGTATAAACGACTGCAATTACAGCCAGTAGCAACTGCTTAAGGTGCCTTCCGAAGCAAGGAATAGCTCGAGATTTGATCTCCCATAGACTGACCATTGCGCAAGTTGCTTAACCTCTACGATCGCAAGCCGAGCGCTTACTACTATGCCATGGACTTCTCAAATTTGTGAAAAAGATTTTTTTTTATAGACCTTAAATTTAAATCCTGTGTGCCACCCCTATCCTAAGCCTAGGAGAAATTTCAACTAAGTTGCAAAGTTCCCTCGTAATGGAAGCAGTTTTCAACTGAATTTGAACTAACTTGGTGCTATCATGTCGATAGTTGAAGAAATTAACTTGAATGTACTAGGATGCAGAAAGTTTCAACAAGATGTATCAAAATCTTTAAATATTATTAAAATATAAAATATTTATATGCATACGGCGCTCAAACTTGGTCTTTGACCAAAAAACAAAGGTCTGCCCTCGGGGTGTGTCAAAGGGGGATGGAGCGCAGCATGCTGGGCATTAAGTTAGCCGACCGCATAAGAAATACGATACTGCGCTCCAGAACTCTTATTGCTGACGTCTCCCAAAAAGCAGCATTACTAAAATATAACTGTGCCGGGCATGTCTCCCGTATGTCAGACGACTACTGGGCGAAACTCGCCACCAAATGGACCCCCACAGTTACACGTCCACGCGGCAGACCGAGACGGCGGTGGCGAGACGATCTTGACTCGTATATGAGTGACTGGCGCACAACAGCTCTAAACCGCGAGAAATGGAAGGAGGGTGGAGAGGCCTTTGCCCTGCAGTGGGACAACCCAGGCTGATTTATTTATTTTATATTTATTTATTTATAAAATATTTTAATATTAATGGCCTGGAACTGTTGTGTTACTGTGATACGAGTTTATCCAACCTTTTATAAACAACAAGTCAAAAACTACATTAAATTATTACTTATTTCCGGAATGGCAATTATTAAAATAGAACAAAAATATATGACTTACATTCTTCTGAAATTAAGCTAAAGTTTAATTTCATAGAATTCAATTAGAAAGTTTATTTCTTTCTTCGTAATAAAAAAGGGCATAATAACTTAACACTGAACAACAAACCTAAACATCATCATATTATCATTCATTACACTCCATTTAAACAGATACTATGAATTATATTGTGAAAATTTAAAGGTATGGGGGCTTAGTTCCGCAAAAAACATGCAAGATGCATCGCCCACTTGCCCGCAAAAAAATGCAGGTGCACACCACAAAACTATCAGTGCACAATACATGCAGCTGCAGATAGCAAGGCAGCGGCACACCTTGCTGGCTTGCTAGATTTCACACGGTCTAACAACTCCTGGCAATTCTCTAAGCAACACATCGACGCTGCACGCAGCGCTGAGATCATGGATGTTACATCGGTCACATCGTTCGCTGCAATCATGACGTTTCATTTTGGTATTCTGTAAGCTCTACTAGCTCGCCGACGATCTCTCGGCTGCATAGTGATTACATGCTCTTTGTCGGCTGCATGAACGCAACAAAGAGCATATAATCACTACGTTTAGAACCATGAAGTTTGACTTAATACTCTGAGGTAACTGGAGCTCTCACCCTGAATAAAAAAGTGTCGCCAGCAAATTTGACATTTATGTATGTAGTGGCAGGTAGTGGCTGTCAGTTGTCTCATATGACCATACGTATTTTTTTAAAGTGTAGGTGAGACGGAAGACAGCCACTGTGTTATTTGTGGTATTCAAAAAATTGTTCGTACTGCACTAGCTCTCACCCTGAATAAAAAAGTGTCGCCAGCAAATTTGACATTTATGTATGTAGTGGCAGGTAGTGGCTGTCAGTTGTCTCATATGACCATACGTATTTTTTTAAAGTGTAGGTGAGACGGAAGACAGCCACTGTGTTATTTGTGGTATTCAAAAAATTGTTCGTACTGCACTCTCCAGTTACCTCAGTATTAAGTCGAACTTCATGTTTAGAACGCAAGGCTGATCGCAAGGATGTACCATAAAGTTTTTTTTTTTTTGTTTTGTTATTGGCTCCACCCGGTTTGGGTATTAGCATGAAGTTTGACTTAATACTCTGAGGTAACTGGAGCTCTCACCCTGAATAAAAAAGTGTCGCCAGCAAATTTGACATTTATGTATGTAGTGGCTGTCAGCTGTCTCATATGACCATACGTATTTTTTTAAAGTGTAGGTGAGACGGAAGACAGCCACTGTGTTATTTGTGGTATTCAAAAAATTGTTCGTACTGCACTCTCCAGTTACCTCAGAGTATTAAGTCAAACTTCATGGGTATTAGCCATGACAAAGGTAGGGAAAAACCATAGAGTAAGTAAGCAATAACTTGGCAATAACTTGGGATGTGCTAGAGGGTATACTTTAAGTCTACTCTCTAGCCTCATGTCACTGACCTCTATTATTACACACTGGACTGGCTGCTGTCATATTATTTTTGTGGTTATTTGAGTATCGCCATTTTGGCGCTGTAGACTAACTAAGCTGGTAGGCAGATACGAGTGTCCATGTAACTAAAACTAGTGATGTTTCTATGTCGACTCTGTGACTGTAGTAATGATTATGTCAAAATTAGTTATCGGGACACTCGTACTGGCGCTTCAAATTGCCACACAAAATTAGCTGTCATTTGTATGGAGACAGCCTGTCCAGTGTGTAATAATAGAGATCAGTGCCACTCTAAACGTGCCACTAGTATGTTTCATTGTAATAAAAAATAATTATTTCATCGAGTCGAAGGCATAAAATTAAATAATATATAGGTGTATGTATTGCCTTTGCGACGACTTGGAAAAGAAAGCAATACCTTCACTGTCTGTCACTTATTCGGCTAAATTGTATCCTCGAGTCAGTGTCAGATAGTAACTGCGCGCGACTGGGGCGTTTTTGGCGCTAGTTACAGTACATTTTTTTCTAAGGTTAAGGCTTCGATCAACAAAAACACCTAAGGTAATAGATTAGCAATATTGAGCAGCGGGAGTTATTCTGTCCCAGCCGATATCTCGGATACACACTTTGTGCAATGGCAAAAACGGAACCCTTAGAGATTCGTCATGTATGTCTGTCTGTCTGTCTGTCCGTCCGTCCGTCCGTATGTCACAGCCACTTTATTCCAAAACTATTGAGACTACACAGTTGAAACTTAATAGGTAGATGTATTCTATGAACCGCTTTAAGATTTTATTACAAAAATAAAAAAAACTAAGGGGGGCTCCATACATAGAACTGAAACTGTAAAATATTTTTTTAATCAAACATATTCGTGTTGGGTGTCTATAGTGTGATGAAATAATAACTCGGCAGTATAGGCATCCATTTATTTATGCTTCATTGGAACAATCACTGGTTAACGTCCTTTCGACTCGACAACTCGAACACAATTGCCCGTCCGCCTACGGGCAGAATCCCACCATTTTGTCTATCCCCGTTCAAAACACAGTGGCGCCATTGCGGCGCTTTCTCTCAATTTCAACTTAAAAGTGTTGCCAGTGATTACGTTACGATTTGTACTACAATAATTTAACTATTTTAATCACTACTTTTTTTAAATACAACATTCGGCCATCCGGCATAGTGCTACCTCCTGGTGCACTGTATGTAACAAGTACCTAGTCAGTTTCTTTATTTTTACTTTAATTTTAAAGGAATATAAATACAACATTCGGCATTATAATCACAGTATCTGAAGTATAATCTCAACAAAATTTATAAAAACATGATAATAGTTAAAATAATAATTTACAATATAAATGTACCTATGCACATCTCAAATTTCTGCGAGCGTTTTAGTAGGTATCACTTATTTTTAGCATTTCATTGTATTTTTTTTGATATTTTTTTTTTATAATTTTATGTCTCTTTCCGTCTGATTTAGGTTCCTTCCGACCTTTAGATTTTAAATATGTATATTTTTTTTTGGAATCTGGATACGGTATTTACTATTTTTAAGTTATGACTTTACTGAGACAAGGAAAATTATCTATTTGATATTTAGATTTATTTGAAAAGAACTAGATTAATAATTATTTTAAATCAAGGCAAACTACTGACTCGACCACCAGTTCACAAATGGGGAGGCCCTTCGGAGAAAGAACTGGCAAGAAAACTCGCGAAGGGTGACGTGACCGACCTCCGTATTTTAATTTAATTTTCTACTTATCTAAGTACAAAAGAACTTGCCAGAAATATTATTATTAAGGTCTCAAAACGATGTTATATTATATTTGCTGTTAACTTACTATGACACTAGTAGTTTTCATTGTTAAAATGTGTTGATTTCTGTTTGTTGGTCGATTCAAGTTGTAAGTAATTGATCTTGAATAAACAATAATAAAAAGTTATGTCAAGTTGAAGTATGAATTATAACGTACAAATTGCTAGATTATAGATATGCAAGAATTGAAAGGGATTGCTTTTCTTTAAAAGTCCTAAGCGTGTCATGGTAAAACGTCAGACAAACAATGCGAACGTGATACAAATGATGTGAATGCATCATTTGCTAATACGAATGTACCTACCATACATTACAACATTTACTTTTACAAATTTTTAAGGACAAACTATTAAACTACTCGACATAAGCAATTATTATGAGCATAAAATAGATATAAAGCGTAACAATAGATTGAGATTTTTGTATCAATATTATAAATAACAACAAGATTTTCAATTTTAATGAGTGTCTATAGATATACCAAGTAATTTTCATTATTTCTATTAAGTATTTTTGAGTTTGATTCATATAATTATAAAGTTCATAAATTCACATCTGAAGTTACCAAATTGAATGAATTTAGTATTCGTGGGATTAACTACGCACATCAGACGTTCATTATTCTAAGTTTGAAGTTCACTTTAAATAATTCCAATGTAATACTACGTATTCCGTTAAATTCAGTCGGTTGTGCAGTACGTGACAAGCTACATTCTCAAAAGTTTCAAACATGTCTATGAATAAGCCTACACGAGGCGTTTCTTTTGTTAATTGCGCGTTTTTATGTACCTACTATTTTATCAGTAAGCAACAGTAAAATTGTAAGATAGTTAAGGTCATAAAGATTACTTTCTCAAAATACAAGCATTGTAATTTCCATGTATTTTTTGTAAATAATAGTTTTTTTTCTATGTCGCTCATTTATTTAACCTGTGAATACTCTCGTCTCTAATTTTAAGTTAACGATTCATAAAAGAGGCGCACATAATGTATCAATAGACTTCTCAATTACATTTCATGCATCGGAACACCGAAAAGTCACCGCGCTCCACTCGGAGTTCAATCCCGTACAATTTATATCAAACCTATCAGAACCCACGGGCCTTAGAATAAATACTATTACAGTTCAGTACCTACAGTAAAAGATTTGTCTTTCTTTAGTCCTATTATTAACCATTAGTCACCAAAAGTGCCTATAAGTCTTGGCTATGGCTCTCGGCCATCAATGGCAGTGTCACTAATACAAACATTGAGGCCGACTGGTTTCAAAGTCTATAAAGATTCTGTTTCGCTTGATAGTAGTAGGTCTATATCCTGATATAAACCCAGTATGCTGGACGAATTATGAAATTTAATGTTCTACAGAATTTTCATAATAAGAAACTATATATTTGTATTTATACGACCTATTATTCTATAATTTTATTACCCCTTAAGTTTTGTTTTTATGTACCTTACTGCCACTTCGATCTCTTTTATTTTATTGAAAGCTCTATACGCGATATTTTATTTACATCATTATGCAAGAAAACATTTGCAAAACAAAGTTAAGAATGCGATCTAGAAATAAATTTACAAAACTCAATTTTTTTGTTTTGTAAAAGTACTAATATTAAATCCCTCGCTGAAAGATTTGCATTGATTGACCTGGATGATCCGAGAGGACAAAGTGCACAACTTTTTACTTTATCTATCTAAGGCTGTTAACATAATTTCTAAATAGGTTCATGATATGATATTGGTGTTATTCAAGTGGTTTCCATAATTAGGAAGCGTGTCGTAGTAAGCAATTGGTAAGTTATCATTACATAAAAAAATGCTTTTTTAACCGACTTCAAAAATTGAAAAGAAGGAGGTTATCTATTCGTCGCGTTTTTTTTTATATGTAGGTACACCGATTACTCGAAGACGGCCGAACCGATTGAAATGATTCAAACGTTATTACATCAGGGTTTTTCCCAAGTTGGTCCCATTTTTTTAAATTTTGAAATCGGTTTAGTAGTCTTTAGGAAATCTTGAAAATACTGTCATTTTCGTTACCACTTTATGTGAGTTTTTACGTATCCTTAAGGCATAACTCCTTTTACATATTTCTGCTACTTATATACCTATAGAATATAAATATTAAAGTCGCCAACTAAGACTATTCTCTGCTCGTAAGTAATAATCGTTTTGATAAAAGTTTTAGTATTTTTTTAAATATGTCAAAACTGGACTTTATTACTTTATTTACATTCACATCATCAGCAAAGTTTGAATCGAAGAGTAAAATAACGCAATATTTGAAAGTAACGAATCAAGTTCTAATATTTAATGCCGCTATTAATTTACATAGACACTCCGCCCTTCCTCCTGTTTCGGGATGAAGACGGAGCCAACTGATATCCTGGAATCACTTCGACGATCCAAGGAGTACAAGGTGACGACTCAGAAATCCTCGAGACGCAGCGGCCGGCCGGCGCGGCGCCACCAACGAGGCACCAGTGACGGAGTGGTGATCTGCGTTCCTCTATTCGGTCGTCGCTTTCTTCCTTTAATGACTTGTTTGCGTTTCGTGACCTCGGAAACATTAGAACAAATAAATGATATTAGTGTATGGTGTTTTATTTATCCTTCTTGTCAATCTAGTTAATCAGTAAAAATACTCAAAAAGTTAAACTTCTATGGAAATTTCACCGAATTATTTATTACCCATTGACTCCTGACCGGATGAATAGGGCCGGAGAACAATGTAAAATCTATTATGTCTCGAAAAATTTAAAATGAATAGCTTCTAAAATAATCGACTCATCTCACAGCTAGCTCCGATGGGACTCGAACCCACGACCTTCGCTATCAGGGCGACTGATATGTGGCTCGAATCATATTCTCCCAAAACACCCCACCCTCAACTCTTCAATAATAAAAATGCATTGTGAATGCAAAAAGCAAAAATCTAAATAACTAAGTATTGTGTCTCATTTCTGGGGCGTTGAAGGATTCTTATATTATCTTATATTCAACATTCTTATATTGTACACTTAAATAATAATGGCCAACTTGTCCAACTGAAACAGTTGTATGCCACATAATGTCGTTCGAGCGACACACCTAGTGTTCGGTACAATACCAAACACTTAGGTTTTAGCATACTTTTTGTCACCAGACGTCGCCACGTGACCTAAACTAGGTCATCGGCCGCCCGGTCATTGTAATTATATTAATTACGTAAATCCATAAATCAGTGTACTTTTAACCGTTCATGCAATCGGATGCACTCATCAACATTCACTATCATTTTAACATTTAAGAACTTTTGCAAACATTTAATAAATCCATAGTCTTCCTAAACAATCTTTATCATTTAACATTCCAATAAGCTCAGGCACTGAACACCTAGCCCAAAGTGTATAGTCAGTATAGGAAAACTTTCGTCATTTATCAAATTCAACAAGTCAAGACTCTTAGTACATTCTGAAACTAATGCACTTGTCTATTACAAGTGCATATAAAATTTAATTAATTTTTCATGATAACAAGGGACAACATAGTCAAGTAATATAGCTACATATAGGCCTTCGACCTACAATAACCACAAATATATTTAATCAATCAGCTTTAGGTATTGTTAACAATGAGACATATACCTACAAGCTGAAGGCTCGTAGCCGAGTCTAGCCTGACAAACTGAAGGCACTTCGAGCATTGTAATCAGAACGCGCGTGTAGCCTTTTAACCTAAATACACACCAACATTTTTAATCTAGAAGGCGCTTCTATCCTTGTATCTAAATGCACATAGTCTTATGAACTGGAAGCGCACCTAGCCTTATAAACTGTTGCCGCATTTAGCCATGTAAACTGTAGGTTGGTCTAGCCTTGCAAACTGCAGGTGCGTCTACGCTTGTAAACTGTAGGCGCGTCTAGCCTAGTAAATTGTAGGCGCCTCTAGCCATGTAAACTGTAGGCGCGTCTAGCCTAGTAAACTGTACGCGCGTCTAGCCTAGTAAACTGTAGGCACGTCTAGCCTAGTAAACTGTAGGCCCATCTAGCCTTTTAAACTGTAGGCGCATCTAGCCACATAAACTGTAGGCGCGTCTAGCCTAGTAAACTGTAAGCGCATCTAGCCTTATAAACTGTTGGCGCATCTAGCCATGTCAACTGTAGGCGCATCTAGCCACATAAACTGTAGGCGCGTCTAGCCTAGTAAACTGTAAGCGCATCTAGCCTTATAAACTGTTGGCGCATCTAGCCATGTAAACTGTAGGCGCATCTAGCCTAGTAAACTGTAAGCGCATCTAGCCTTATAAACTGTTGGCGCATGTAAACTGCAGGCCTTGTAGCCTAGTCTCTACTCAAGCATAGACACACATGGCCGACTCGTAGCTCTCATGGCTACTCAACTAAGCTATTAGGCACACATGGCCTTTTTCTAATATTACCTTTGTAAAGCGACTGCAAAATTAATTTCAAACTATCTATGCATTGATGACCTTACGGCAAATGACCACTACTAGTCAAGCTTAGACACACATGGCCTAATTATAAGAGACACACATGGCCGACTCGTAGCTCACATGGCTACTAAACTAAGCTATATAGGCACACATGGCTACTCAACTAAGCTATAGGCACACATGGCCTGATTATAACTGACACACATGGCCGACTCGTAGCTCACATGGCTACTCAACTAACTATAGACACACATGGCCTTTTTCTAATACATATTACTTTTGTAAAGCGACTGCAAAATGAAAAGCTTCAAACTATCTAAATCCATTAATGACTTTGCGGTAAATGGCCACTACTACTCAAGCTTAGACACACATGGTCTAATTACAAGCGACACACATGGCCAACTCGTAGCTCACATGGCTACTTAACTAAGCTATAGGCACACATGGCCTTTTTCTAATATTACTTTTGTAAAGCGACTGCAAAATTTATTTCAAGCTATCTATGCAGTGATGACTTTACAGGAAATGGCCACTACCATATCGTAATTAAATAAAAACATATTTTTCAGCTGTTAAATTGTGGTCAACTCAACAAACTAGTTGTATAGTAATAGAATATAAAGAATTGAGTATTGTTCATATAACCTCATTCGCACTTTTTGCATTCTTATCTATGTTAATATTTTTCCATTATAACTTCAAAAACATAAAATCACTTATTCTCTTTAAAACATTCTCAACATATTTGGCCCAAATCAATGGCATGTGAAAGTCAAAATCAAAGCTATCTTTATTAACTATATTGAGTACTTTCGCAATCATAGCATTTACATTCCTTATATTCCTCAACATGTAGGTATCTATAAAATCTTTGTTCTGTTTCGAATGTTTTCAATCTTCATTTGAACATTTGAAAAAGATTTGAAACGTCAGCAATCATAAAAAGACAGCTTTTAAAATAAAGTGTTTTTCACAGAAAGACGGAAATAATTTGAAATATTTTGTAAAGGCGAATAAGGTCAACTGATCAAACTGATTTTATACAACTTCTAGGGAAAAATTGCACGTACCTTGTAACTAAACTTCTTTGCGGGTTGTTTGTTGCCACTTCTGAAATGTGATGAAATAATAACTCGGCAGTATAGGCATCCATTTATTCATGCTTCATTGGAACAATCACTGGTTAACGTCCTTTCGACTCGACAACTCGAACACAATTGCCCGTCCGCCTACGGGCAGAATCCCACCATTTTGTCTATCCCCGTTCAAAACACAGTGGCGCCATTGCGGCGCTTTCTCTCAATTTCAACTTAAAAGTGTTGCCAGTGATTACGTTACGATTTGTACTACAATAATTTAACTATTTTAATCACTACTTTTTTTAAATACAACAATAGATTAAAGTTATCGACTCTCAAAGGCGGCCTTTACATTTCTATGTAGCACATTAAGGAGTTACAGCGACCTTCGGAGCCCACAAAGAGTCCCACTTGAGACTAAGGTATGTTTATTTCACATCTTTGTTGATTGACTTTCTTCTTGACTACTATAGGCAAAATAGGTCTTACCTAGGTATTACATTATTTAGAATTTTGCTTTTTAGGTGCTGTGTGCGTCATTGTTTTATGCGAACGGAGACTACCAACGGCTGGTTCGGGTTGCCAACCGCTTTAGGCAAGAAGCTATGCTACAAGTCGATTTATGTATCAGCGAGGTAACTACAGCCCTATGCCCTTACCCACCCTCAAGTCATTAACATAAAATTTCCCAATACACGACAAGCAAGGGGGAAAATCAAACAAAGGTAAATTTAAAAACTTATATACTTTGTTTAATTTATGTTTTTATTTTTATAGACAACAAACTTAGTTCCTAATCTTCTTTATTTCAGATTTCTTAATTCATATGGTATTCCTTGCTTCGTAGGTTCTGTAGATGCCTGCCATGCCACCACCTGTTCCACTGATAAAGCGGTGGATTTTGGCTGCCTTCCATTTTGTATTTCCACACCTTTACGTACAAACAGAAAAACTAATCTCACCAAAGTCATCCTATAAAAAACTGACCAACTCTCGCAGGAGCTGCTTATTTCTTTACAAAAAGCGTTCAAATCTCTCAGTAAAGTCAAGCCAACTGTAATGTTCCTTTCTGCGATTCTTTATTGATATAGTTACGTTTTATTTTTATGTTACTTTGGACGTTGAAGATTCTACATGTTGGTAAGTTTGGTGGGCACAAGTCACAAGTTCGCCGGCCGCTGCCGGCGAAGCGTCGCTACGCTCCCCGCACCTATCACGTGACCTACGGTCTACGGTTTCTAAATCCCAGCCCCTGCCCCCCTCGGTGCAGAATTAAAATTACCACGATGAAAATAACACGAGTTTGACTACTTAGCACATTCACACCAAGAAAGAAGCAACGGAATGAATGACGCAATCTGTCTAATGTTATGTCAGTCAACTAATCAAAATGGTGGTTTTTGTTTTACGTTTCGTTTCACGCAAAATTCAAGTTAAAAAACATATTTCATAACATGCAGTACCTAATTAACGTTTCATTTCACGTAAAAAAAAACTCATTTCCGGCAGCTAAATTTGCTTTAAAGCATTTTAGGCGAAGCCCAAAAACACCTCCACAGCCTCAATTAACCTCAAAGAAGGCGACTTGTTTTAAGATCCAACCCGTACTTAACCCTAACATCAGCAATAGGTAATTTTCCTTACAATAATTATAATTTTACGTAAAACAAATTAAATATATCGCAACGTATGAATGCATAATATATAAACATACATACAATAAACTTACCTCAAGTAGGTGCTACAAGTACGAGACCTTAGTAGCTTTAAGGCGCTACTCGGAAAAAGTATGGACTCTTTGATATAAAACTATAGGACGGTTAGAGTTGTTATAAATCTGGTAATAAGATATATATTTCTTCATACCTTTATCTAGAATCGTATAGTTTCAGAAACACGATTTAATGATTTTGGCTCGACACTTTTTATTTTGAGTGTGATACCTGACTACGAAAAGTGTAACACCGAATACCACGTCCCCGTAAGCTTACTAATACGAGTCACTTAACAACGAATGCACGCCACCACGAAAAACTTAGCACCGAAGCTACTCGATCTCGAATAACAGAACCTCTAATTCATTGATTGAAAACGAATGCACGCCACACAATAAACATCCAATTTTTTGCAACTAAAACTTCCTATTCATTTGACAATCAACTAAATGCAACAAAAACTATTTATTCATTTGACAGTCAACTAAATAAAAATTTCGAGGAAAGGAAAAAACATATGAATTCAAAATGTAAAGTTATCGTTTAAAGTGAATAGGAAGTCTTAGTTGCAAAAAATTTGATGTTTATTGTGTGGCGTGCACACACACATCGAGCGGTTCAGTATTCTTTGTATAAAACCCCCTACTGCAAAGCACACTAATCGGAATCGTAACGTAATCGCCTCGCCTCGGGACCAGTGGCCCTATTCTGCTAACGTTTAGTCATTATCGTGTCTCAATCGTGTTTCAACTGTTGTGCTTTTTATACACTAGTTACAAGAAATGTGAACTTTTTTCACAATACAACTGATTGTCACAACACACACTACATTCACATCACATCATACTGTCATAAATCTTGTAACTAGTGTGTAAAAAAGCAAAACTATTGAAACACGATTGAGACACGATTACGACTTAACGTTAGCAGAATCGGGCCACAGCTCACGAACCGTTTTGCAGGTCGCTCAACTTGCTATCCCCGCTCTTACCGCTAGTCGTCCACGCGCTCACGTCTCTCCGTACCCGAGCTTACGGCTCTACGCACAGTGGTCTGAAAATGAAAATGAACATCACATTTTTTTTTTTTCCTCTCACTTCCTTCTTCACTTCCACTGTGCCGTAAGCGCGGCGTCGCCTAGCCGTAAGCGCGGCGTCGCCTAGCCGTAGCCGAGCCGACGTACCGACGCTGATCCGGTTTGGTTACGTGCTTGCGTTAGGTTGACGCCTGGTTGACGGCGAGTAGAAAGGCGATACGGGGTCGATCCCTTTCCGAGTTGATGTAATGTGCTGTGCCCTTTAAACGTCTATATCATATAATCCAACCAGTGCAAACCCAAAGACTTCAAATCGAATACAACTATCCCCGAGTTGCATAACAAAATCCATCGTTATAAAATTCATCAGTTGCAAGCTCCGGGTAACTGCTTACTTTGTACACTACATTATTCGCGGTGCGCCCATAAAGTATCTCAAGATTCGAAGAACTGAACGAAAATTCAGCTAAAATGCAACAGTGCAAAATCGACTTTAAAGCTAGGTGTGGGAGGTTCAAATTTCATTTTTCAACAGGACGCCAGTTGAGATCGATGCCGCTGCATTCGCTTGAAGCACACCAATTTGGGTGATTTTGTTCAAGGCGCGTTCGGCGAGCTCAGGGCTGTCACTTATATTAGGTAGGTAAGCAAATATTGTTTTTGCACAATAGATGAAATTTAAAGAAATCGCCTGACAATTATCTTGAATACTTTCAGGCATAAAGAGCATCAAACTTTCTAATTACTTAGACAAGGAGAGCGCTTCAGCCAAGTCACTACTTCTTTCTCTTTTCGAAATTTTTTTTAGAAAGAAAGAGACGGCTGGGCTCACAATTAAGCAGCTCATAAGTGGTTTGTTGTAAAATAGTTTACATGTTGTTAACATTTTGTATTCTTAGCGTTCGATCAAGGAGAGGTAGCGCGGGCGAATGGTAGACGTCTGTCACGAGCACGCAATGATAGCACAATAAAATTTGCCCGCGCCGCCCGACGCGCCGCCTCTGCTTGAACGAGCCCTTAAATGTTACACTTTTAATGATATTATTAAATATCTACATTTTAACAACAGTAAAATATCCTATCGTGCTTTAGTCAAAACTAAATATCTACCGTTCAACCCTATGCATATTGAAACAGGAGTTGCTCTCGGTTTCTCTACCAATTAAAATTTGTATGATTTACCTAACAAGCGCCATCACCTAGGTTTTATTTTGGAAACGGACGGGCGAACGCTCGCGCACAAGGGAGCTACTATTAAGTGCGCGTCTTTCCGTATGGATCAAGGAATAACTCATTGTACTGGTCGGTTAATTTGGGCTGTGTTTCTGTAGCCATTTTACTGGGATCTGTAGCCGTAGCACGACAAACTGTCGTTATGGTGTTCGTAATAGTAAACTATACCATCCGTCAAAAGTTTTCAGAGTGCTGCAGTTGTCAAATAGCTATTAAGTTTTTGTTCCATAAACGACCAAAAGAGGCGCTGGCGCTGCTTTGTATTCACACAAAATAATACGATCCCGATAACAATTACGATAACGATAGTTTTTCGTGCTAAGATAGTAATAGAAAGCACCGTAATACGGTTAGACGTTAATGTTTCTCAACACTCAACACTTCCGCTTATTTTGCAACGAGCAATCTACCACGGGTTCACGCGGGTGCAATGAAGATGTGTTATTATTTATTATTCATACAAATGCATCTCTTAAATTTCGTTTATATCCGTAGCGTAGTTTGAAAGATCTAAGCGTACACACGTAGACGCCGAAAAGCGACTTCGTCTTATATTACTGGTGTGCACAGATGTTAATTATACTAAGGATATCTGATTGCTATTGCGCACAGTTCAAGAACTCGATATTCCTCAAGGAAATCGATAAATAAATCTAACGGGTAATTTAGATTGTATTTATAAAGCTGGTAGTAGTCTCGATGGCGGACACTAAATTGTTGCAGCCCAGAACTTGGCCACATTGACAGCTTTGTCGGTTGTTGTCATGAGATCAACTCTCGCGTGCATGTGTTGGGGGCGACACGATAAAAGATGGGCTATCGCTAGAACTACACCACAAGTCACTCCACAGAACCACACGAGAACCCTTAGGGCGTTTGTGCACTACACTGAAATTTACCGATTCGAAAAAAAACGGTCGCTTGTATTTTAATAATTTAATCATTTATAATAGTAAGAATTTATTTATTTCGTGTAGTTTCAATGTTTCGAACCCTAAACTACACGAAATAAATAAATTCTATTATTTATAATAATTAATACAAGCATCCGTTTTTTTCCGGATCGGTAAAATTCAGTGTAGTGCACAAACGCCCTTACCCTGACCACAGAATAAATAATAGTTACTTAACAGAACCTGCACTCTGCGAGACCATTTAAACAAATAGCAACTCTAACTTCAACACGATAAAGTAGATTTGAGCTTGTACGGCTCTAATTACGAACGGCTAGACGGTGCATCTCTTTCTATCGCATATATTCTATCGCGCGATGCCCGCTGTAAATTGTATTGAATTGGTATCCCGAGAGATACCCGAAGCTGTAGGCACTTATCACGGGTTCTTGAGCGAGTGACGGACGCCTGACCTGACCATGTTTTCCTTGTTTGGAGCTAGGCACATATGAACAGAATAGACTAGCTTGCCACAATACTGTAACATCCTTTGTTGTTACAACCCAGGGACAGCCGTGGTGTTTATGCACTCGCAGTCCCCGAGGTGCATTCTACTCAGCAGCTCAGATAGGCATGAGACTCGGGAGAGGCTCGTGGGTTGTACCTTGGATGGCTGTTACACTCGGAAAGAAAAAATTGAGATTAGGTCACTGTCTCTACGTTCTAAATTCTTATTTCTAAGGGCGCCACCAACACAGGAGTGTTGGGAAAATTAAACAAGAAGATGTGTTTCTATTACAACCAGTATAATCTTAAAAGTTTTGAAACAACTAATTCTCCCTTCTACATAAAGATACATTAGGTTCGTTCGAGGAACCTGTACTAATTCTTTAAAATATTGTAGATACAAAATATAAGTATTAAATGTCCTAGGCTACATTACATGTGTAGTATGTTCTGGTCATGACCTAGAATCAGGAATAAGTGGAAGCGTCCTTCCATGTAGCTTTTCTTTATAGAAAAGTATAAAAATACAAACGTTAAAACTTAAATGAAACTAAATTCTATACGAATTCTTAGCTCACAAAAATGTGCTGACAGTCCGGCATGGTGACACAAGTTTGAGGTTAAAATCACAAAAAAACATACGGAGTTTGTGTTGCTTATCCTTAATCAGCCCTCCAAGGTGTTAATGGGTGTGCTTCCCTCGCGTGCATCAGGAAAGTGTCCTCAACATTCGTGAAAAACCAAGGGACGCCATGCGTCACGTGTCATAGCGCGTGCGCATCACTTCTCGAGCAAACATTTTCTAATAAAAATATGGGAATCCTTATGAAGACCACATGTAGGTGAAATACATAAACTAAAAAGAAGAGGCGGCGCTCTGCAACAAACAAAAGAGCACCATATAACATTTGGAGTCGACTTTGAGAAGCTCTGACCAAGCGACAACAGGATAAAAAATCTTACCTGCCGCCTCTTGTTTCTTACAATAAATACATATCGGCTCTAAGCCGTGTCGAAGACCACCGTCAGGTTATTAAAAACATTTCTATAGCTTTTTAAAGCTAAAAAGATATTCTCGCGTACTCGTACTTCGGAGCGAAAAAGTGAAAAGTCACGCTAGTATGGCCATTGACAAAACAATGAAACTAATGTTTAAAATATGCACAAAAGCGGAGAAATGTCATTGTAAAATGAACGGCGAAACTAATCTACATGCATGTTACATAATATGGGGAGTGACTAACTCCGAAAAGTGTTGTAAACCAATACGTTTGGCGATGTTGTGTTCCATGATCGTTTCTCGGCTTCGCTGGTGATAATTTCAGCACACGACCTGCGTCGAGTTTTACGAACACACCATAAGACACAACATCCCTCTGGTATAATGATAAAAACACCACAGTTGCGAAATATACACGCAACATTGTTTTGCAATATTAAACGATAAGCGGACGATCGCTTTTGCGCATGTATGAGCCAGTTGAATTTAAAGTGTCTATGGTGGACACTAAATTGTTGCAGCACAGAACTTGGTCATATTGACAGCTTTGTCGGCTGTTGTCGGTTATTCTGTGTGCAGGTGGTCGGACACGTAGGGCATAAGGAAAAATGGGCTATAGCTTGAACTGCACCGTAAAGACAGTCCACAAAACCACCCGAAAATCCTTACCTGACTGTTCTAAACAAGGAAAAAATGGCACAGTGTCCGATAACCAGAATAGACTCTTGCCACAAAACTATAACATTACTTTATTTGCAATATTAAACGATAGACGGACGATCTTTTTTGCGCACGTTAAATTGAGCCAGTTGAATTTAAACCATATTTTGCACCTATTAGATATTTTTTTATTGCTTAATATGTAGCAATAAAAAATATCTTATAAAAAAGTAACATTTAGGTATCAAATTATTTTAATTTTTTTGCATCCACGATGCAATTATTATTATTGAAAATGAAATATTAGGAAAAAATACCCATAACGACTCCGTAGCTCAGCGGCCGGAGAATTCGCCCAAACAGTTAAAGGTGCCGGGTTCAATTCCCGGTGGAGCTACTTGGAGGATGGGTCATTTTTTTCTGAAGTTAAAATAAAACAAATTAACTACATTTCTAGTAAAATTAAGACAAGTATTTAATTAGAGAAGCATAAAAACAATTAATTATAAGTATTTTGGAAATTATTTATAGTTGAATTCTGGTTAGACTTTATGAAATTTAGTTGTGGCCTGCGGCATTCTGCGGTCTATTCAAAGAGATTTATGCCGCCGATATTGAGGCGCGGACAACAGCCACGCGGCGTGCGACGAATAGCAAGCAGCTGACCGCTTATAGGGCAAAACCTCTTCCAATTTTCTGGGAAATTATACCAAATTACTAGGAGATGGAAGTTAAGTGACACATATTGATAGTGCAGAAAGTTTATTGAAGTATCCATCCAAACTAATATTATAATGTGAGAGTGTGTTTTTGTTTGTTTGTCCGTGTTTCATGTCAAAACGGAGCAACTGATCTGCCTGATTTTTAGTGTGCGGATAGCTTTGTAGCTGGAAAGTGACATAGGCTACTTTTATTCCGAAAAACATCACATTATCGCGGGGTAACAGATAAAATCACGCTATGGGAAGTGGCGCCATCGCCACCCACCAACAGACTTCAAACGTATCTCAGTTAATGCGTCTTGCCGTACTTTTTGGTATGTCGCATCCACCGCAGGATTGGGAATTTCACACAGATCGAATTAGAAAACAGGAAATTGGTAAGAAGTTAATTTTACACACTTAGGAATTTTTAATTGTTAATTAGATAATAATTTTAATAGGGTGTAAAAAATCAACTGGAACCTGCCAGAGCATCAATCTTTTTTATTGATTAAAAAAAAACAAGAAAAAAAAATTTTACCTTACAAATCATCGTTAAAGTTCCTATGACGTTAATCGATACAATTTATTTATTTAACATCATTTATTTTTTAGATATGTCTCTGAGCAATATTAATATTCAAAACAATAAATAATTTATGTTCTTAATTAACTTAAATATGTCTTACCACCATTCTGCAGAAAATGGATAATCTCAAAGCTTATTATCTTAAATTAATTAACACGATTATAGCGACCCGACTGAGCACTCTTCAAGCAAGTCCAGCGAAACAGTTCTCTTAAACGAAAACACCGGGGACCGCATCCCAGCACTGATCGTCTTACGTTGAATTTATATTGCGAGCAGGGATCGCTCTGTCAGCGCGATTTAGGTTTTCCACCCTGATTGGTCAAAATGCTGACGTAGCGTGGGTGAGTTTTCAATGTAATCTAAAATATGGAGCTGTGCTTACATGTACAAAATTTAACTCTTGAGAAGGATATATCTATATGTATTGTAACATCTTTATAGAATTAGAATTATTAGAATTATTTATTATTTGCCATAAATAGGGTGTAATACAGAGAAGTTGGTAGTCATAATTTAAGAGCTTATACCTATTTAGCCATTTATAATAGCATGCAAATTTTTATGATTGACTATTTATAAGGATTACAATTTTAAATGATCATTGATACAATCATATTAAGTTTCTAACATATATCAACATCAGTCATTTAATACAGTGTCATACATAATATGTCTCGGTATATAAAATTAAATGTCATAAACCTAAATTAAATGTAAAAGTAATCTGTGCATGAGTCCTCAGAACTATTCCTTAAATTTAAGAAACTCGTCAACGGAGTAGAAAGTGTATTCCAGCAACCATCTCCGCAATATTGCCCTAAAACGCTTTAAAGGCAGATCCTTAAAGCGACTTGGTATGTATTTTATTAAATATTTGTTGAGACATAGCGTGACAGTTTTTTAGATAGCGTTGGGTTTTGGTACTGTTTTTAAGACCAGTTTATGAGGATCGCGCCTTGCCCTTTGGGTTATAATATCCTGGGCTTTTGTAAATTTATCCATATTTTTTTTTACAAAGGTACATACTTCTAAAATGTACAGGCACGGTAGTGGCAGAATTTGTAATGATTTGAAATAGGGTTTGCAAGATATATCAGGAGCTATGTTAGAAATAGCTCTTATGCATCGCTTTTGTGCAATAAAAAGCTGTTTGATATCCGTACCATTTCCCCACACTATCAAGCAATACCGTAATATAGATTCTATATACGCATAGTATGCAGTAATGGCTGTTCTTTGACTTGCTACTCTTGAAAGTTTGTATAGAGCAAATACAAATCTACTTATTTTACCGCAAACTTTCTCTATTTGCTCCTTCCATGATAGTTTTGTGTCTATGACAAGGCCCAAAAACGTTGCCTTTGTTGCATTTTCCAGAGAATGTCCATCAAAACAAATGTCAATTGATTTATTTTCAAAATTATAAAAATTCATAATATTGGTTTTTAATAAATTAATTTGTAAATTATTATTTTGTAGCCATTCCATTATTAATGTCAAATTCATTTTTATGTCAGTTTCATGGTGTTCAATTGTCAGATTTTTATTTGTTGTCACTATTACAGATACGTCATGATGCAATAAAGAACTTTGAACTTTTGAACTTTAGGACGCGCAGGATTAAAATTTCAAATATGATTTTAAGGTTCTGTGAAAAGTATATACTTAATCAAGTAAGTCAAATTAATTCCCGGCTGGAAACTATTCCAAAATTTTTGTAAATTAAGCTACTATCAGCAGGTAAAAGAAACACCAAAACGTAATGACTGTGCAATTAATTATTGACATTAAAAATATTTAGAGGGTTGATGTTGTTCGCGTCCGTAGGCGGTGACTCTTAGACACCCTACACGTGACCCTCGGGTAGTGCCAAAGAACAACGTTTCCCTATTATTACAGGTTGTGGGGTGTGGCAGTGGCCTCATGTAATTCTTAACATTGCTTAGCTTGGTGGTAGGACTGTAAAAGGTCCGACTGGTTAGCGACCACCCTCGCACCGGAGACGGTCGCAAAATACCCTTTGGGTGTGTTCCGACTGTGCGTGCGAGAGCCAGCTCTCCCCTCCCGATTACTAGAGTCTTGGCGGCCCCTCGGTCTGCATGGACCCTTTCACCTGCTCTCATGTCATGCGGAGCGTATCGCCTTGGCTTGTGGGCCAGGGAGACCCGGTGAAACGGTTGTCCGCTGGCCGCCCGCTGGTTCGTAGAGGACCCGAAACCCTTGCCTGTCCCAGCCAGGGAGGCTGTCCTGCCGCCAGTGTGAAAAGCCTGTGAGTTGATCGTCATGTCGGACTGGGACCCCGAAGTGGAACCAGGCGGCTAACTCACAGGTTGGACCGGGGGCCCTTCCGTCCCACAAGCCAGGGAAATACACTACTCGGCATTTCAAGGTAGGATTTGGTCCTGCCTTTGCCCGTTTGACTGTCGAGACTGTAGTAATCCTTCTTTCCCATTATATCCGCTTTATGACTGCTCAAAAGAATAAGAAAAAGATATCTACAGCGGCTCCCTGTTCCACATTATCAGTGGATTTCTGCAATATCAGGGGTTTCCATTCCAACCTGAACGTTGCCCATCATCACCTTGAGGCTACCAAGCCAGACTTATTTTTCCTGACTGAGACACAGATATCTACCCCGGCTGACGTATCGTACCTTATGTACCCCGGTTACAGTCTTGAGCATAAATTTATGCCTCATGCTGGGGTGTGCGTGTTTGTCCGTGAAGATATCTGCTGTCGCCGTCTTAGCAGCCTTGAAGACAGGGACCTGTCATTGCTATGGGCACGTGTCGATCATGGGGATCATACCTGCATCTATGCGTGCCTCTACAGGTCTCATAGCGGAGATTCCGAGACCGACCGTCTCTTACGGCACATCCAAAAGGGACTTGATGAAATTCTCAAGCAGCTCCCCTCAGCGGAGGTGGTGATCCTCGGCGATTTTAACGCCCATCACATCGAGTGGCTAGGATCTGAACGTACCGATTACGCTGGGAGAGCTGCCCGCGATTTTGCTGTAGCGTATGACCTTACCCAGTTGGTGGACGGTCCAACTCGTATTCCAGATATTGAAGGTCATACCCCCGGCGTGCTGGATCTGCTGCTGACCTCCCACCCGGAACACCTTCGGGTATCCCGTCACGCTCCATTAGGGACATCTGACCATACCCTGGTGCGTTCCGAGAGGAGAGTGCCCGAAACCGCGCGCTCTCGACCATCTGGGACGCGCCGTGTTTGGCACTATGGGTCGGCAGACTGGGATGGGCTGCGTGAGTTCTACGCGTCTTTTCCATGGAAGCGGCTCTGCTTCTCTTTGGGTGATCCTGACGCATGTGCGATATCTGTAGCCGAGACGATACTCTCGGGCATGGAATGTTATATTCCGAGTTCGACAGTGCGTGTCGGCGGACGATCTCAGCCTTGGTTTGGTGGGTCTTGTACTGAAGCCATTCGAGCTAAGTGTGAGGCCTACCAGGCCTGGGACGCCGCAAGAAAGGTTAAGGATCCCAAAACCACCAAATTGAAGAAGAGCTATAATGCTGCCTCCAGGTCCTGCAAGAAGGTAGTAGCTGCAGCAAAGTTTGCACATACCCGCAGAATTGGCGAGAAACTGGTTAGCCATCCCTCTGGAAGTCGTGCTTTCTGGTCCCTCGCCAAGGCTGCGCAGGGGAATTTCTGCCGAGTCTCTTTACCATCATTGCGAAATCCTGACGACACAGTGGCACATTCCGCAAAAGAAAAAGCCGATCTCCTTTGTTCTCTCTTTGCGTCGAATTCGACACTTGACGACGGGGGTAACGCACCACCTGTCATCCCGCGGTGTGAACACTCCATGCCCGAGATCCGCTTCACACAAAATGCGGTGCGGCGTGCCCTATCCTCCCTCGACGTCAAGAAGTCCAGTGGTCCAGACGGTATCCCCGCTATTGTGCTTAAGACTTGCGCTCCTGAGTAGACTTCGGTTCTCACGCACTTATTTACACTCTCCTATAGCTCAGGCAAAGTCCCGTCTTCGTGGAAGGTCGCCTTTGTTCACCCAGTCCCCAAAAAGGGTGACCGCACAGACCCGTCAAACTATCGGCCAATTGCAATAACCTCCTTGCTCTCCAAGTTGATGGAGCGAGTAGTAAACACCCAGCTCCTTAATTACCTTGAGGATAACCAGCTCATTAGTGACCGCCAGTATGGTTTTCGCCGTGCCCGCGATGCTGGTGATCTTCTTGTGTATCTCACACACCAATGGGCAGCCGCCATCGAGAGTAAGGGTGAAGCACTTGCCGTGAGCCTAGACATCACAAAGGCCTTTGATCGGGTCTGGCATAAGGCACTTTTGGCGAAGTTACCAACATACGGGCTTCCGGAAGGGTTATACACGTGGGTCGCCAACTTTCTGACTGGGCGGAGCATAAAAGTCGTTGTGGATGGAAAATGCTCAGACACCATGCCCATCAATGCTGGCGTCCCTCAAGGGTCCGTGTTATCGCCTACCCTGTTCATTCTGCATATCAATGATATGTTACTTTTTTTTTTTATTTTTTTTTTTTATTCAATATATCATAACAATGCATGTTACTTACTAGTAACATGCATTGTTATGCAGATGACAGCACATGTGATGCACGTTACTCAGGTCGCGCAAATATACCTTCCGAACAGGTTAAACTGTGCAGAGAACAATTAGTGTCGGAAATAGAGGCTTCCTTGGAGCGAGTCTCGGAGTGGGGTAGACAAAATCTTGTCCACTTCAACCCCACAAAGACGCAAGTATGCGCTTTCTCTGCAAAGAAAACTCCATTCGTCTTAGCGCCTACATTCCAGGACATTCCCCTTACCACCTCTAAAAGTATCGGAATACTTGGCGTTTACATCACGAACGAAGTCCAATTTCGGGGTCATGGAAAGCAAAGCAATGTTGGCTTCGAAAAAGCTAGGAGTGCTCAATAGGGCGAAGAAATTCTTTACTCCACGTCACCTGCTTTTATTATATAAAGCTCAGGTTCGACCCCACCTTGAGTACTGCTCGCACTTATGGGCGGGAGCTCCTGAATACCAGCTCCTTCCACTTGACTCCATTCAGCGCCGTGCGGTTCGTATTGTCGACGATCCGAGACTGACGGACGGTTTAGAACCACTAAGTCACCGCAGAGATATAAGCTCTCTGTGTGTGTTCTACCGTCTATACAATGGGGAATGTTCTGAGGAGCTTTTTGAACTGGTGCCACCGTCACACTTCCGCCACCGCACCGCACGCCAAGTGAGTAGAACTCATCCTAAACACCCCCACATTCTTGACACCTGGAAATCAACAACTGTTCGGGCATCACGTTCGTTCCTACCTCGAACTTGTAAGATGTGGAATGAGCTTCCTCCGTAGGGTGTTCCCTTTGTGCTATGACATGGAGTTCTTCAAAAAGCGTGTAAATAGGACCCTTAAACACAAAGGCTGGCAACGCATATACAACCCTTCTAGTGTTGTAGATGTCCATGGGCGACGATGACTACTTCCCATCACGTGGCTCGTCTGCTTGTTTGCCCCTTTTTAATATAAAAAAAAAAAAAAATTCTCTAGTCAATAAAGTTAAATTAAGTTTTTAATAAAAAAATCATTTTCATTTCAAACTTTATTGCTGACTGTACTTAAATATTGTATTGTCATCTAAACCAAACCTGTATACAAAGTTTCAACTCCATCGGATACTGGGAAGTGGGTCAAATTAAGCTTGCAAGATTTGTCCCCCACTAACATGGCAAGTTAATTAAAAGCTTGTAAAATAGTAACTATTAGTAGTAACCTATAAAGTCAAAGTAACAATGCTACCTAATGAATGTCTTATATTTATTATTTTTACTGTTTTTCAAAACGTTGGCCACTGAAGATTTTAATGAACATTGTCTTAATATCTAACTAAGCTTTCCTTACTTACGCTTAGCAAACTCCTAGAGCACATTTTTGTGAAATGAAAAAGCAATTTTAAATCTGCCGAGCCTTTTGCGGTAACGCCGGCCGGCCGGCAGGTTCACGCCAACTTTAAGAAATTTGGGGCAAGTTCTTGCAAAGAGCTTAATTTTAAAAGGATAATTTGGAAAATGAATGTAAGTTTGGGTCGCGTTTTAATGCAAATGTCCCCAACCTTTTATAATCGACGACACGTTTTCGATAAAAAAGTTTTCATCTTTGAAAGTTTTGCTGTACTGAAGTGGTAAAATAATCAAAAAGTGATGAGAGTCAATACCATAGTTGCACATAATATACAGGGTGGAATTATTTCATGACACGTGTAGGTAAAGTACTCGAAGTAATGTAGATAGCCAATTTCACTAAAAAGAAACCTTATTATTTTTGAAATGAAACAAAACTGATTTTTTTAAATAAGCCTGCTACCCCCAGGCATCGAACCGGCTGTAATTAAAAAAAACATAACATTTTGACAGAAACTTGACAATCATGACCAGTGATCGGATAATCGGATGCATATTTACCTAAAGTTGAGGTGTTAGCTGTTATGGAATGCACTTTTGTATCGAAATTTTTTAAATAAATAGCTCATGCTAAAGACATCGTTTCCACACCATGTTACTGACTAATTTTGCATTCGCGAATTTTCTGAAATCCCGGGATTTATATTAAAAAAAAACGTGTTTTAAGAAGCCGCTTCCATAATTTACTAGCTAAATATTAACTTTAGGTAAATATGCATCCGATTATCCGATCTCTAATCATGACATCAATCGATAGGGATTGTATAAGTCAATCGCCCGAATTCTCAAACGCAAATCATCTTTGGGAGCGTCTCAAACATCATGGCATCTCTTTCATTCGTTTGACATTTAAAGTGACAGGGCGATGTGTGAGACGCTCCCAAAGATAAGTAGCGTACGAGTATTTGGGCATTTGAAAGAAACATGCTAAATTAAATGAAAAGAAAACAATGAAAGACATCATAGATTCGATGTCGAGTCGAGTCGAAGTGTAATATTGAATGTAAAATTAGTTCAAATTTTTAATGCACTATTTAAAATTATTGTATGCATTCAAAATTATAGGGCTCGTGTTTTTTTTTTACTATCACCTTTTTAGTGCTTGTTTCACTATGTCCGATTAGGAGATACTTTCAAGTTTACTTGACAATTTTGTATGGCTTATCTGTCAAGTAACAGCTAATCAGAACTTATGGCCCAAGTATATGAAAAATGTGATAGTAAAAAAACACGAGCCCTATTTAATTTGAATGCAGTTTTGTTTCTTGTTAAAAACAAAGCATTGGTTCCGTTCAGTGAAATTTGCTATCTCCCTTATTTCGAGTATTATCCGTCCAGAAATCAAGAAATAATTCCATCCTGTATATGGAACTGATATAAAGCCATGTCACAGTAAATATATATGCTATATATATAAGATGGTTTGAAACAAACTGCAAAACGAGCAGGGGGTGGTCAGGTTAAGTGTTTAGAACGTAAATAAAATAGAGAAAAAAATCCCAAAAAATTTTTTTTTTAATTTAATTTTACAAAAAATCTAATTTTATTTTTTGATATCAATTCAATATGTACAATACCAAACGTTTTAATAAAATTATTTCATTTTACGATGAAAGTAATTTCAGAGCGCACGCGGGCTGGGCGCCGCGGTCATCAACCCCGGCGGTCCAGCAGCTGATCGGCCAGCCGCTATAGCGATACTCCTACCGCGCTATTGTATGCGCCCAATTGCTTCCGGATTATCCTTTACCTGTCTCGTGGTTAAATAAGTAATTTTGTTTTTACGTTTGGTATTATGTTAAATATTGAGTTGATATCCATAGATAATCTTAGAATTTTTTGTAAAATTAAATAAAAAAAAAAATTACTTAGGGTTTTTTTTTCTATTTTATTTACGTTCTAAACACTTAACCTGACCACCCCCTGCTCGTTTTGCAGTTTGTTTCAAACCATCTTATATATAAACTGTGGCCATGTCTTCTAGACGAAACGAATTTGAAAATCGAATAGAATCGCTGACAATATGACATTTACCTTGTGCAATTAACTTGTTAAATGTTTAATTTTCTTTAATAATTTAACGTTCAAAACTCACAATAATAACAAATGAAACTGTTCCGTAAATCAGTATTAAATAATTATAAATTGAAATTAGTTCCTAAGACCAGTCTTAATGCCATTAACCGCTATCCTGTGTGTTATTGACACAGTCCTCGAGTCTTACATTATTATGTCAGATACAGGACAAACACAACCGCAAACGGAACAAACTGATATTGGAACTAGCCAATATTAATGTAGACTCAGCTGGGATTATAGCTGAAGCATTAGTTTAAGGCTAGTTATTTATAAATTAGGAGCTTGGTAGCGTATTGTCTTTTACCGGGATCTGTCGTAGAATGGCCGTTTCCTCAGTCATTGGCTGACACGACACGACGCCCAAAAACGACATCGTATGATACGCTGTCCCATTGGCTCGACATTGGCGCCGATGACAATTTGATACAATTGATGGAAGAAGGCTCAAGGTAACCCCGCGAGTAATGGAGAGAGCGATGCTCGATGCTGATATTTGATAAAACATTTGATGGGAACATACCAAAATATACTTTGCAGGTTTTCGAGAATTTCCCAAGTAGCACACATGCTGAATATTCAGCAATAAGATAGCCTTTAACCAGTGTTAAGTTTTACTAAAGATATAGAGGGTTCCAGATGAGATTCAAGACTGCACAAGGGAAAGATTTTCGAATCCTAAACAGCCATGCTGATTAAGAGCTGCAAAAGGGGGCATAAATGTACTTTGAGCATTACATCAGTTAATTTGGATGTTAATATTCAGCATTTAGTCGCAACTTGCTCTTAGCAGGTAAAGAAACCTTTGGCTTGTTTATGTTTGCATAATGGGGTAAATTATAACCTCTTGTGCAGATGCCGTCTGTACAGGAGTATGTGTTACTGCTGGAAGCTGTTAAATTGAGTAGAATTATCCTCTTATAATGCCATTAGGCTTGACAACGGTCGGTGCGGAATCTTTTCAATCACTTTGTCCTGTACAAAGGAGTGATAAAATATTTTTGGTTTTTTAGTAGTGTAGATACATTCTGATTTAATGACTAATAGTACTTTTTTAACCATTTATACAAATTTAGGTTCTGCACCAGATTTCACCATGACTGTTATAATTATAATGGCATACTTTTATACCTTGTTCTGGGAGATTGCTTTAAATTAATTGCTGACAGAACCAATGTGCAATTATGATGGTTCTGTATATGCAAAAACTACAATTAAGAGGGGCAAAGCCGTCTAACTAAAAAAACATATATAGAATCGAAATAAATGAAAATAACATAATCAACTATATTAGAGACTCTCATCAGCTACAGAAATAAACAACTAAAAATCTGTAATCATCGTAGAAAAAAAATACCACACCATTAATCAGAAAAGTGATACTTCTTCTTCGTCTTCCTCATTTTCTTGATTATTTTCGCCTTCCACTTTGTCCATATTTTCCTGTTCTACACACTCATCGACAAGTTGCTGACAAGCCATTGTAAAATAACTTAAATTATTTATTACAAATTATGAAGTCTTAAAAACTTGGCGGATATTTTTTTTATTGGGTTTATATGGGGTTCTATTTTACGTAAAGCTTCTTTTCACACTTATGCTCTGAAATGTTAATATTATATTTGAGAAAAGAATGCAGTACGTGGAACTTTTCCGAGGTAAACATTCTAAATTTGAAAATCACTGCAGTAATGAATTTCAGTACTTACTTACTGCACTGATTTTAGTGCAGTAAGTAAGTACTGAAATTCATTACTGTAGTGATTTTCAAATTTAGAATGTTTACCTCGGAAAAGGTACTACCCAAAGATATTATTACCAACTTTTTTTCTTTATTTTTTCTTTTGTTATTCTTGTGAATAAAAACAGAAGAAGCAAAGGGACATTTGCACCATACAGACACATTATTATTATTATTATATAGGTAATTATTATATCATAATTAGGTTAACTTTTTTTTTAATACGGTGCGCACAGAGTATATTACTTCGTATTGTACCACAAGCGCTATGTACCCTTAACACGAACATCAATCGAAAAAACAAAATGAGATTTATCATAGACAAAATATCCTTTACGAGCATGGAAGTATTACCTAAATAATACTTCCATGTTTACGAGTAATTTTGTATGGGAAATATGTACAGCGCCATCTACCGCCCAGAAGCGGGTATTGAAGTTGCGCATTTTAGTAGCAAGTAGTAAGTATCAATAGGCTGTATGACCGTTCAACATGGTCTCACAAGCCAATATAAAAAAACGGCGGGAATGATTTTCAGCGGTTGATTTGATATCAATACAGTTTTTATTGTGTAATAAATTATCAAAATAAGTTCTGCCAATGAAACATATACAGACATTGTATGTACCTACTCCACCAAATAAGAGAGCAGAAGCAAAATTAATAACAGAAAACTTACTGCCAGCAAAATCAAAAGAAAGATATATAAAAACCTACGATCTGATTTGAAAAAGTGAAAAAAGGCGCATACGTTTTCGGAATCTGTGTTGTTGGCGTATTTTAATGATACATCATACATTAAAATAATATTATTATGGGCGATTTATACATAAGTGTGCAAGGGAAAACAATAAAATTTACATTTAATAATTGCCCGAACATGTGTGATATAAATTTTCATAAATATTATTTCGTTAAACAGTTTTTTTTTATTTCCTCGCATTTCTTGAGAAAAGCACTATGCAAGCCTTGTACGGTAAGCAAATTACCTTGCCTCGAATGATTAAAGCCCTCGCCTGCGGCTCGTGCTTCAAACCATCCTCGACAATGTAATTTCTTACTTACCTGTCCTCGGCTGTAATGTACTATTAAATAGCTGGTTAAGATCTAAATATACCAGTATGCAGCTTACGGTAACTATTACGTACCCTGTATGTACAGACGCAAAAGTGCTATGTGCTGGTTAATAGATGCCGCGGAGTGCCGTGTGGAGACAAAATAATGACAAAGAAATACTTACAAAAAGAATTAGAGTTGGTTAACAAATTGCCGTCATATCAAATACCCATGATAACTTATGGAATAGAAAATGATACTTTATTTTGATAGAAAGGAAAACACCGCCTGTAAATCAAATAAACTGTCATAGTCAACCAAGTATTTTTGTTTTCAATTTTTCCCACAAGTAAGTGCATTTATCCTTTACACATTTTATCCAGACCGCGAAGTGGGATATTAAAAATTGCTACTTAATATGCGAACACTTGATAAAAATGAAGTACCTATTATAAGATAGATTTGTAACTTGAAACTCGACCGTTAGCGGATAGAGTTAAAACGGTTTAAACCAAGTTAAATAAACTGACTATCCTAGCTCGGAATCAAAGCTGAAATAGCCTAACTACGGGCGTTATTGGAATGAAATTGACCAAGGACCTAAGTAAACCAGCATTAAATATTGGCTCAAATCTGAAGTGCCTTGCGATCTAGACTATTACATAGCGTTTAATTTATGTATTAATTTTTTAAGATTTTAAATTATTTTTATGCATTTTCAATACGATTCTGTAAGTATAGGAAAAATTGTAAGTTACAATTATTCTGATTGGTTAGAGCATTGAGTCAGAATCCCAGGGGCTTGGGTTCGATTCACGCCGGAAAGTAATTTGTTAGTAGTTTCATTTATTAGAAAAAAAAATCAACTAAATATCTTATTGCATTTTATTTGTAAGACTTCGATATAAAAAAATGATTCCTGTAAAAAAAAAAGCAGGGCCATGGCGGGCCATTATTTTAAAAACATGCACGGGTCATGAGGTTTCTAAATTGATATAACACTTATGGTTAACTACTAAAGTTGCAAACATAATATTATGGTGAATCTGAGGAAAGAAAGAGCGTAAATTTGAAATAAATTAATAAAATGATTTTGTGTAAAGTTGCTTATTTTTCATAGCAGGAATGTTATGATATTATGTTATGATTGCAATGTACGTGCCCCAGAATGTGCCATTGTCATCATTCCTGGCATTCCAAAATAATAAAAATAGTTATATGACTTCATTTGGGTAGTAAACAAAGGTTGCATGTCATTAGAAGATAGCACCTGTTCATCTAAAGTTGTGGTAGTGAAATTGTTAAATTATTGCTTTTACGGGTTACACCCCCCTCCCCCTACGCGACTTCTTCATGTTCACCGCGTCACTTGCAAATTTTGCATAAAAGTATTCTACAGTATTATTAGTTTTTTTTACCACGGGGTAGTAAGTGATGATAAGGCTATGGTGGAAGCGGGTTACTCGCGGATTCCTTAACCATTGAGATACTAGCTATCTTATCACTAACTGCCGCAACACAACACTGCTTAAATCATTATTGTCATGGCGACATACTTAGATAAGAACAATTAGTCCTACCACCAACCCCCCTCTGAAAATCTAACCCGCGACTTCTAGATCTGCTTCTTATTGTACTTCACTCTTATTAGGACAGCAAAGAGCGCTGCAACTGGCCGCTTTTAGAACCAAGAATATCGATAAACCAAGAAATCGAATTATAGAAAGTTCAACGCGAGTCGGTAATTTTCTTCAGAATTTTCCTCCAATAACAGTTTTTTTATGAAAGCAAAACTAAAGGAATTCAAATAACAACTTACAAAGGAATCGCAGTCCTAGTCATTATAGAATTCCAGGGAAGCTAAAATAATTTTTCCTTGGATTATCCCCGTCTTAATCCAACAAGCTGGGACCAGGGCCGATGGTGATTTAAAAAAAAGTCAAAGTATAAATTGTAGCTATTATAAATTCGCATTATACGAATGAGAGGAGAAATCTTAACTGCTCCGATGATAACGTAATTACTCGGAAGATTATTTGATTTAATTTTTTTTTCTTGCTCACCTGAACAAATCGGTTTCTAATTTCGCCCCGGATATTTTGTAACAGGATTACAGGGTAAGTTGAAAATGGATTTTAATAATTTCGCTGGTGAATTAAAGAAATTAATATTACTCGTTTGAAAAATTCGCTTATCCAACGGAATTAGAATCCCTTTAAGTTCTAAAATACGTATTCATTGTTCTGAAAATAACTAGGTACCAATTAATTAAGTATAATACATTGTTTTTTTTGTGTCGGTGAAGTATTTTCCAATTTTCTGTCTTTATACCAATATGATGATTATGACATGATGATGATGATGATACCAATATCCTCGTGATTATTCATTAACGTACCGATCAAAAATGTACTTATATTTAAAAAAATCCATTTCATTATTAGTTTCAATATATTTTTTTTGTATACTTAAATATACTTTTCGTCGGTAGCCTGTTCCTCAATAGATACCTAAATTAAAACCTGCTAAAACACTAGAAGCGAAAATACAAAAGCAATTTATACGTTAAAAACAATCAAATAAGCCATCAACCTACTTTATTCCCAATCGGTATAAAAAATCGCCATAAATTATTGACTGGGGGGTGTAAAAATTGTTCGGTTACTTTCTCGTTACTTAGTATTCTGTTACTGTTACCGCTCATAACAGTTCTGAAATACTTTTAATGAGTCGTTACTCTGTGGCATTTCCTTAAGGCGTAGGTTTGTTTCGAAACTTACAAGTTTAGTCAACTTACAAGATAAACATTCGAGTTGTGTCACGTAATATTTTAAAGTTTATCATGGAAAGCTAAAAGTCCGCAGAATTTTCAAATTTAGTCAGGTAGTCAGCGGCGCAATTGGTCATAATTTATTTATAACTAGCTGTTGCCCGCGACTTCGTACGCGCGGTGTAGTGACTTTTGTGTTAGTTTAGTTTATGTGTGTTTGTTGCTCAGATTTCATAACGCTCTTCTTTCAAGAAGTTGTAGTACTTCTTTAGTAGAGAATAGGACTTCAGTCCTATTCTCTACTAAAATGGTCTAAAGAATATCGAATATGCAGGCTAGGGTACGAACATGGTATGTTGTTATCATATGCTGCATGAACATAGTTGAGCCCTCATTCAAAGATCTGTCCGTCTGTCAAGAAACTTTTTCTCAAGTATGCGTGGGAGGTATCAAGCTAAAATGTATGTCAAATTAAATACTGAAGTCTGCAATCCCTTAGAGGCGACAAAAAAAACAAACTTCTCTTCTCTTCTTCATAACTCAAAAGGGCCACTTGGATCTCGATTTTCTTTTAAATCCCATTTAGTTACTTGTTGTTACCGATCCCGATTTAAATTTAAACCGCTATCTAGGTCGGTTTAGGCTGTCAAATCTCGATTTACAGTAAGTTGTGATAACTTATCTATATTTTCATATGGTTTTTATACGCAAAAATGCATGTATCATACATAACAGTGTATAATGATAACGATTATTTTGAACAGCCGTTCTTCGTTCTTCGACGTTGCTTGCTAGCGGGCAATAGATCTATTCTACGCGAGGTTCATAAGACTGAACCACACCAAACGATCCATCTTGGATTGGCCAACCACGATCTAAGATTGGGGATCATGGATCTAATTTGTTCTCTTGGTGCTCTTGGATCGCACGAGGCACGTCCACTCCGACCACTACTATGGAGCTCCAGTGGTGAAGCGCACTCTTGCCGCGCGCGATTAGAGCGCGTATTATCGTTTTGCGCATATGCGCGCTTTCACGATTCAAACAGAAGTTCTTACTTAGTAATGCATAATATCAGGCCAATCATATTTTTACTATAAAATGAAAAAGAGATTGTGTATCCATACTAATATTATAAATGTGAAAGTGGGTTTGTTTGTTTGTCCGTCTTTCACGTCAAAATTGGTGCAACGGATCGACGTGACTTTTGGAATGGGAATAGTTTGGCAGCTGAAAAGTGACATACTTAGGCAGCCATTAGACAGTCAATCTGGAACAATGATCAATGATCAATGATCGCGATGCAGATTGACTGTGTACGAAGGTGATTGACGGCTCGCGATCTTGATCGCAAAATATCTACAAAGTAAATCTCGATCGCGATCTGGATGTAATGGCTGCCTTAAGCTACTTTTTATCCCTGAAAAATATCACATTCCCGTGGGATAACGTCGTCGTTTAGTCCGAGCGGGCGAAGTCGCGGGCGGAAGGCTAGTATTTTGATATGGAGACATTTCTTCTTTAAGTAACAGGTATAAAATGTAATGATATACCATTTAATTATTTAATTTTAATCAATCATCACTTATATAAGCTTTCCTAGTAAATAAATGAATAAATAAGTTAGATAGAAAACTATTTTTAATATTCCTTTATTTTATTGGATGGTACCACGGCTGAAGGCCTAAGTAGCCAGAGCCGGTTAAATGACATAAAAATGGTAGGTATAGTGCGCCAATCTTTTCTGTTCCGGTGATTATCTTAGGAACTAAAACAGTTTTCATACGACAGTCCATTTTGACAGCTAATTTCGTATTGCAAGTGGCTCCTCTGTCACGACTGTCACCGGAACAGAAAAGCTTGTGGCACTGTAGGTGTAGGTAACTACGTACTGGCCACTTAGCGTTTGAGCAAATTTTTCAAAACTACATTGGTGACATTTTGTCTACATTGCGACAAACTTATTTCACACAGTGGTTATTTTTTGGTACTAAATATACTGTTGACTGCCGGCAGTCCATTTTGACAGTTAATTTTGTATTGCTAGTGGCTCCTCCAGGACCACTGTCACCGGTTCAGATATATTTGTGGCACTATACTTACTGTAGCGACATCTAGCGTCGAGTGGAAATGCGAAATATAAATTTTACATCAATAGGGTGAGAACTTCAGTTTTGGCCACTGTCCCGAGTGCTTACTTAGCTTAAAACATTTCGTTAATAACTTTTGCTTGATAATATACTTTTTATCTATGACTTTTAAGTTATAATAACAATAGTAATAATTCTTTATGACATAGGAATATTATTCAATAAACGCTTTTCAGTTTACATCAAATTAGATGTTTCTTTTATTTTATCTAAGTTAGTTAAGTATTGATTCCGCGATGTATCTTTTAAAATTTGATTGACAAAAAACACATCAATCGGCACCCTTCGCACATTTTAAGTTTAAAAAATAGGTTTTTAATTGACTAAAATAAACCTAAATTTCGTAAGTATATGAATACATAGTTATATGTTTTTACTATGTATGTCCACGAATTTCTCGAAATCTAAAGGCATATCGAGATGATTCTATTTGATTTAAATTAGGTGTATTCTAACTTTGGGAACAGTCTAAGATTCATCAAAATCGGTTTAGTATTTTTCGTGGGTATGTTATTGTACAATATACACTAAAACTTAGGAAATAAATAGTAATTTAAAAAAATAAACTGACTGGCACCGACCTCAAAAAGGTACCTTAATTATAATATATATTATATTTTTCCTTTTCAGTTGACAAATACTTTTTGGAGTCGGTTAATTTTATTAAGTAGTTTTTTTGTATTGTAAATTAAAAAATTTAAAGAAAAGTATAAGATACATTCTTGACAATTTTAGATACCTACTTAAGACCATAGGCGAAAGAAGTGAAAAAAAAATTAAAGTGGCAACAGCGGGGGCTTTCACCCTACTTAATATAGATAATCATTCGAATGTACTTTTGTGAAAGGTATATCGTAATCTTACTGACTTCCCGCGCCATCTATTGTTTAGTAGTTATGATGCGAAAGAAGTGAAAAGCATCTTAAAGTGGCAACAGAGGGGGCTTTCACCCTAATTAATATAATCATTCTAATGTTCTTTTGTGAGAGGTATATCGTAATCTAACTGACTTCCTGCGCCATCTATTGCTTAGTAGATATAATGACGTAAATAACATTAAATTATTTTTATGATTTTATGTGAGCCTGGATGGGTTTTAATTTATATTATGTTTTGAAGCAGGTAAAAAAAATAACATGATTCATTATTAATTGAGACAGCGATTAAATATAACGTATTTTCATAATCATGTGGCGCCATCTATTTTAGTAAGAATCTGTTTTTGTATTTTCCCGTAGGAATAAGGGCAATCCCGCAATAAAAAGTACCCTATATGTTGACCCGGGTTATAAGCTATTACTACACAAAATTTGGTAAAAATCCGTCCAGTAGTTTTTGCGTGAAAAGCGAACATACAAACAGACAAACAGACAAACAGACAAAAATTTTAATATCTATCGTTTTGGGGTCTATATCCTGTACACATCACATAGCAGTAACTTTTTTTTTTTAATATTTCATGTACAGACTTTTTGTCTGTTTCTGTTTTATTATATGTATAGATTAAGGGCAAAAAGATGATTATTTAAAGGTTTTAGTTTACCTCACCTATTTAGCGTCACTTTATCTCTATCCCTCGCCATGATTTCACCTAATAAAAAAGATAAGAAAATTGTCATTATGTAAATTCTAACTGCACAAAACATGTGGTTTTTTTTCAGCAAAATTCGAGCCTGATAAAAATTATTGTCAAGGAACTGGTATTTTGGCTGTTTTTAAATTCATGAACTGGCTTAAAAATTAAGATAAGCATCTTAGTTTAGCTCTAAGTTATTTTAGCTACTCCTACGAAGCATGAAACTGTCTATTATAGTTTTATTTCTACACCGTTAAATATATTCAAGATTATTAATTTCCAAAAGAGACATTACATTAGGCGAGGCATTAATAAATGGAATATCATATTTTCAAGTAGGTAAATTCGAGGTAGGGACAGCCCCTTAAAATTGCTGAAGGCATTATCTTGTGGGAACAAAACAAACGTTATTAAGTTTCTCAGCGGAACCTTTTGTAAAAAGTTTGTGTAATATACCTTGTCGGAGCAGCGTCAAATTTCAAGGTACATAAATGTTGATGTCTATTAATTAATATTTGCTTTGGCAACTTTACCTTTATGGCGCATTTCATATGCAAAGTCTTTTGTTTCGAAATATTGCGTTTCGTAATGTCTTACTGGCTGTTTTTTTAACTTGTTTGTTTTTTTTCCTCTTCGTATTGTAACTTTAAACTTCGAGTAATATACGACTTCAATATGTGAATGTGAAATACAGTACTTAGGTACTGTCTTTGGAGTCATGTTGCGTATTAGTCTATAATGTTACATTTATTTTTATTTAGTCATTTAATTTTTAGTAATTGAGTAAATAAGCTGTGTTTACGATAATAGTAAAAAGAAACTTTGGAACGAAACTTTTTATTGGAGCCTTGAGGATTAAAAAGTACCTAGCCTATGTCCACTCTCCAGCTCCCAAAATATCCCCATACCAAAAATCACGTCGATCTGTTGCTCCATTTTGACGTGAAAGACAGACAAACAAACAAATAAACAAACAAACACACTTTTACATTTAAAATATTATATTATATATTATATATAAGTATGAATTTCCAACGAATTATCGGCTTGACGAATTATTTCCGGCGTTGAAATGCGTCACGAGTGGCCGATGTCTGCGTGTCCGCGGCTGTTAGCTAAGTAATATTAATTGCTTTTAGCGATAAATTAGCAGAATAAGCCTCCTTTGTTAATCTTGGTTTAAATCACCTGTTGAAATCAATGGATGGAAGAAAAGATAAAATGCAGAGGATTTTTTTTATAAAAGGTTATTCAGAAGACGTAGTACGAAAAACTTTCGTTATGGTAACCGTTATCGTGATCGTATTGTTGTGTATGAAAACCTGAGCAGCGCATCTTTCGGTCGTATAAGGAACTGATTACACTACATTTTGTATTTGACAGCAGCACTTTGACAGCTTTGGAAGGACTAGAGCGCTCGCCAGATAAGTTTGCGCGCGGTCGAATTTGGAACTAATTTCAAATTTGGCAGGTCGCCATGGTATTTGTTGTGACAGGCGAAATTAGTGTGTCAAGTGTCATTGTGTTTTGTTAGTTTATTTAGTAATCGTCATGCCAAAAATTATCAAAAGTGCTGGAAGAGAGATTGTTTTACAGGTAAAATGTGCTTGCGAAATAAAACAGGACAATAACAGGCTACTTACACCATTTGCTAAAGTGCAGGCGCGGACTGCTTCTTTGACAGGTCATTTTAGGGTGACCATTATGTGATATTTTGCTTTCGCTTTGGGTATTTTAGTTACTATAATTACTTAATAAAATATTTCGAAATATATTTATTTTGTTGTTATTTAATTCCTAAATTACTAACAATTATAATAAACAATGTAAAATCTATCTGCTTATAAAAGTGTTTTTAATGTCTTACAGTTTTATATTGCTATTATAAATGGAAGTATCTAGAACTGTATTCTCAATTATAGCAACCGGACAAAAGCCAGTTAATTTTTTTCGTCATCTACACGTGATGAGAAAATTATTTACAACTACTGGCAACATTAAATACGCCACCAGTCGCGCGCAGACTTATCTGGCGCGCACTCTACAAACAAAGTTTACTACATTTTATATGCATTTTATTGGGGTACAGTACAGCACTCAAATCCTACCAGAAATTCCAAATGTCTTTGATTTAACAAGACTGTTAATCAATAAGCACATTTTAGATTTCCACTTTTTACGGATTAACACGCGTATTTTATTATACACACACTTAGTAGCTAAGTTTTATAAAAAAATAAGTTTTAAGCTATTGCATAGCTTTTATCGCGGGCTTTGAGCGCGGCGACCGAACCAAGAAATTCCGTAACGAAAAAACCTAACACCCTAGGAGGTTAACAAAACATTGTTTATCTCTTTTTGACAATAGGGGTTTACATATATTTTGTATAAAAAGAGATAAATATACAAAAAACCTGTTGTTAAAAAGAGATAAACGTATTTTTCTCTTTTTGATTACATGTGTTTATTTTTATTTAGGTCAAATTCGAATACTAATCTTTTCCATAAGTTTTTAAACAAAAATGTACTGTAACTAACGCCTAAAACGTGAAGCACTGGCTGAAACAGAAATAATAATGAAAAGAAGAAAAAGCCGTAATCTCAAAATTATGTCAAATTAATGTCACTTGTCAATCTCGGATTTTTATGGAAAAGTATGGAAAAAGTTAGCTGCTAAAATAATATATTTTTGTAAATGCAGTGCGATAATATGTTGAAAACATTGTTAAGGCAAGAGTGTGTTGGTGAATCCGTGTAATAATTAAGTACCTACAAATAGTGACACATATTAACTGATGACGATGATTTGAAATCACAAATTCTGGAAGTTGCACAGACCTAGGTGTTATTGTTGATCTCAAAAGACGAGCTGGCCTAACCTAACCAGATCAGCCTTTGAAAAGCTAACGAAGATAATAATATGGAAAGATCGCCGCACAATCAATAACACCAAGGTTCGATACACGAAAAGCTTACTATTTCCTATCTTCTTATATGGAACTGAAACATGGACGCTCCAACAAAAGTACCACAAGAAGATTGAGATGTGGTGTATGATAATCAAACGGACTGCTCGTCACACAAATTAAATTAAATTTCATGAAATTTACCCATCCCTAGTTGCTCCGTTTTGGCGTGAAAGATGGACATGGATTTCTTCATCTATACTAAGAGGAAAGATTTGATTGTTTGTTTGTTTGTTTGCATCGAAACTACTAGACCGATTTAGAAAATTCTTTCACCATTAGAAAGCTACATTCTTCCTGAGTAACATAGGCTATATTTTATCCCGATATTCCCACGGGAACGGGTGCCACGCGGGTGAAACTGCGAGGATCCGCTAGTTATGTATATAATAGAAACCATTAAACCAAGCACGTGTACTATTTAGTGTACCCTTCGATCAACAATAACACCTAGTTCTAGATACATAGTTGGAGTGACCAAAGATATTATAATATAACAAGATTGCGCACTCATGAGTTACAGCCGAGCCGAGCGAGATAGGCCTATTATGGTGTGCGTCCCTCTCTAATGAGAGAGACGTGAGTGACTACACGATTTGGTTTTTTCGAGGACAATTTATAGTTAACCAGACTTGGCTCACGTAGGATTCGAACATCACGCTTCCTAGGGAGCTCTTGTAGCTAAAAGAAACATACATTTAAACATCCGAACTCACTTTCTATTTATAATATTAGTTAAGATGAGGACTCCGCGAGGCAAAGCATTTGCACCACTTATGAGGCAATAATGTGACAATCGACACATACACATAATATGCTTTATAAGCATACTTACTTTTGAACCGACTTCAAAAAAGGAGGTTGTCAGTTTGACCTGTATGTACTTATATGAAATGTATGTCTGTATTTCTGATAGGCGTATTTTGCTAAAATAGATAGAAATAAAAAGTCCACGTACAGTAATAAAAATCTGTTCATTAGTTAGACTATACATTGCTAAACAAAATTTTCTTGCGGATCTTTTGACCCATGGAGGCTTTGTGTCCAATTAATTTTAAAGATTCGTTTTTTGCGTACCTACTTTTTTAACCTTAAATTAAGATACAGATGTTATAATACATTTAATAAGTTTTGTTTCATGCCTATTTTCTGATAAAGTTCTTCTTCTTTTTCTTCTTCCGCTGAGTATTGTGTAATTTTTTCAGATATGAGGTTAAGCCAACCTTTTTTAATTTCTTCATCTTTAGGAAATCTGAAACAATGAAATATAATGAATGGGTTAAGTAAGAAAGTAAATTCCAGTCTATAGACTAAAAACGAAATGGACACCCTACTATACGCAAGAATAAAAGTTTGGCTAAAAACTTACTTATGAAAAGATACACCGCTCCGTTTAAATGATTCGCTTTTGCATCCTTTCACACATCAAGTGAGAACCATTTTTATTGATTTAAACGTAATTTTAAAATGATAATTAAGATCCACACACTAACTTTACACACATAAATTAATTTGCCGTCGCCATATTGATGATGTTTTTATTTTTATTAAAATTGTCCAGACGCAAAGTGTTGCATATTTATTATAATTAAAACTACCATAACACCGACTCTTACTTTAAAAAAATAGTTTTTCAAGGTTTTAAACAATACAAATTATATGGACTTTATTATTATCAGCTGAACATTCCTTTTAATTAATTAATATTTTGAAAATTCTCGAGAACAGGAAATATGAATTTGAATTAAGTTCTACTACAACCAAAAATATTTAATGGTGGCAGCCCAGTAGACAGGGATGCAATCCTATTTAGGAGCCTCTCGCTCGGCTCGTTTTTCCGTTTATCGAAATGTCATACGAAAATAAACCTTAATGTAACTGCATAGAATCGAATTGACATTGCTTTTATTTTCATAGTGCACAATCTTGTTATATTATAATATCTTTGGGAGTGACAGACATGGCCAAGCGTCGAACGCTCACTAGAGAGTATAATTATAAGTAGATTATTTTGACAGTGTCAATAATACTAAGGTATTTCAAACTTGGAACGCTTCTTGTCATTTATAATGTAAGATCGTAACATTCGTAACCTTTTTTCCCCGTTTAAAAAAATGTCAGTCTGGCCCATAAAGTTAATATACCTATAGGTATATTAACTTTATGGTCTGGCCATATAAAAATTTCATTTAGTTCGTGAGCCTTCATCTAGTACTATTGTTGATCGAAGTAGGTAGGTACCTTTGTTTTTTGTGTATAGGCACATAATATATAATAGTGGTATAGGTATAGGTAATACACATTAATGCCGCGCAGAGAAAGTACCTATATCTGATATTATATCTATATAAATGTTCATCGCGCGAAATTCGATGATCAAGCTCTTAATATCGTTCTTTTTGTTCATATTTTTTTAATGAATTTTGGTGTGTAATTACACTATTTACTTATGCAATAGCTTTACCGCGGCAGTCCCCGAGTGCCACACGTGTTTTTTTTTTGTTTTTTCTGACGACGTTTCGGCACCTTTTCAGGGGCCGTGGTTAGTATCGTGGCAAGGTGCCGAAACGTCGGAAAACACAAAAAATCCAAGCTTATACTTGGAACGTACTCACATGTGCAAAAAAAAATCAGTTGTTGTATTTTAAGATGTGATTATGCTCGCATTAAAAACACTATTATTATGAAATTAACTAAGTATATGTGTTTCATAAAATACTACGTCTTTAATCAGTAGGACTAGCACAACTTGAGCGCGACTCGAGTGAGAAAGAGTCGCGGGCACTTTCAACCAATCAGAACGCTCGTAGATAGCGTGCGTGACTTACGGCGACGTGCTGATTGGTTGAAAGGAGCGCGACAAAGAGTCGCGCTAAGTTGTGCTAGACCTACAGAAGAGTGAAGTAGGATATTATAACATGCCATTAAATTATTAATCAATTTACTGCTGAAAATACAGTTACCAAAATAAATTATAATTTTTGCGTTATGAAGAAATTGATTGCAACGCAATTTTCGATACGAGATCAGCTTGAATATTTTTATATAACAAAAAAGCCAACATAAAGAAAGAAGAGCATAATTATGTGATGAAGGGCTTAACTAAAAATATATCCTGAATGATTAGAGCAAATAAAAAGGCTTCACAATTAGTAACGCAGCTCATAGCCCGCGTCGCGTGAAAAATATCATGAGACAATATGCAAATAAGCGTTAAAAGAGACGCCGCCGGGCGACAGAACTATAACAAAGAAAGGCTGGTAGAAGACAGATTCACGCACTGGGGTCCCACACAAAAAAAATGAGATAAGAAATAATTTTGCAGGTAATGCCCGCAACTTAGTTCTGACCAAGCACATGCGACCAAGCGTCTACGAAGCAGGAAGGTCAGTCACGCAGCGGACGCACTACAAGTTTAGAGTTATGGCAGAGATTGTGGTATTGGTCGTCGCTCATTTGTCTGTTCCATACTATAATATTTGAAAAAGGAAAGATTTAAATAGATTTTTTGCTTGTTATTTAAGTTTTTACTCTTTTGCATTCACACTGCAATTTTTATGGTTGAAAAATGGAAAATGAAGTATTTAGAAAAAATCGACCCGTCTCACAACCAAGGACACAGTCCCATCGGAGCTGGTTGTTTGTGAGACGGGGCGATTTTTTCTAAATACTTCATTTTCCATTTTTCGACGATTTTTGTTTGTTTATATTGTTTATAATGGATAAACTCAAAAACTACTACAGCTCTTTTAAAAATCTTTCACAAGTAGAAAGCTACATTATTTCCGACTGACATATAGTATATTTTATCTCAATTTCCCACAGGAACGGGTACCACGTGAGTAAAAACTATGGGGAGCAGCCAGTGTGTTAAAAACTATCACTTGTTTCACATCCCATCCTGGTCGCCCATGTTGTGTACTTGCTATAGCCTGAGATACGAATAAGGATCGACCTTCACCCATCTGTGTAATGGTTTTAAGATTTTATTTTGTATCAAATTAAGTAAGTATGTTAAATAATACATCGCCATTGGGTTAGCAAAACTGGTTCCTGGCCAAAATATGTTTAAACGACGATTGCAATCCCATCTGTTTAATTATTATTTTTTATACCAATCGATAGAATGTAGTCTACAGAATGTGAAAACGTTGGGCTGGTTATGTTTTTCCTGGCAGAACATCACTGGTTAGCAGTAAGGTAAGAAAACATAAGTAATTTGCGATCATCTGTTTATTACATAATAAATTCTGTAGGCTTATTACTATCAATTGGTATAAAAATGATTCAAGAAAATCAGGTGAGTAGGTACAATATTCGTAAAAAAAGTTTCGAAAAAAAAAAATACATGTCTGGCCAGGCAAATTTTAGCCAAACTACTTCATCGTTTCAGCCGTACGACGCCCACTGCTGGGCATGGAGGCCTATGCCCAAGGAACTCCACAACGATCGGTCCTGCGCTGCCCGCATCCAGCGGCTTCCCGCGACTTTGACCAGATCGTCGGTCCACCTTGTAGGGGGCCTGCCCACGGAACGTCGTCCGGTTCGCGGTCGCCATTCGAGAACCTTTCCGCCCCAACGGCCATCGGTTCTCCGCGCTATGTGTCCCGCCCACTGCCACTTCAACTGAGCAATCCTTCGAGCGATGTCGGTCGTTTTAGTTCTCCTGCGGTTCTCATCATTTCTGATTCGATCGAGCAGGAAAATACCAAGCATCGCTCTCTCCATTGCTCGCTGGGTGACCTTGAGCCTTTCACATTTAGCCAAACTACTTATGACATTATAATTATTATATTGCATACTTTATTTGATTAAAAACACTTTTCATCCATTGAATAGATGGGTGAAGGTCGATCCCTATTTGTATCCTAGACCACTAGGGCGAGGATACAAGTGATACAAGTTCTTGGATACTATCATGTGATAAGCTTAATTTTGTTACTATTTGTATGTATCTACTTATAGTTTAAGTTTGAGACTCTATCCATGATACCTTAAGCCATAACGCACATGTTTTAGAAATCACAAATTACAGCAAGATATATGTATATACGAAAACAAAAACATAGTATTTAAACATATAAGTATAACAACATATTATTGATATGTTTTCCCCTTAAATTATCAGGAAAGTAAATATTATTTCGTTATGGAACCCTAGAAGCTTAGGTGATGTACCGTTCTATAAATACTAATGAGCTTACAAGTTATGGGGGAATTACTTGCTTGACATATTGTTAGAAAATTTATACCTATCCCATCAAAAACATAAATGTGAAATGATAGCTAACTTCAATATTATGAAATATGCCTTGGTTGTTGACTTCAACGACAAAAGAAGTGAGAGAGTGCGTTCCCGGCACAAACTTCCTCAAATCGGTAAAACCCACATCGATAACAAGTAATGAAAGTCATTAAAACCATGCTTACAAAACAAAACGTAGTAAAACACCTTTAATTCAATAATAACCCGTAGTCATTTAAACTAAAACAGACACTCCTACTCGCCACGTAAAGTGAAAAGTAGGTATGAATTAAATTATGGATGATTAATAGTCCTCGAGGACACGCCATACAAACACGCCATGACAATTTGGTCTTATTAAACAGGTTAATTTTAACTAGAATATTGTTTTAGACGTAACATTATAAGCTTTAATGCCCAGCTATAAGCCCAAATGTAAATATTAATATGAAGCAAGTTATCAGATCGTATTTTAAGTCGTGAGTAAAACACTGTTTGTTGACCTCAGGGAGTTTTTGTTTTGTAAGTGAAATATTATACTGGGGAAATATCGTTTTAATATCATGACATGAGGTGAAAAACGATACCTACATTTAAAGTAGCTATAAACCACTTTTAACCTGTCATACACAAATACGCTTGAGGTTTCGAGTAAGTAATAATATCTACTACATTAATTTTTATCTAATGAACTTTGATATATTGATATGTTAGCTCATTGTCATAAAGTGAAATAAGATAATGAAAGTTCTTTATCCGTAGGTACATACATATTGAAGATCTGCTATGACGTTTCAAGGTCAACAGCTCTTTAAACGTTTCTAAGTAAATACGCAAAATGGACATTTACCTACTTACAAACGTGTGTCTGAAATAAAAATGAAATTAAAATTCGTCACCGATCGAATCCAGCACCGATGACATGACACCTTCGGTGCTGGATTTCGCACGATCTAACATCTCCTGAAGATGCCCCGGGTTGGGGCGAAACACGTGTAGAGGTAGGTCTAATCGGTGAAAGTGCAAGTGTTTTGTTTTTGGAGAAGAAAGCTATTCTTCTTCATATTATATTCTTTTTTCACAATGGTTGGGGACTTCCGCCAGGTGACGCCTGATTCAATCAAATACATAATAAAATTATAAATTTTAGACAACCTCCGACGCAAAGAAATATCTAAAACTTAAAAGTAAAAAAAAAAAATATTTTTCGGTAAGGGGTAATAAACACTAATTAAAATTGAGTGGTGTATGTTCGGGGTCCCCCGACCGAGAGAGATTTTTTTTGTTTAAAAGTTTTTTTTGGGTGGGGGTTGTCTAAACTTTTGTTTTATTTGTTTTCATTACATTACACTTTGATCGACAATACCGCTAGTTAACGCCTCACGAACTAAAACAAAACGCAAATGTGGCACCCACTGACTTTTTTTTAAAGGATAAAGGTCACAGCACATACATCAACTCGGAAAGGGATCGTAAACGTATCAACTCGAGCGGTTCAGTATTCTTTGTATGAAACCCCCTACTGCAAAGCACACTAATCGGAATCGTAACGTAATCGCCTCGCCTCGGGACCAGCTCACGAACCGCTTTGCGGGTCGCTCAACTTGCTATCCCCGCGCTTACCGCTAGTCGTCCACGCGCTCACGTCTCTCCGTACCCGAGCTTACGGCTCTACGCACAGTGGTCTGAAAATGAAAATGAACATATTTTTTTTTTTCTCATTTTTTTATCATTTTTTTTTTATATGGAACCACGCCTGGTTGACGGCGAGGCGAAGGCGATACGGTGTCGATCCCTTTCCGAGTTGATGTAATGTGCTGTGTCCTTTAAGAGGTTCCGAACTTCGATCTGTTATTGTTGATCGAAGGTTCCGAATCAATCTTATCGAAATATAATCTTACGTCATAAATGACGGGAAGCAATAAGAAATAATAGCGCACCTTTGAAATGCGTTTTTATTCATTCGGCCGTTTTTATACTTCAACCTGTTATCTAGTCAAAGATTTTGGTAGGAATAAAAGCTGCCTACATAATTTATTGAAAACCGTGGATTGGTGTTCTCCTGAAAACAACACTTAACATAAAAACACTTCACAACTGTACATTTAAAGTTTAATCCATCACCAGCAGTAAAAGTTTCTTGTCTTATAATTTATTCAGGGAAACCCGGTTGGACGGTATCAGGCAAAATTTAAAACGGTCTGGGCTTGTTTCATTCTAGTTTTTACAAATTATTGCGCTCACTACAACACGGCGAAGAGTGAAGTAACTGCATTTTTTTTTAAAGCTTACGATTTTTGAACTTCATAAGTTGCAGCACCTCTTTCTTCCACTTCACTCTTTCCTAGTCGTGTGAAAAATACTTTCTTTTTATTTTGTTTTTAGTATTAGGTTTTCAGAATGTCAGTTTCTGAAATACAGAAATCCAAGACTCCCAACCCATTGCCAAAAGCAATTAATTAAATGGTTTTTTTATACGTAACGGTGTAGCATTTCATAACAACTTAGCCTTCATCACACCAGCCGGCCTAGCATGAGCGGCTTTTATCGACTATATTGACGCTAAGAGCCTATATCTTGCTTACACCTTAGTGGGGTAAGCAAGACAGCATGACGTGCTATATCATATCGCGTGATATAATAATGGTCATGCTAGGCAGGCAGATGTTAAGTGGTGATAAGACTGAAGGTGGAAGAACACAATAATGGCGTCAGACTTAGATAAGATTGTGGCAGCTAGCCAGGCGGACTAAGAACAAGTAGTTGCTACCACCAACCAAACCGAATAGGTACTTTAAGTACCCCCACTGGGAATCGAGCCCGGGACCTCTGGATCGGTAACCGGTGGTATGAACCACTAGACCACAGAGGAGGTTAGAATAGAATAAATAATAAGAAGAAGAGTAAACAAAATTAAAGAAAACTTTTGATATGACAACAGCAGTGTAAAAATATTAAATGAAAATTTTTTTCGCATTTCATTGTTATTTTAATTGTTTTTATAACATTACTAGTCACTTCCCGTGGTTTAACCCGCGTGGTACCCTTTACCGTAGGAATATCAAGATAAAATATAGCTTATGTCACTCGTGAAAAATGTAGCTTACTTATGACCAAAAAAAATTTAATTTCGGTTTAGTGGTTTTTGAGTATAGTGGTATAACGATTACAAACAAACATATAAAAAATTGAATATTTCCTCTTTTTTATATTAGTATCAATAGATGTAACACTTCCACACCACAACCCATATAATTAGGTACTATAACTATTACAAAAACTATTATTTACCGCCTCTGTGGTCTAGTGGTTCACACCACCGATTTCAGACCAAGAGGTCCCGGGTTCGATTCCCAGTGGGGGTACATATTGTATTCGGTTTGGTTGGTGGTAGGACTTGTTCTTAGTCCGCCTGGCTAGCTACCACTAAGTCTGACGCCATAACAATGATGTTTTCAGCATTATTGTGTTCCTGCAGAGAGATAAGGTAGCCAGTTCCTTAGTGATTGAGGATTCCGGGAGTAGTGCTACCCCGTTGAGGATTAAAAAAAAAAGTGCGAGTCGGACTCGCGTAAAAATACCACTGTCATGTTTTGCCAGAAAAAAATAAGTTTGTTTTTCATAGTATTCGTATGAATGACAAAGTTATATTCGAAAATGTGTTATATCTCAAAAACTTGTAAAGCCTACTTAGTTGTGATAGTTTTCCTTTTAACTTCGTCATATTTACTACTATCGTGAATTTTTTCACGTATCCAGAAACAACCATTTGGCTGGTAGGGGGGGGGACACTTGACTCTAACAAAATATTGCACTTCTTAAAATACACAAACAGATGCCTCAATCAGTCTTTACGAACCCACAACGTGTTTGAAATTGCTATCCAACGACATCCCACACTATGGGGATTATACACAGAAAAAAAATTACATACCCACTTCACGCGGGGAGGTAAACTAAAAAAAATTTTTTTTTAAATTTTACTTTACCACTTTGTTGGCGTGCCAAATATGTATATTCATGCCAAATTACAGCTTTCTAGTACTAAGAGTCTATGAGCTAGACTGGGGTCAGACGGACGGACAGACGCACATGGCGAAACTATAAGGGTTCCTTGTTGACTACGGAACCCTGAAAACGGGATTTTTACCATGTTTATATTTGTAATCGGGTTCCCGATATCTCGACGCAGTTGCATACGCCATGATCACGGACTAAATCCCGTTTTTCCTAATAGTTATAGTGATAATGACCATGTAAGTTTAAAATGCCACATGTTACATATAGCTAAGTAAAGAATTAGAAACATAAAATTAAATATCTTACACTAAGGCAAGAAATAATATTATTTTATTTTTATCTGAATAAAGCGCTAAAGATATTATTTTTTTAGCTTTTTTATGGATATAAGCAGCTTATGGAAGGATAAACTAATCATCAGGATTCGAACTAAAACTTTTGCTTGTTGGAGTTTTCTATGCGTTGCTTACTCCACTTTAAAAGTTGCAATTTAGCACAGTTCTAATCTGTTGACAACGATTTTTAATAATGTTTACGGTGTAGTTATTTGAAAACTTTAAAAGTTGCAATTTAGCACAGTTCTAATCTGTTGACATCGATTTTTAATAATGTTTACGGTGTAGTTATTTGAAAGTACTCTTTTATAACTAACTTTTTTTTTGTCCTGGGGAAAACACTGTCACGTACCCCCCCGCCCGGGGAGACGAGAGGGTTATGTGGGGCTTGAACCCACTAAAACCTCCAGGGTGCTCCCTCACTAAACTTGTTTGACTTTTTTGTCTTTGCGTTTGCAACGCTAATTTGATTTCGAAATTATATAAAATATTTAAATACTAGGAAAAAGCATGGAAAGCAGGTAAATATTTCTTTTTTAACAATCTCGCTTATGGTTGCGACTACTGATTTGTAAAAAAATTTAGGTATCACTAAAACCTTTATGCTTTCAATCTTTAAGTCAACCTATCATTAAGAAAGGTGAAAAATAAATTGCCTATTCGCACTCTTTTTCACTCGTGCAAACAACAGCAGCACAGACGAACAAGTTTACTCGCGTTAACAAGCTGCGTTAGATCGTACGTGATTCCTAACACGCAAACTGATTTATTTGTGTTCGAGCAGAACTTCATTTATACGACCCTTTCGTACTTTTATTATAGCCCACCTTTCTTTCACCACTATAAACAAACTGGCAGTTTCAGGTTTGCTTTCAAATTTTTATTTAGCAACGATACCTTTTCGCATCTATAGTGGCCTTTCAATTCTCTCAGTAGCGTTTCCGATACGCAAAATAGATTTCGGATTCTATTTTTTGTGTTGGATTGAAGGTACAGCGTGACTTGTTCATTTTTGTAACACGAAGAGCGGTTATCCAACTACTCTGACGTAGGCATCGAAACTTCGGGTTAGGAAATCCCATTATTTATTCAATGGTGGCCTATATCAAGACCGTGTTATTAGACCAATCGAAACCTACTTCTAGACCGCAATAACTTCGCGTTCGAATGACGATATCCGACTGAATGAATGACGGTTAATTGACATGCGGACAGGAGCTGACTGGTGCTTGGCACTAAGCTTATAGGCAAACGGCTAAAGATTTTCCTTGGGCAAAAAGTGGTAGAAAAATTAGAGGATAACACCTATATTTATATCGTGGACGTATCGTTGTACTTAGCCGATCGAGATCTGCCTGGGCGCATCACGATGTGTCGCCATTTCGTGATTCGGCTGATTATTTCATGATGTGCCTATGCCTATTATAAATTAATTGCTACAATCAATCAATCAATCACTTGTATCACAATATTACACGGAAAAGACAATCATTTGTAATCTTAAAAAAAAAACATAATGTTTTACAAATATTTCTGTTTTATAAAAGGAAACGGAAGTGTCCCATTCACAAAACAGTGCTGAAACAAATTGTGTACACAACATTCAATTCTTAAACAAACATAAAACAGACATAAGTAATTATGTAATATTTTTAGCGGAACGATTCTCGTTTTTAACTGTCATTAATCAGAGATACAAAGCAGTAGTCCATTGTTCGCTCCCGTTGCAATACATTTATCATAAGCGGTCCGCGCGAAAAACGCCGCAATGGAAGGAGACGATTTATAAATTTCCACGCGTCACCAAAGGTACAAACAACCAAAAAAGTTGCTGGACGCTTTTAGCACTCTGTCATACTAATTATTGCGTTCCTACTTGTACCGATGCAAATGACCGGACAAATGTAATGGTTAGTAGGATATGGTGCTAAAATATTAGCTGATTCAAATACCTTCTTTGGAAATTATAGCTCTGTGTTATTGTGTGTAGCTGCAATTAATTACAAGTATGGTTGACGTCATACAAATAAATTACAGATTATTTTTGGATCTTTATCTTGAGTATTTTCAATTGTATAAATGTGCACATTATTTCGCTTCGTTTCTATGTGATTATATGAAAATTGTAAACGTGGTATTGAAGTGCGATATGTATACGAATATTTCTCTATGACAGCGAGTATATAGTATCTAATAAGTATACCAAATGAAATGAATATAATTATATGTCACTAAGCGATGCCTAACCGGACGACGTTCCGTGGGCAGGCCCCCTACAAGGTGGACCGACGATCTGGTCAAGGTCGCGGGAAGCCGCTGGATGCGGGCAGCGCAGGACCGATCGTTGTGGAGATCCTTGGGGGAGGCCTATGCCCAGCAGTGGGCGTCGTACGGCTGAAATGATGAAGCGATGCCTACCAATTCGTTTGCGTGATATATTAGATTATATCGCGCTTAAACTTTATTTATATCCTGTGCTCGTTTTTGAACGCTTAAATCAATACAAGAACCTAATTTCTAGGTGTTAAACTCGCTGCTTTATGTGTGCAAACAAATTGTACCTACTCTATTACTTACCGGCGCATTGGATGTTTACTGGTAAGTCTGCATGATTTATGAATACATCGATTTATATAAAAACGGATCGCCGAAATGTCATCAAACTAGCGCATCACGTCAGAATGGCTGCACCAAATTGAATAATATTTTTTGGTGTGTTTGTTATTGTCAGGAGAAAAAGTGTCTGCGTCACAGCTACGATGAAAACAAGGACAGCCAGTTCCATGTTACTCCCAGGAATATTTTACAGATTCACTAGGACGTCTTAACACAGTCCATCCCAGTCAAGACGGATATTTTTATTTGCGTCTACTATTAGTCAAGATATTCGAGGCCCAACATCATTCAAGACAATGACACTCATTGTGACCACACTCTAGAAGATGCTGTGATTTAATCAACAAATAAATTAATAGAATTAGAATTAGAGGTATTTTATAATACCAGTTCGAATTCAATTCATAGTCAATGGTCAAGACTGAACAATGTCTGTGATAGTAATAAAATAATAACCCTTCGACAAATAATATAAATTTAAAAAGATTATTATTAACAAATAATATAGGTAATTTAAATAAAAAATTTGCGAAATATTTTACATTTATTTTTAAATCTATAATTATTTTTATAAATAAGTTTCATATCACAAAAAAGGTTTGAATTAGGTACCAATGAAAACGAGATAATTTGGAGGACCCTACGGGTGAATTCATTCATTAGATTTGCCTCAACGAATTATCAGACTATGGTACATTCGCCAACACATCAAATTATACTATTTCAAAACGAATAACGACCTTATAATGTACGAGATAGGACCTGCAATTAGTTAATTCCTATATCAATTAGCAGTAAGTTAATTATGCCATTAACTGCATTAACTTAATCTAAATCGGTACCGTTTAGCAACCAAAAGCTTTTCGTGCTAGAGGCACTGATCACTATCGTTAGAAGACGCGTCGAATATTAGCTCACTGATCATAGCATTCGCCAAGACAGCAAATGGTAAATGGAAAATAGAAATTGGATGACAGTATGGGACAGTGTGATTTTTTTATCAAGATCTCCAAAAAGATCGATCAAAACGCTAAAATAATTAAACAAACAATATGGATTCCAAACGTGCAAGATCGTTACAGGAAAACTTAAAGCTTAACTGAAAGCTCCAAAAAGACTGGAAACTTCGACACAGCCCGTCTACCTGTCTGTAGAAGGTGTGAAGTTGCGGTCAGCAAAATTGAAGTTTAAGAAGCACCTTTTCTAAATATACAACCGTCTCTCAATCTCAAACCGTAGTATGGAACACTGAGTTACATACTTAGGTTTTAGATGAGAAGAAACTTCTTTACCTTTTCACGTTTAAATAGTAGATTATACACCGAAGGGATAAAGCACTGTTTTATGTCACGGGCGCGATATTGAATTCTGAGTAAATGAAGGACTCCAAATTTAATTCCCGAGCGTAGCTAGGGTGTCACGAGTTAAATCCTGTCCTGTAAGGGAGTCCTGAGTGCAGCGAGCAATTCAAGCTCACCCAAGACGAAAACAGCTTTATCCCAAAGGAGAATACACTACTTTTCTCATCTCTCATCTCTTGTATCTCATCATTTTCGAGGGTATAAAAAGCAAAGCTACTTACTAGAAACAACGTTTTATTTAAACTTAAAGTAGGTACCTTATTTAAAAAAAACTAGATAAATATAGATCTAAATATAGATCATAATAAACATGAAATACCTATCACTTTGTTTGACCAATAGTAGACAAACAAATTTTATCGTCTAGAGATAACAATTTTATACAACAAAAATCATTAATATCAGTAGCCCTAGCATTAAAAAGACTGTCGTTATAGTAACCGTTATATGGATGTTGTGAGTACTGTTATAAGGAATGTCGCATAAAGTAAAATTAAATGAATATCAACAGGAATCATAAAATCATTAAAAATATTAAATTATTAAAATACAATGCTAATCTATACACAGTTACTCCGTGATCATGGCGTGTGCAACTGCGCCGAAATATCGGGAACTCGAAAAACAAAATAAACATGGTAAAAATCCCGTTTTTCATAATAGTTATAGTGATAATGACCATGTAAGTTTAAAATCTTATTTTATACACAGTATGTATTATATTATCTGTGATCTATACATTCTATACTAAAAATACTACAATTCGTCAAATAAAAATTCTGTCAAATTACACTGGGATTTCTAGCAACTATTTACGGAATGTACTTAAATTCGCTTGCTTGATTTTTTCAATGCTGTTTCAGCCGTTGGTGTACTTAAATTGGTTTCATGGCGTTTGTTTATTTGAGTCGGGCCAAAAGATATTGTGGGTAAAATATGCGGATTTGCGTTTTATTGATCTTTTAAATACCGTATCTTTGTTTACTGATTTACCACAAAATATAAATTCATATCGCAAGAAAGAGGCAACATAATATCCGATTATGTTAAGACAGTTCCTATATAATGCTTCTTTTGATGGAGACCAGAACGCAAAAACAAATTTCTTAAACGTGTACATAGATCATTCTAATGAGTTTGCCGGTTAGTTTAACAGTCAACATATTAACCTAAAACTTGATACAAGCGACAGGTTCAATGCTCGCATCCTCATGACTGATGGTCACATCAGGCGCTTGTGTGTATTGACGAAAATGAATGATTTTTGTTTTATCAATTTAATGTCAAAGTAATTTCATTTTCATATGTCAAACAATTCCTAAACAACTAAAAAAATAACCCGTCGTTCGTTTCCATTTTCCATAATATACCTAGTGCTCAAACTACTATAGTTTGGTGTTTGGACAAATGTATGTGATGTGTCCAATATTTATTTTATTTATTTTAATTTATTACTACGAAAGTCAAACTGACATGAAGTTAAACGTAACGTACGTAAAAGGTACGACAATTTGTTCATTTAGAGACTGACTTAGATTGATGCAAATTACATAGACACAAAAACTAACTTCCCAGTGTTTTTATTCCAGCAAAAAATTTCAGCTCATTACAGACTTTGAACAAACGCTGCCTATGTCTGACGCTTCCTCGCTCGCAACGAGCAAAAGTTTTTAAGGTGCCATGCCAATTATTCGGTTCACTACTATAATCATGTCAGCCGAACGACGCCCACTGCTGGGCATAGGCCTCCCCCAAGGATCTCCACAACGATCGGTCCTGCGCTGCCCGCATCCAGCGGCTTCCCGCGATCTTGACCAGATCGTCGGTCCACCTTGTAGGGGGCCTGCCCACGGAACGTCGTCCGGTACGCGGTCGCCATTCGAGAACCTTTCCGCCCCAACGGCCATCGGTTCTCCGCGCTATGTGTCCCGCCCACTGCCACTTCAATGATGCAATCCTTCGAGCTATGTCGGTTGTTTTAGTTCTCCTGCGGATCTCATCATTTCTGATTCGATCGAGCAGGGAAATACCAAGCATCGCTCTCTCCATTGCTCGCTGGGTGACTTTGAGCCTTCTTATGAGACCCATAGTAAAAGACCACGTCTCACTTCCATAGGTCATTACTGGCAACACACACTGGTCAAAGACTTTCGTCTTGAGACATTGAGGTATTTCGGACGCGAATATATGACGGAGCTTCCCAAACGCTGCCCATCCGAGCTGGATTCGACGAGAGATCTCTTTCTCAAAGTTGGACTTACCTAACTGGACCGTCTGTCCTAGGTAAACATAGTGGTCAACAACTTCGAGTGTAATGTTCCCAACATTAACTGGAGCGGGTGCAACATGGGCATTGAACATGATTTTCGTCTTGTCCATGTTCATCTTAGGACCCACTCTTTGCGAAGCATTACCGAGATCTTCGAGCATTGTGTTCAGGTCTTCCAAGGTCTCAGCCATAAGAACTACATCATCGGCAAACCGTAGGTGTGTTAGGTACTCGCCATTGATGTTGATGCCGTATCCTTTCCAGTCCAGCAGCTTAAAAATATCCTCCAACGCAGCTGTGAACAGTTTGGGAGAGATGACATCTCCCTGTCTCACACCTCGCTGTAGCTGGATAGGATTAGAGCTCTGGTTCTGTAATCGGACCGACATGGTGGCGTTTTGGTATAAGTACCTCAGCACCTCGATGTACCTGTAGTCTATTTGGCACCTCTGGAGAGACTGCAGCACCGCCCAAGTCTCAATCGAATCAAAGGCTTTCTCATAGTCCACGAACGCCAAGCAAAGTGGCAAGTTATACTCTTCGGTCTTCTGTATAACTTGCCGCAGCGTATGAATGTGGTCTATGGTACTGTAGCCTTTCCGGAACCCGGCTTGTTCGGGAGGTTGGAAGTCGTCGAACCTGCGAGCGAGACGATTCGTAATGACTCTCGAAAACAACTTATAGATATGGCTCAGAAGCGAGATGGGTCTATAGTTCTTCAAGAGAGTTTTATCACCCTTCTTGAAAAACAGCATCACATCGCTTCTGCCCCATGCTTTTGGCGTTTAACTATAATAAGAGTAAGTAATTAAAACTTTTACACTAAATTAAGGGCAGATAGTAAATGTAAGTAGTAAACTATTTTCATCTTACGTGACATAGATGTCAAACAATAAAAATAAATAAAAAAATAATACATTTATTGACACACATACAGAGCAAAAAGAAACAGTTAAAAATAAAATAAGACACGACAGCAAAAACATCATTATTAGACGAAAAAAAGGATTGTGTAATGAGGGCCAATTGTCTCGGCTTATATACCTCCATGTCAATACATAGCATAGCAGAATGGCAGAAAAAGGGGGTCCAGGCAGACCAAGTCGCAAGCGGAGCGCTAGTCTATTTCTATAAATATAAAATAAATAAATAATATTCTTATAATCACACCAATAGGGTATTTTACTGTTGTTGAAATGTAGATATTTAATGATGACGTTAAAAAATATTGCAATTAAGAATACCAAATGTGAAAAAATAATTTGAATCTGTTTTATAATAAAAGAATTATAGTCTGTTTGATTTTGACTATAGCTGTCTCTTTCTAAAACGAAATCTTCTATGGCGTGACTATGACGCTACTAACCCACTGACGTCACTAAGATAGCGTCCTGTCCTTGTCTAATTATAAAGTTTGAAGTCCTATATCTTTGAAAATATTCAAGATAATTCAAAATGAAAACTTGTTTTGTGTAGCTAATATTTCGAAAAACATTTTAAAGAAATAAAAAAAAATCAGTACAATACCGTATTATCTAGCTCATAAGTAGTTTTCATTAAGAAACTGTGTTACGGAAACTAGATAACGGATAAATATATACCTACGTATAGTAGCTTTCCGCCCGCAGCTTCGCCCGCGTGGACTACACGACGTTATCCCGCGGGAATGTGGATTTTTCCGGGATAAAAAGTAACCTATGTTCCTCTCTAGATTACAAAGTATCAGTGTCCTAAATTTCAGCCAAATCCGTTCAGCCGTTTTGGCGTGATTGAGTAACATACATACAAACATCCAAACATCTAAACATCTAAACTTTCACATTTATAATATTAGTAGGATACTTTTTTTGTAAATACATACTACATATACATAGATAACACCCAGACCAAGAGAAATAGACATGTTCATGCACACAAATATTTGTCTTGTACGGGAATCGAACCCGAGACCTCTAGCGCAGAAGGCAGGCATCCTACCCCTGCGCCAAGTCGGTCGTTATTAATATTATAAAGAGGAAAGATTTCATTGTTTATTTGTTTGCATCGAATAGGCTCCTAAACTACTGACTGGACCAATTCAGAAAATTCTTTCAACAGTAGAAAGCTACATTCTTCTCAATTGACATCCTTACTTTATATTATAAATGCGTCTCTGTCTGTCTGTGTGTTACACAATCACACCTAAACTACTGAACCAATTTGAATGAATTTTGGTACAGAGATAGTCTAGAGCCTGAGAAAGGACATAGGCTACTTTTTATTCCTGAAAAATATCACCTTCCCGCGGGATAACGTCGTGTAGTACACGCGGGCGAAGCCGCGGGCGGAAGGCTAGTAGGCTATATTTTATCCCGATATTCCAACGGGAACGGGTATCGCGCGGGTAAAATCACGAGGAGCCACTAGTAATATATAAAACTCTTCCGTTAGGTACTGACTGATTGACAGACAACGCACATCCGAAATTCCCGGGCGCAAAAAGCTGTTGGGGAGTGTAGAGTAGCACTAAGAAAGAATTTTTGGAAATTCCCCCTCTAAGGAGGTAAAAAATCGGGTCCGAGTTTGAGTGAAACTTTTATTTCTTCAATGGATTTACTTGAAACTTTGTACATAAGTTCTTCGATGTCGTAAGTAAGCACCTATAAAGGATTTATGAAACTGACCCCTCCCCCATAGGGGGGTAAAAAAGGGGAAATTAATAAACTCAAAAACTACGGGTCGATGTTGAAAATTCTTTTACCAAAATAAAGTTACTTGAAATTTTGTGCAATCGAACTAACCGATTCGTGATTCACCTTTAGTTTATTTTCTAACAGATATTAAAATACATAAGGTCAAAATTCAAACTTGTTGACATTGACAAAGACCTTTTAAATAATTTATTAACAATATAGGTCACTCGCGATTCCATTAGTTCGACCGTACATAGGTTCTTTAAGTGACGCAAACGTGAATAATATTAAAGTATTTTTGCAAATTTGAAAGAGGGGTTTGTTTGTTGAATGTTTGAATGAAACTGTTTATAAGTATCTTCAATGGACTCACTTGAAACTTTGTAAGTACATAGATTCTTCAATGTCGTAAGTGAGCACTGAGATAAAGGATTTATACACGTCTTTGTCGCAAAATGAAACGCGCTGTAAGCGCGCGTTTATATCGATACTAGCGAATCCTCGCAGTTTCACCCGCGTGGTAACCGTTTCCGTGGGAATATCGGGATTAAATATAGCCTATGTCACTCGGGAAGAATGTAACTTTCTAATGGTCAAAGAATTTTCTAAATCGGTCCAGTAGTTTCGGAGCCTATTCGATGCAAACAAACAAACAAACAATCAAATCTTTCCTCTTTATAATATTATGACTTATAGACAAACGCGCGCACGAAAAACGTCGTGTGGAAGGGCCCTAAAACTGCGCGGAGCCGCTATGACAAATAAACTCAAAACTACTAGACCAATATTGAAAATATTCTCCTAGTTAATTTAATCGCCATTTATAAAAATACTTTATAGTTATACAAATTCTTTTTTTAGTTCAAAATCGCTTAATTATCTTAATTCTACGCAGACGAAGTCGCTGGCGTCCACTAGTTATTCATATTACGGTCACACAGTCCATGATCAATTTAAACTGAGATAAGATAATATTGATTCAATTTAATATAATTTGAGTATGGTTGTACTTAATTATTTCATAAACTGATTGAAAACTTTATTTAGGTAAGTAATTCATTATTTATCCATAATTGATACAGTGTTATTGCAAAAGTGTGTTATCCGTAATTGTATACTACTCCTAGGAAATGTGTATTATTCCTTAAAAAAAATAGAAATATATGATTTCCTAGTAGTGAATGAGTATTCTAAGTCTTAGCGAAGCGAAGAGTTATTATTCTATGATACTAAGTATATACGAGTGAATATTCGGAAATGTATGAAAGAAGAAAACAAGTACCATTTGAACGCCCTGCGCCTTGTAACAATAATAGATACTTAGTAGTAATATCAAGAAGCACGTTAGTACGAAATCAACAAAATTAATGTTAAGTACCTAGGAAATGAGAGATCTATTGTATAAATACCTAACACGCTCGTCGCTTTGCAACTCGCACCTACCATATTCCGGAAAACAGGTTCAAACTGTAACATAACTTACATTGCATAGAGTCATTTCGGAATTGTATCAAAATCTAAGGATACTTATGCATACATTTTCTAGATACATGCATGTATTCACACATAGGTACATGTGTGTTTAAAAAAAAACAGTTTATAGATACCCTAAAGAGGTTCGAAAATGTATGCTCTTCCTCGAAATAGTATAGGTACCTACATTTCCTGTGACACATACGAGTATAATGGGGGAGTTTCCTGCAGTAATTTTTCGATGCACTAGATGGCGCTGTAACTCTAATACAACCTACTTTTTTCAGCATTTATGGCAAAGGATTAGTTCATTGAGCCTTAAAAAGACTTGTGTGTCGGTCGGTTGTACTGTCAAATTAATCTGTATGGTTTTTGTGATTAAAGTTCACTTTCTACCTTATCTGTGGGATAATAATGTACTCTTTGGTCGATTATTGATTATTTTAAAAGCGGCCCATTCACGGCAGGCCGCCCCGCCATCCGTCTCGCCTCACGCAGGATAGTGAATGTTGTTGCAGGAGCCTCCTGCGACAACATTCACCATCGTGCGTAAAAGCCTAGTTTACATTGGTCGAGTAGGCGGCCGAGTTAAGTAGCGAGCGACAAAAAGCAGGCTAACTCGACTCGACCAATGTAAACGAAAGGGCGAGTAAACTGGGTAGGGCTAGCACAACTTGAGCGCGACTCGAGTGACAAAGAGTCGCGGGCACTTTCAACCAATCAGATCGCTCGTAGATAGCGCGCGCGACTTAAGGCGAAGTGCTGATTGGTTGAAAGGAGCGCGAGAAAGAGTCGCGCTAAGTTGTGCTAGACCTACTGAGCGAGTCGAGTGGTCTCGCGCGGAGCATAGTTGCTCGGCCAAGTTGTTCCCCACCACTTGTAACTCGACTCGTCTGCCTACTCGCCCTGTGTAAACCGTTGACTCGCTCGGAAAACCAACTGGGCCCAGTACTTTTACCAGAGGTTCTGGGCCCAATTACTTTACCAATGTAAACGGTGGAAGGCGAGTCGAGTAGTACCTCAGTTACTGGACCCAGGGGTGCTACCGGCTAAAAAATATGGATATGGGTATGGGCTTCAACTGTCATTTGAATTCTTTATTTTAATAAATTTCAGCAAAAATCTATCAAGATAAGGAATTCAAATGACAGTTGAAGCCCATACCCATATCCATATTTCTTAGCCGGTAGCCCCCCATAGATTTTTGCTTTGTTCTATTGAACGTTGCTAGCTAGTTATCGTCATACCCGACGTCTTAAAACAAGGAACTGATAGCGGCTATTATCTTTATAAAATAGACTTAAAGTTCCCAAAAACGTATAAAGTTCATACCCATAAAGTTACGCGGTAGCCCCCAGCCGGCCTAGCATGAGCGGCTTTTATCACGCGATATGATATGGTACGGGAAGCCGTCTTGCTTACACCTTAGTGGGGTAAGCAAGACAACTTGCCGTACCATATCATATCGCGCGATAAAAGCCGCTCATGCTAGGCCGGCAGGTCGCTAGGCCGCCGAGCTGCTCTTTTAATGTAAACTAGGGCGGGACGGCCTGCCGTGAATGGGCCGCTTTAGTCTTCCTATTAGGCGCCCATTAGACTGTAGGTTTTGCTGTCAGTTTGCTATCATTCACGATTCTTTTAGCTAATCAAAATGAACCATTCATAACGCTGCCCGAAGTTCCTCTATACCGATTGGTTAGATAGTCATGAGTGATGGAATTGACTGATTGTTGCATGACCGTCTAATGTACGCCTTACTACAGACATACTATTTTCTTTGCTGTTTTCTATTAGGTACTTTTTCGTTTACTTCTTCAGAAAAAGTTAGGTCACTATAGTGGGGTAGCGCCATCTAGTACAAATTTTTGAACTGCACGATGAAACGTCAAAAGAAACTCTCTCATTAATATTTAAGGCGCCGGCCGATTCCCGAAAATAGGGTATTTTAAATTATGGATTACTCGCAAACCGCAAGTACTTAAAATTTGGAAAAAATATATGTTATTTTACAGTTATTTATCTAGTGCTTCCGGCCGTTTGTTTTTCGATTGGTGATATTTTACTGTGTCAAATAAAATCCTAAACATCCGTCTAATCGTAATCCAGATGTCCTATTACTTGAAGTATACTTAGTTTTAGTTAATGCAAAATATACGAAAATAATTGTCTTTGAATAGCCTAGGGATTCCGGCCGTCATAAGTTTAAATTTATTTTTATTTAATTTTTAATTGAATTTTAAGTGATTTTCTATTCGCGGGGCGCTCGCGAGCTTACAGTTCACTGCCGGCTGCCGATGCGTCCGCGTGAAGTGTATCGCGCGCGGCCGAGCAATCGTTAGCGTGCCTATTTCGGTCGGGAATCATCGCCTTAACATAGAAAATATTGAAAAATGGAAAATGAAGTATTTAGAAAAAATCGACCCGTCTCACAACCAGCTCCGATGGGACTCGAACCCACGACCTTTCGCTTTCCGGGCGACTACTACCCTTACTACCCTTATCGATTTTTTCTAAATACTTCATTTTGCATTTTTCAATAATAAAAATTGCATTGTGAATGCAAAAAACTAAAAATTGATAAACTTAACATAGAAAATATTTTTTCTAGTTGAAAAATGGAAAATGAAGTATTTAGGAAAATTCGACTGAGCTACTAACCACTGAGCTACGGAGTCGTCTCCGTAGCTCAGTGGTTAGAGTAGTCGCCCGGATAGCGAAAGGTCGTGGGTTCGAGTCCCATCGGAGCTGGTTGTGAGACGGGTCGATTTTTTCTAAATACTTCATTTTCCATTTTTCAACCATAAAAATTGCATTGTGAATGCACAAAAGTAAAAATTTTAATATTTTTTCTAGTTAAAAAATTAAGACGCAATCTTCGGAACAACACCATCACCATCAAGCCTTTCTCAAGAAAAGGAAAGTTTTAACTTTGCCACTACATCTATAATGTAAAAACAATTCATCAATTCATCTTACAGCTGGCCAATGTTTTTATCAAAATGAAAAACACTTTTTTGTTCCCTTACCGTATCAATACTTTCAGCAAGTGTCTGAACGGCCGATAGACCCTCTTCCTCAAAGTGCCTGTCATATGATAAAGGTACCTCGTTGAACCCTTCCAAAGTTTTGGGCCCCTATCAATCTGACCACAAGGTATCAGAATAACGCTAACCCTTCAGCGCAAACGCCTCAAGTTCGAAACTGGTTCGCGATAAAACCTGTTCCGGAGGCAGTTAATTTTATCGAAACAGGCTTCACAATTAGTCTGTGATTTCGCGCCTCTGATTTGGGCCGTTTTATTGCACTCGAAAGTTCCAAGTTCCGGGGCTCAAGCGTAGCGTAGATGTTGCAACCACTAAATTATTCAACGACGCGAAAAAATAGCCTAAGTTAAGGGAATAAAGTCGCTAATGCTGAACTCGAATAATGCGACAGCAAAAAAGGTTGCTAACATAAATATCTTTTTCCGGAAGATTCTTTATCACGTCCGGGGTTTGGCGCTGATGCAAAAATAATTGTTTTGAATCCTTCCTGCAAAAAAGGGGATAAAGTTAAATCTCATATACCTACCTACCTATTAATTTTTTATTCATGTTATAATATTTCCCTTGTTAGTCCGGTCAAATTAGACCAAAAAATAAGAGTAAAGGTACATTAAGCTGAAATTTGGTACAATTGTTCAAAACATAAAATGAAATTTAAAAAGTCCTCATCGATCCGGTACCTGAAAAAAACTATATTCCAGGCCAAATGTAAAAAAATGGGTTTTACGCGTTTTTTCAGCAAATCGGTAAGATTTATCGTAAAACTAGGTACGAAAAAATTGTAAATCATGTAATTATCTATAAAAAAATGGCTCAATAGCCACCGTTTCTGAGATATATCGATTAAAAAATTTGTATCCGTCATCATAATGTACAGCTTAGATGTTTGGACGTTTGTACTCAATCACGCCAAAACGGCTGAAAGTTTGTAAAGCTTCCAGTGTAGTTTAGATAAATGTTTGAATATGGCTTTTATAGACACTATCCAAAATTTAAACCACTAATTAAGAGTCTGTCTAGAACATTTAGGACCCCAGAAGACAATGAGTACGAACAATTTTGAAAGTGTTTTCATCTCTATTGCGATTAGAGGAGTCCGGTCGCAAACACGATCATCATTTAGATCTTATTTTTTTTAACAAACTGTATTTAATAACCTTTAGATTCGTAGTTTTATTTTAATCATAGCGCATTGATAATTATTATTACAAGTTCTTCAAAATCTGCACATTCCAATGCCACCCTGTATTCATCATAGATTTTTTGTGACATGCAACGCAACAGAAATAGAGAGTTTAACATAGCTAGGAGTTATACAAACGTAATTGGAAGTATTTTAATAATTTTCTAATAATACAAAAATACAAATAAATGACTATACAAGTATGTATGAATGTATGCATTTATTTATTTGTTTTGTATCTTTTATTTACGGATTTCTTGTGTTCTAAATGTTTTTGTTGTTCACCCCTTTGCCGACATGACAGAATTGTCTTTACTACATTTCCTTCCTGTCGAATGGGGATAGCGAATTAATGGTGTTTGTCAGTTTGCCCAATGATCGATGGATGCTTGGAGTGCAGTTTCGTGGTCACATGAGGCCTTTGACTTGTACACTCCGTATTTATATGAGGGTCAAATTTTATCTAAAGAAAAAAAGTGCACAGTTACTTCTTCAATTTTTTTTTGAACTCGCTAAAGTATTAATAGTGATGACGTATGTTTTAGGTGTTTATTCAAACATATTTTTAGAGAGTTCTTACAAAAATCTTAATTATACTGACATAAATTTAAGTACTCTTTTGAAATGAAAAATACAATTTAAAATTTAGTATATTAATTAACTTTATACACGTTTACTCCTATTATAAACATGTAAATATCTTCTTTAATCTTAAGATTTGCCTGCAAATGTAAGTGTACTTACTTATTAATAAGAAAATAAACAGTTTAATTCCTTTTTTATCTGCCTCTATTTTCTCAGAATTTCAACATTACGTCTCATACAAGTACCTACTCATATAAAAATAACAATATCACCTTGCCATTAGTCATTATGCGTGACTTTGCTTACATTACACATAATCCACATAATTAACCAAATTATTCTTATTAAATCTTTTTTTATTTAAGAGATATTTTAAGATTATCTTTCAGGGTCGAGTATTCAAGGTAGTTAGGGTAAAGTATCATTCAGGATTTTTCTTCTTTTTTTCCATTAAGGTACTGTTTCTCTTGATAAGACACTCATATATTATAACACGTAAATAAAACAATATGGATAAGTAGCTAGTAGTCCATGGAAATCGTACATTTTGCCTTGCGTTAAATGAGGTAGTTCTGATTTTTTTGTATGTTAGTAGTGATGAGATAGTAATGACAAATCCAAGTTTTCCACCTCGAGGGCCCTTCGGATCATTGTTAAATATTTAAAAATGCAATAAATTTTCAGTTTTTTTTTAGTTTTTGCCAATTTTTACCACCAAGGACCTGTGTTACGGCAAAAGTTACTATGCATGCTTTAAAGTAGACTAAATTTGCAATAAAAAGAAAATAATTTGGTTTTTGTAAGTCAAATAGTTTTTAAGATAGGGCTAGTTAAAAGTTTGCAAAAATTCAAAAAAAGGAAGTATTACAGTTATTTTTGTTTCGACATTTTGACCCATAGTAGTGGGTTTATTTCAAAAGTTAAATTATTAGTTATTAAAGTCCATTAAATTTCCAACAAAATGTGACCAATTAGTAATATCAACTTACACATGATAGTTCCTGAGATAGCTGTTCAAAGTTATTGAGGTAAGTAAACAATTATGTAATAGAAGGGTTTGCAAAATGAAGTACGCCCTAAAGGAAGGAGAATCTGGGAGGTGGTGGGATCAATTATGTACATTGTATGTATATTTTTGATGGACCAGGCAGGCACGTCCTCGGAATCCACAGCACACTTTTTGGGGGCAGCTTGCTGAGGTATAATTTCTTCATCGAACTGCTCAGGAAGGTCAAAATCGTTTTTTGATGGTGGGTTATCAATCAATGGTTCATCAATGTCATCACACATCAGGTCTGGTATGTTCTCGCATGATTGACCAATGCAGTAGCTGCAAACAGCCGAACATTTGAGTTCTGCTTTCCTGCAACCACATCTGCTGGTACACCCTTATATCTTTGGTATGCTTTCAAGGTGATTAAGGTTTGCGTGTCATTAACAGGGTAGAACGGGAACGCTTCCCCAGATCTTTCTTGCTTTACGGCTTACTACCTTTTGCAAACCCTTCTATTACAAAATTGTTTACTTACCTACCTCTATAACTTTGAACAGCTGTTTCTCAGGAACTATCAGGTGTTAATTGACGTAATTAATTTCATTTTGTTGGAAATTTAATGGACTTTAATAACAATAATTTAACTTTTGCCATAAACCCCCTAGTAGTGGGTCAAAGTTGACGAAAAATAAAAGAACTGTAATATTTCCTTTTTTGTGATTTTGCAAATTTTAAAATATCTTAAATTATTATTAGTATCTTAAAAACTATTTGGCCTACAAAAACTATATTACTCTCTTTTTATTGCAAACTTAGCCTACTTTAAAGAGTGCATAGTAACATTTGCCGTATCTCAAATCCTTGGTGGTAAAAATTTACAAAAACTGAAAAATATCCGAAAATTTTATGGATTTTTAAGTATTTAACAATGATCCAAAGGGCATTCGAGGTGGAAAACTTGGATTTGTCATTACCATCTCATCACTACTAACATATAAAAAATTCAGAACTACCTCATTTAATGCAAGGCAACACCACTTATTTGGTACGATTTGCATGTAGGGCAGGCGTACCGGTTTTGGCCACTTTAAGGATTTTTTCACTTTTAACCGCTTAGTGCTTAATGATCTTAAGTATTTTAGAGAAAATTAATAATGTAGAGTTATAGATAATTTATCGACCTTTAATCTACAAAGTAGAAAAAATCAATAGTTTTTATTATTTAGAACAAATTCTGCGGAGGGGGCCAAATACACCGTTTGCATTGATTTTGGCCACTTTCATAAAATTACTATATTTATAAGTTGAGTTTATGCTTAATTGATGTCTTATTAGAGATCTGGACTAAAACACTACATGATATAGTATTTCAATCACAGCTAGCTCCTTACTACAATTTTATAAGTATACCTTTATCACTTGATTAAAAGAAAATTAGCGGATTGAGGCTAGTGTAGGCTAGTGCCTACACTAGCCTCAATCCGCTAATTTTCTAGTACGTTAGCTAACAAAAGTGAGTTGTGAGTCTTTTAAAATAAATGAACTTTATGATAGGTTGGAAATTTACTACTAATGCCTAATATACTATTTTTTTTTTTTTTACTTTTAATGGGTTTGCTCTTGATCCCAATCAAGCCCATGGGCTAGAACAGGATCTACGATGGAGCGAGCTCACCCAGAAGGTGCCTATTCACTCTTGCTTTGAATGTGGTCGGGTTATAAGTACTCGGGAATACAGACGCAGGGAGGGAGTTCCATTCCTTTGCTGTGCGCAATATAAAATATGCTGAGTAGCGCTTGGTGCGACATTTGGGAATATCAACCAAGAAAGGGTGGTAGCCCGCTGTGGTGGCACAATGCTAAAATTTCTAGCCCCACTTTTGGCCACTTATTGTTTCCCAACTTTTTGTAAGAACAGTGAAAAAACAACACTTAATCCATCTAGAAGAAACATATTCCAATATGATATAAAATATTAAATAACCATAAAATAATTTTATTGTAGAAAAAAAAAATTATTTTACAAAACCTTTACCCTTAACATTTTGCTTAAGAATTTTACAAAATGTTAAGTTTGAAACATAACACGTGCATATTTCTAAAATATCGTACTACATAAAAAAAGCTAAGTGCTGTAATTATTAACTAAAAGTCCAATCTTTTATTCGCCATTAATAAATATAAGCAATAATTATTTAATTTCTATTTATATAACTTTAAAGTGAAAAGTGACCAAAACCGGTACAATGGCCAAAACCGGTACGCCTGCCCTACTATAAGTATCTAATTCGACAAAAACCCTTAACTAAATGTTGCACTTTACAATTACAATTACAATGAGTGATAAGCTATTATAGCACCTCTATCTGTTACTCAGGTATATTCATATTAAAATGATTTTTTACATTAATATTGTACAATGTAAAATAATTACTTACCATGATGGTTGTAGCTAGATCAGATTAAATATCGAAACTTTTAGCGCCACTATCCATTATGCAGGATATATTACAATCAATAATATATTGCATTGTACAATGTACTATAGTCAGCTATCACATTGGGCGTGTATCAATCTTGCGGACGCGGGAACAAGTAGATCGATGGCCTATAACATTGATAGCTGAATAGTCGAATAGCGATTACAATAGACGAATTCGTGGCGGCTGGCCGGCCACCAGACTCAATGGTCGATGCAGGTATATTAACATTAAAATGACATAATTATTGTGTAGGTAATGTTTTATTAAATAACTAGGCTTTCGTCCGCAGCTTGCGCTCGCGTGGACTACACGACGTTGTTCCAAGGGAACGAGATATATTTCCGGTAAAAAAGTAGCATATAACACTCTCCTGTAGCCAAACTATCCCCATACCAAAAATCACGTCGACTCGTTGCTACGTTTAGACGTGAAACACGGAAAAACAAACAAACACACGTTCACATTTATAATAATTAGTATGGATGTACGTAATCAGTCGTGATCGCAGTCGAAGACAACGAGACAACGAAGAACTTTAGAATAAATAGAAAATAACATTCCCACACAATATTAATTAACAAATGATTTTTACCAGATCTTACGAATTATTAATAGTTAAATTATAAGTGCAGAAGCTTTCGCAATTACTTATTAATGAAAAATTGAATGGTATTGACTACAGATTCTTTGTCGGACATAAAATTGACTCATTATAACTGTTGGTCACGTTTTACATAATGACGCACATCGTATAAAACGTTATAGTAAAATAATGGAGATATTAATACCTTTTTAAAATGATTTTGTAGAATGAGCTTTAAAAAGGCTTTTAATGTAAGCAACTTTGAAAACAATATATTTGATAATATTGAATAATCGTAAAAGATATCAAAAGCAGATAATAATATCTATTAATGTCGAAACGCAAATAGTTTTTTTTTAATTCCATTGAATTCTCCATTTCATATAAAGCTCTCAAATATCTTTCGTCTGGCTTTGTCTTTACTTATATTTTAAAGAGAAATTAGATATTTGTTTGCTTGTATTATTATACAAGGGGTATAGTCCATTCGCTTAGATAGTGTCGCTCTGCTACAATGCCGTGCGGGTGTACCGACACTATCTAACCGAACGGACTATACACTGAAAGTTCTGCGCTCCTGGCTGCTCATAAATATTTTTTCAACACACTTACTCATAAAGTGAGCCTTATTACATCGATCTTATCGAGCCATAAACCGAACTATAACCCACGCGTGCATAATAATATTACAGTACTAGTTGCGTAATAGAATTATCCCTACAAAGTTAAGTAAGTACCTAACTGCAAATTATGCATCACATTTCTGATTGGCATGTCTCTGATGAGGCGTCGTGCTCCGATCACCGCTGGATCAAATACAACCTAAATACGACTCTCACACCGCCTAAGCTCCGACGTAATCCACGCAAGATGGACCGACGTAAGTATGAGCTTATGACCGCTGAGAAGCTAAGGTGTCTAGACACACCTACAACTCACGCGGTTAAAGCGGATATTGACAACCACGTTGATCGCTTAACAACAACATTAATCACCAGCTTTGAAGAAACATGCCCACTTTCTACTCCCAGCTCCCGGCCAGACAACAAACATCACTGGTGGGTACCTGACCTGGAGAAATTACGCCGGAAGGTAAGAAAGTTGTTTAACAAAGCAAAGAACTCTAGAGAAGCGCATGACTGGGACGCCTATAAACAAGCCCAATATGACTACAGGAAGCGTATTCGCCTCAGTAAAAGAGAATGCTGGAGACGCTACTGCACCAATATTGAAAGCAACAACGAGGCTAACAGAGTGAAAAACATTCTGTGCAGCGAACCAGTTCATAATCTTGGTTTCCTGAAAAAGCCTGACGGAACATACACCAAAACAGACCAAGAGACCTCAGAACTGTTAATGACCACTCACTTCCCAGGATGCCGCATAACGGAAAGTCGCACATGGGAAGGAAAAGAGGAGATTACACCTGTTGAAACCGACTGGATCACCGCCCACAAAGTTGTAAACCCAGAGAAAGTAAGATGGGCAATCAACAGCTTCCTTCCATTCAAATCAGCGGGACTAGACGGAATCTTCCCAGGGCTGATGAGGTGGAGCGACGGAGGTCTCGTTGACCACCTCGTAGCCATTTACAGAAGCTGCCTAGCACACCGCCATATTCCTATGAAATGGAGGGAAGTCAAAGTAGTCTTTATCCCTAAACCCGGCAAAGGAGACTACACTCAACCTAAATCATTCAGACCAATTAGCCTCACATAATTCCTTTTAAAGGTGTTGGAAAGACTAATAGACAGGGAGATAAGGAGCACTGTATTGGTCAGGAACCCCTTAAATCCAAACCAACACGCCTACTCTGCAGGCAAATCAACAGAGTCCGCCCTACATAAGGTGGTTTCTTATATAGAAGACAATCTCAAACACAAAATATCAACACTAGGCACCTTCATCGACATAGAAGGAGCTTTTGACAAAACCAACTTTACCAGCATAAGCCAGGCCCTCTCCAGACATGGTGTCGATCCTACTATTGCCGGGTGGATTGACAGCATGTTAAGAGACAGAGCCATACAAATTACTGTGAATGATACTACCAGAGGAGTAGTAGCCAAAGGATGTCCCCAAGGGGGTGTCCTCTCACCTCTCTTATGGAACATCGTGGTAAATGAGCTGATTAGTAGGCTCAACGACCACAATTTTCTCACAGTAGGCTATGCAGACGACTTGACCATACTCATCAGCGGGCGAGTTGAGAGCGTGATATGTGACCGAATGAGGTCCGCGCTAAAGGTCGTCGAACAGTGGTGCACTAAACACAATCTAACAGTGAACCCAACAAAGAAAGAAATGATCATGTTCACAAACAAACGGAGTCTAGGAAATCTTAAACTCCCAAAACTTTTTAATACCAGTCTTTCCCTAAGCAAGGAAGTCAAGTATCTAGGAGTGATACTAGACAACAAACTCCTCTGGAATAGACACCTCGAAAGCAAACTAAACAAAGCCACAATCATCTTCTGCCAATGCAAAAGACTACTCGGCAAAAGTTGGGGACTATCACCGAAAATAACGATGTGGCTGTATAAAACTGTTATACGTCCCATAATCACATACGGAGCCGTTGCCTGGTGGTCCAAAACGGAGCAAAGCACCGTCATCAACAAGCTGCAGAAGTTCCAAAGATTGGCATGCTCTGCGACAACCGGCTGCATGCGAACCACCCCCACAGCCGCTCTAGAAGTAGCCCTGGATTTAACACCCTTGGATCTGTTTATACAACAGGAAGCCTCCATGGCTGCTATAAGGCTAAAACACCTGGGTCTGTGGTACAATCGAGAGGGTCCTCACTCCACATTGTGGAATGATTTAGTGAAACATGAGTCACTAATCGCTGCCCCATGCGATAGGATACCCAAGCAATACATTTTCGAAAAGAAATACCAAATACAGTTATTTGAAAATGACCGAGATCACTCTGGCATACATGAAGTCCGAATCTATACGAACGGCTCCAAGATGGGGACTGGAACTGGAGCTGGAGTATTCTCACAAGATCTGAATATCAAAATATCACTAGCGCTGGGCCAACACAGTTCGATATTTCAATGCGAATGTGTTGCAATAATAAACGCCGCTACCACGGCCCTGTCTAGAGGTATGAAGGAACTAAACATCCGCATACTGACCGACAGCATGGCCGTCCTAACAGCACTGGAGGCCAACACCATCAACTCCAGTATCGTCTACGAATGCCACAAAGTTTTGGATCGTTTAGCATCCAACAACGGAGTAATCCTACAATGGATTAAAGGGCATAGTGGATCACACGGGAATGACGCCGCCGATGAGCTGGCTAGAATGGGATCCTCCACAATAGTGGCAGGACCTACACCCATTCTGCCACTCCCATTCAGCCAACTGCGCTCATGGGTAAGGCAACGAACTCGTGCTGCACATAATACTCGTTGGGTAGCTCTAACAAGCTGTAGACAGTCTAAGATGGCGATGACTGCAGTCTCGCCGCGTTTGACCTGCAGGCTGCTCAGTCTCAATCGTCCAGACCTCCGGATAGTTGTTGGTACACTTACAGGTCACCTTACCTTAAACCGACAACTATTTATTATGAATGCGACAGACAGTCCTCTATGTAGAGGTTGCCTGAACGCAGAGGAAACTGCCGCCCACGTGATCATGGAGTGCGTAGGTTTGGCCGCACAACGAACAGAAATCCTCACAGAGGTGAGGTCGCTCCTAGAAGCCTGTGAACGCCCCAGGAGGCTTCTGCGCTTCTGGAAGGAGCTAGGATGGCTCGACTAGCCATGTTCACGCATAACGGACCAAATATGAGTCTAAATGCGGAAAACGGTCAACACCAAATACCAAATACCAAATAAACTGCAAATTATATGCGAGTAAACAGAGACTTTTCAATTTAACCGGGTAATACAGTATCCCTACAAAGTTAAGTTAGTACCTAACTGCAAGTTATATGCGAGTCAACAGAGCATTTTCAATTTCAGCGGGTAATAGATACAGTTCTTTTTTTGTAACAACAAAGAGGTTTTATACGGCTGAAAATCCATTTACGTTTTTAGAATAAATAAATGTGTCCCTAATTAAGACAAGAAACATAATTAAGTATATTATTATCAAATTATTTATAATTCACAATAATTTGTTATAAAACATTTGCATTTTATCACTATTATTATACTTAATTATTTTCAAGTAGGCTGTATGGCTGTATGTAATCAATCACCTCACATTTGGCGCGTGCAAAAAAAAAAACTTGCGCGCTTTTTCCCTTAGTTAATATTAGGTTAATACAATATGTATGCAATAAATGTTTGTTTTTCCTTTCAAGTGTGTTGAAAAAGTGCGTATGAAACTCGTGAGCAACTTACTCACTAGACACTCGGCTGATTTACGCCCTCGCCTGCGGCTCGGACTGCAACCCACAGCCTCGTGTATAATAAGCAACCTAAGCTCACTTGTATCATAATATACTATAATGTTATTTTTCTAAACTGAAGAACTCCATGATTGATTTTTAAAAAAATGGCGGGAAATCGCGTGTCAATTTTTTTTTATCACAAGTTAAAGTTCGTTCTCGGTGGCAAAAATGGAATGGATAAACTCAAACATGCTGGACAGATTTTGAAAACTCTTGCGCCGTATTTGAAAGCTACATTCTTCCTGATGATATAGGCTATATAAGGGAACGGGAACCTTACGGGTAAAACCGGGGAGAACCACTGTTTTTAACAATTATTATTGCATTATAGACATGTAAACAGGTTGGAATTATTTAATATACCTGGAGAGAAAGTACTCGAAATAATGAAGAGAGCAAACACTGAAAGAAACCATTCCATTTTATTTGACAAGAAACAAGACTGTATTCACATAATAAAAAAATAAGCTCACCTTTTTCCATACAAAGGTTTGCATATTGACACCACTCTACATCGAATTAATGATGTATTTTATTGTTTTCTTTTCGTTTAATTTACCATGTTTCTAAGAGAGATTTATTCCATAGTGTTACCCAATCGATTGAAATCATAAAAGTACAGGAGCTTGTTTTTTTTTCGAATTTTAGCTGATTCGACTTTGGGTGCAGCAAGCTTCTTTACAAGCTTTTATTAACATGCCATGTTAGTAAGTTTATTTTTATTAGTTTGTGGGGGACAAATCTTGCAAGCTTAATTTGACCCACTTCCCAGTATCCGATGGGGCTGAAATTTTGTATACAGGTTTGGTTTAGAGGACAATACAATATTAAAGTATAGTCAGCAGAAAAGCTTGTCATAAAAATGAATTTTTTACTAAAAACTTATTTTAAAAATAGTTTAATGCAGTTTTGTTTTAGGATTTCAAAAATTAAGGAATGTTTCCTTTGAATGGAATTTGCTGCCTCCATTATTTCCAGTACTTTCCCTCCAGGGTGCCTACCATCAACTTTAAGACAGCGATTCAAAAATAGCGCGATGCAGAATAGGTTCCTAAAATGAATTGCTTTCTTTCGTACTCTGACCTTCTAAAAACTGGATCGCAAATGAGTTGCTAAATGTGAATGACCGAACGATTTGTGTCCTTATTTATTCTACCCGTCTCTTTCACTCGATTCTGTCATACCCGGAGAGTGAAAGGGACGGGTATAACCTGCAGGTGTCATGTTAGCTTGGCCGAGTTATAAGTCAAATAAGAGTTGATGACAGCTCAGCGGCTGTGAAATGTCATTGAATGATCTCCGAATCGCTGTCATTGATATTAAGCTGTCGTGGTACGAATAAGCGAAGCAGATCACTTTAGGTCCAAAACAAAACCGCAATAAGAGTTGATGGTAGGCACCCAGGTCTAATTAAATAAATCCTTATTTTATGCGTATTGATTGGTATTATACGTTTTTTGTTGAATTGTATACTATATTCGTCACCGGAAGCTACTTATCTACGAATTCGATTTATATGAATCACTCAGAACAGTTTTGTTATAACTGGGGTATTCTCTAATGACTTTTTTAATAAAAAATAACGAAGATTTGGTAATTATTTGAATTCGAAATACAACATTACCACTCAATGGTTCCTTGCCTCCCAGAGGCAAGTATTTTTACCCGCCCCAATGGTTCCTTGCCTCCTGGAGGCAAGCTGACAACTAATTAAAATACTTTAATTAATTGGGTCAAAACACTCTCTGTTCCTATCCAAATTATACCAATCTTAATCTAGACACCTTATTTTAATCGTAGAATAAGAAATAATGTCCAATTTAATAAAATTTTGCCGAATAATATTCGATTAAAGTTCGCCGACTTGCTTGCCTCCAGGAGGCAAGGAACCAATGCGTGATTTAGGCAATGTTGGCTAAGTATGGAAAAATAAAATATAAAAATATAATTAAATATATTGTACTAAATATGTTGTAATACATTAATATATACTTGTTATGCCCTCAATACCCATAAAAAGTATATATTTAAAATTTATGTACTTACAAAAAAGAAGTCGATACGAAATCGATCCATACTTTTGTAGCCCGTAAGGGTGATTCTTTACTTACATTTTTATATCTTTAATTAAACAATATTGTTCTAAAAGAGAGTTATCTTTTTTTTATTTTTATCTAATAACAACATTGTAAACTATTATTTAAACACTAATTGGTCTGTAAAATTTGTTTGTTTATTAGTATTTATTGCATGTTTTAACAAGAAACCGGTAAAATATTTCCTTTTCTGCAACTTCATCTCGCTGTTTCTAATTAAATCGTAATAAAAAACCATCTACAAATCTTACAATCTTATTGCAAATTTTACTAGCATTATAAATCAATAATTCGATTTTATTAAATCCTTAAAGTTATTGAGTAAAACTTAATTTAAAGCCGAGCGAGCGAAGCGGAGCGGAGCGGAGCTGTGCTGAGTAACCATTGCCCCGTAAGCATATTTAAGCGTGCGTAACCATTGAGTGGATAAACGTACATGGTCAAAGTTAGAATAAACTGAGTTAAAGTAATTTTGATTCGTCCCTTTTATTGTATCACACATACACATTGTTTACGTGATATTTTATTTAGTTTCTCTGTAGACTAGAAACATTACTTGATTGATGCACTGCCAATTAAGTGCATGAACAGAAGTTACTTTCTAACTGTTTCTTAAAGCCAGTTTAAACTTAAACTTCTTAGTTGCAATTTTTCATTAGCTACGGGGTAATGCTTTCGCTAATATCGCATAAATACTAGGCTAATATTTCAGGCTGGAAAGGCAGGAAATTATCGGGGGTTTGTCGCAGTAAGTGCGATATTACCAGAGATGGGCGGGTCGGCCGGTCACGGGAACAAAAACGGTGCCCTGAGGCACGCAAGCCTAACTCATGAAGTCATAATATTAAGGAAATTAAAAATTCGCCCATAGAACTACGGTTTGACGTTATCTTAAATGGTTTCCTTTTGAATTAATGTCTTTAAAGTTAACGGTATACTAATAGGAATTATTATGTTGTAACATATCATTTTTTAATATGTTACATTTACAATAAACTTTGATAGTACCAACCTTCATTTCTGCTTTTTATCCTATATTTTTGTACCATTACACAACACAGTTTTTTATACATCCCTTATTGCAAAGTACATACATTCTCATTAACTCAATTCCAAGCAATAATTGCTAATTTTTACATCGTATGTACACTTAAATTCGTCAACAAACAACAATACCGTCTGACGTTTGACATTTTAATTTTATCAGAATAAACATCATAATTTTGAACTATTGGCTCAATCTTGTGAGGAATAGCAGAACTATTTCCACGAGCAATTATCCAAAGATATACGTCTTCTCATTCTTGCATGGATGTCCAGCTATTTCCATCTCTTTTTTTTATAAAGACACCTTGCGTTGAGATTCCACACTTCATCAAACTTTAGCGCCATCTAGTGTCAAATAGTGGCAAAGTCTGTCGCGCGTGTATTGCCATCTCTCTCACACCTAAATGCATAACTATCCTGTCATCTCGTTCATGCAACAGCACCAGAACTGACATCTGGCGTGGAGTAGCTTTCTTGCTTTCACAATTGAACTTCTAGATATTGAGCCTAGATTATCTATGGTACCTAAAAACTTTTATCAATAACTTTATGAATATCTAATCTACAATGGGAGTAATTAGTTATTTAGAATCTACAAATCTTCCTTTATTTGATTTAATATAATTCTTCATTTATCTTTAACTAATTTTCTTAACCATAGACTATATTCGGATCATTCTAGAAATGTACAAGGGCGCATTGTCTATGTTGCTGACTTTGGAATATTCGAGATTTATGGTAAAGCAAAATGAGTTAAAAACAACATTCTAGAAAAATCGTGGCAGAACGTATAAATAGGGCCCGACATGCCCCAGTGTTTTTTTTCTCTGTGAGCCTCTATTTAACTGACTGTGAAAAGTCACTGTGAACTGTTATTGCAAAATAATTGTGATACGTAGTTTATCCCTGATAAACCTTGCTAATTGCGTCCTAAGCTGCATCATTGTGTGAACACTACATTGGTCCTCGATTCTCAGCGTCCGGTAAGTCTATCTGCTAAACGGCAATTATGTCTACCAACATCTCTTTATGTCACTGCTTTGGCATAACGCTGTGTTTTCTCCTTCCTCGACAGTTTTTATTCTTGACTGGACTACCTGTCCGGAGCGAGCACCTGCGAAGCTGTTACAATACCGGCCAGCCCTCGTTCGCTGACCTTAAGCCTTGAGTGACCGGCGTTCGGAAGCCCTCCTCGGAATACAAATCTCAGGTGTAATCGTTCCTATATTTTTATCTCTTGCTACACTTCTTTCCACTCTTCTCGTTTATGAGTTATTCATAAGCGTGGCGCCCAGTAATCATCTCTAATCTTCTCTTCTTTTATAAGTTTAACTTAACTATATGCATATAAGTACCACGTAACTTCCTTTTTGATTTGTAACCTCCTAACTTAATCTAAACTGCACTTGTGTATTTGTCAAATGATTTATATTGATTAATAATCCATATCTAGTCTGACACATTGTAAATCTACTTTAAGGATAGCGATAGGCTAGGACTTCTATTCATTTAAATTTCTCTTGAAACTTTACTTGTTTAGCTTCAGTTTCATTACTTGTCTATGTAATCTTCAACTCGGTGAGAATACTGTAATTTAAGTCCCTCCGACAGTGCAACAAGTGAGCTGCAAAAGAAATTGTTACACCCACGCCCTGTATCTCCTATAAAAAATTTGACTTTGTATGTGATATAAATAAAACTTCACACTTTATTATACTTTAATTTATTTTATTTTACATCCAAACCTGTAGTAAAGATCTTAAGTTACAATGTTATTATACAAAACACTTATCGTGTAGTTTCACTCCCAATGGCAAAAGTGATTTAAAACTATGCCAAACAAATAGATTTAACTGTTCACGAAAATCATCAAACTATTCTAATATTCTGACGACCGATTTGGCGCAGGGGTAGGCTACCCACTTTCTGCACCAGAGGTCTCGGGTTCGATTCCCGAACAAGACAAATATTTGTGTGCATGAACATGTCTATTTGTCTTGGTCTGTGTGTTTACTATGTATATTGACCCTTAAATGTATTAACAAACAATATCCGTTATCAAGTTTTCCATGATACAGTTTCTTAATGAAACTAACATGGGCTTAGATAATTGGTGTGAGTGTTAAGAAGTTAGTTATTTATTTATTTATTATTTATTACTGTGAAATTATTCCAATCCACTTGAATTACATTATTTACCTATTCATTTAATCTGTTTCTTGAAAAGTAACAACTACAAAAATTAAATAATGTTGATGTGCTAAAACTAAATACCAAGTAACCCAATTAGTTGGTTTCCAGTTTCCACACACAGAAAAAAAGGAAGACTACGAAATTTAACATTTAATGGTAAATAACAAGTTTGTACAGCGTTATGGATAGCCTTTTCTGTAACTGTCGTGCTCAAAACATTTGACTTTAACATTTCAATGAATTACCACAGTGTTAAAAGTAACGGGTGAAGAAACTGATAACGTAATAGTACATTACAGCCGAGGACAGGTAATTTGCTTACCGTACAAGGCTTGTATAGTGCTTTTCTCAAGAAATGCGAGGAAATAAAAAAAAACTGTTTAACTAAATATTATTTATTAAAATTTATATCACACATGTTCGGGCAATTATTAAATGTAAATGTTATTGTTTTCCCGGGCACACTTATGTATAAATCGCCCATAATAATATTATTTTAATGATGTATCATTAAAATACGCCAACAACACAGATTCCGAAAACGTATGCGCCTTTTTTCACTTCTCCAAATCAGATCGTAGGTTTTCATATATCTTTCTTTTGATTTTGCTGGCAGTAAGTTTTCTATTATTCATTTTGCTTCTGCTCTTAAATTTGGTGGAGTAGGTACATACAATATCTGTATATATGTTTCATTGGCAGAACTCATTTTGATAATTTATTACACAATATAAATAAACTGTATTGATATCAAATCTGAAATCAACGGCTGAAAATCATTCCCGCCGTTTTTTTAATATTGGTTTGTGAGGCCAAGTGAAACGGTCATACAGCCTATTGATACTTACTACTTGCTACTAAAATGCGCAACTTCAATACCTGCTTCTGGGCGGCAGATGGCGCTGTACATATTTCCCATACAAAATTACTCGTAAAGGATATTTTGTCTATGATGAATCTCATTTTGTTTTTTCGATTGATGTTCTTGCTAAGGGTACATAGCGCTTACAATACGAAGTAATATACTCTGTGCGCACTGTATTTAAAAAAAAGTTAACCTAGTTATGATATAATAATCACTATCACTACATAGTATAAAACAAAGTCGCTTTCTCTGTCCCTATGTCCCTTTGTATGCTTAAATCTTTGAAACTACGCAACGGATTTTGATGCGATTTTTTTTAATAGATAGAGTGATTCAAGAGGAAGGTTTATATGTACTTTTTATCCCGATATTCCCACGGGAACGGGAACCACGCGGGTGAAACCGCGGGCGGCCGCTAGTTACCTATATAATAATAATGTGGCTGTATGGTGCAAATGTCCCTTTGCTTTTTTTGTTTTTATACACAGGAATAACGAAAGAAAAAATAAAGAAAAAAGTTGGTAATAATATCTTTGGATAGTACCTTTTCCGAGATAAACATTCTAAATTAGAATGTTTACCTCGGAAAAGTGCCACGTACTGCATTCTTTTCTCAAATATAATATTAACATTTCAGAGCATAAGTGTGAAAATAAACTTAATTTCCCTATCATAAGTCTTTGATAAACTTATAATGTGATAAGTAACACCACCTCGATTAGTTTTAAAAAGTTTGGATAATATGCTGCGGGTTTGATTCTCGGTTCGGACATGCGATTATTTAAAATTATTGAATGCAGTTCGTATTGCTATTTAAATAAAAATAAATTCCTATATCAATAAAATATTCTATCTTCAGCGTTTGGTACTGTCTCTTCAGTATTTGACGCTCTGAGAGCGAGTGCTGCCTCGGGTGAGGGCGTCCCACGACTATGCCGCTTGTGGAATAGACCGCACCGAATTATTCAAACATTTATAAACCAATCCAGCGGTGTTACTTATCATATCATATTATAACTTCATCAAAAACATATGAAATCATTTAATGAAAATTGAATAATAAGGAAATTATGTATAATTGCTCCAACCTTCACTTATTAGTAATAACATTGAAATGTTAAAGTCAGTTGTTTTGAGCACGACATTCACAGAAAATGCTATCCATGTTGTCACAAACTTGTTATTCAACATTAAACGTTAAATTTCGTAGACTTTCTTTTATTTAAGATTTTTTTTTTAATAAAAGAGAGTCTACGAAATTTAACGTTGATTTTAAGATGCTATGTTACTTAGAAGAAATGCTTAGGTATAATCGAGCCTCTCGATTGGTATAATAAAATTAAAAAAAAAATACATTTATCGGATTCGATTCCTAGTTCAGATAGGCGATTATTTAATATTCTTTGAAAGCAGTTCGTTTTCTTTTTAAAATAAAAATGACGTTTCCATTCAGTAGATTTTTATATCTTCAGTATTTATGGTACTTTCGCTCCAAGTGGCATAGTTTTGGGACGCCCTGTATAATAGATTTATCAAACACACGTAAATCTATATAAACAGGATGAAATTTTTCCATCTGGCTGGAAAGTACCTACGCCTGTCAAGCACCGCAATAAAGTTGCAAAATTTTAACCTAAACCTTATTTATATTAGCAATCAAGAAAAAACCCAAGCAATATCATGGTCCACATGTAAACCCTTGATAGCAATTTCATTAAAAGGAAGCATTCCATTATTTTTAAAATGAAACAAAAATACGTTCAAAGATTTTTGAAAATAATGGTTTGCCAGGTATCGAACCGGCTAAAACCCGAAAATAAAACACCTGTGCTTTTATAACATCAATCACTATGGTAACCCATACGTATTAAATCTCTCTTAGAAACATGATAAAATTAAAATGGGACAATGAAACATCATGTACTTACATATTCGATCAATGTCGAGTGTACTTTTGTATGAAAAATGTGATTTTTATATTCTGTAAACACAGTTTTGTTTCTTGTTAAAAATAAAGCAATGGTTCTTTTCAGTGAAGTTTGCTATCTCCATTATTTACAGTACCTTCCTTCCAGATATCATGAAACAATTCCACTCTGTATGAAAGCGAATTGTGACTGACTCAAATTACAGTATAATTATCGAGCTTAATTTGGCATGCATTAGGTATTATGACGTTGTCCATCTTAACTCTCTAGTGTTTTCCATCTTCATCTTCGTGGACGTTAAAGAAGGCCGACCCAGACCGCATTGAAGCTTTTGAGATGTGGTGCTGGAGGAGGATGTTACAAATACCGTGGACTGCATTCCGAACTAACGAGTCTATCCTTCGAGAGCTCAACATTAAAACTAGGTTATCCACTTCCTGTCTCCGAAAGATTCTGGAATTCTTCGGTCATATCGCCCGAAAAGATGGACACAACCTTGAACAAATAATGGTTACTGGCAAGGTCGATGGCAAACGGCCGAGAGGTCGAAGCCCAACTAGGTGGTCTGACCAAATCCGCTCAACGCTGAACACCAAGCTACACGATGCACTCCACGAAGCCAAGGACACAAATCGATGGAGGGGCATCATCAAAGAAAAATTAACTACCCATCGGAGGAATCACGACCCTCAGTAATGAGGAACACGGCGCTAGGAGGAGGAGGAGGTATTATGACGTGTGCGTTTGCTACGAAAGGATTATGTAAATCTCAACCTCTAAGGGGATGAAACGGGGATCTAGGGTTCTGCTTATCTATCAAAAAAATAGCTGAACCTACTTAACGGAATGCGTCGAAATTTGGCAGGCAGAGAGAGTTTGCGTTCTCCAATAGCACGCAAGCAAATACTAGTTGCATATACATTTATATATTCTGTTTTAATTTAAGGACTAATTATGTTTTCGTAAGTACAATTACCAGCAACTCACAGAATAGTCACCTTCTACGCGTTCATGAAACGGGTCCCAACTGACCCGTATTAAATTAAGCTAATTCCCGAACAAATCGGTCAAGTTTGTCAAGTGGGGTCCAAGAGACCGCTCACAATGCGAGCGCAAATTGTTATGGACCGCGGAGGAAGGGTTAAGAGTTAGAAACCTCTATTTTTTAAAAGATATTCTTCTGTTTTTTTTTATTTTACAGATTTAACTAAACTGTATAACGATAAGATTTATTCACAATCGCCGGTTGATTTAAAGGTGACGTAATTGTATACGTCTATTACCACTGCGCAATTGTACGTTGTGGCACCAGCTTCTCTGATATTAGAATTGGCAATCCTGCGTTACATTAAACTCAAAAGGAGGAATTTTTGCACCCTTGTAACACAAGGATTCAATACATAAATGCTCATAAAACAATACTGAATATTTGAAACTTCGGAGCCTTTTAAAATTTATTTTTTTATATTAGCGCTAGATATTTAAAGTAAATAATAATAGTTCAATAAATACACTAATGACAAAACAAAGTCTCTGCTTATAGAAAAACTATATCGTGGAGGAAACACAATTCCAACATTATTTACGTAAATGCGGAAAGGAGTAGAAAAAAGTAATAATAAAAAGGAAAATTTTCCTTGGCAACGATGCTTTTGTAGCAAGATTCGTACAAATCTGATCATCTTGATTACTTTATCCTCGAAACGAGAAAGGAACAATGACCAAATTATGTTACTCCTGGATTTATCTTATGGCCTGTTTTCGAATAGAGATCTCAGAAGATACTATGAGATATTTACTTGTATTATTTACTGATAGCAGGTACCTACCCACCTAACCTCATTATTGTAAACGAATGTAATTATAAACGTAACGAATACACATGAAAGTAATAGAAAATATTTAACTTCTTTTAGCAGGGACCGCACTAATAAAGCCATGCTCTGGCCAGATAAACGCGACCAAGCGTCGGAGCGTCAATCGCGCGGTCAGTCAATTTATATAGTAGACCGCGTTCGGTCCATCACAGCGGGATCCCCGCATCGTCCCGTGTCACTTCAGGGACACAAAACTAATGTTAACGCCGCGAACAAACTACTTTTTGTAAATATTTTTTACATTTTTGCATTAACTACGCAATAATAATTATTCAAAATGAAAATAATGTATTAGAAAAATTGCATACCGAATTAGCACTCCGATGGTATTCGAACCCACGACCACGACGATTGGTATTCGAGCACGTTTCCGTAGCTCAGCGGTGAGACGATTGGCCCGGACAGTGAAAGGTCGTGCTTTCGAGTCCCATCGGAGCTAGTTGTGAGATGGGTCGTTTTTATTTTCCAATATTTAATTTTCAATACTTTTCACGCATAGAGTAACCGGCGACTAAAAGCGCAACCATTACTAGAAATAATTCACTAAAGCAAAAATCAGTATGTATTAATTTAATGTTCCACTTTAATAAACAGCTACATTTTGTTTTCTTTGTCGATTTGAATTCACTGAAAGTGTTTTAAAATCCAAGTGAAATATTTTTAACCTGAATGTGTTTTTAATATTTCACTCAGCAAATGTACTTCGATGATTCGTTGGAAATAACTCCAATATATTTTATAGATTTTGTCATTTTGTATTCATATTGGTTGTGATGTTTTATTTTATTGGTGGTTGAGTCTTTAAGAATAATTTATTTATATATAAATACTATACATCATAAAGTATGAAAACCAAGTGAGCTACAGGTTTCTAAGAAACTGGGGGCCAAGTCTGCTAACGTTAAGTCATAATCGTGCCTCAATCGTGTTTCAATTGTAGTTCAATGGTAGTGCTTTTTTACACACTAGTTACAAGAATTATGACAGTATAATGTGATGTGAATGTAGTGTGTGGTCTGACCATCAGTAGTATTGTGAAAAAAGTACACATTTCTTGTAATTAGTGTGTAAAAAAGCTCTACCATTGAACTGCAGTTGAAACACGATTGAGACACGTTTACGACTTAACGTTAGCAGACTTGGCCCCCTGGTCGTCCTCTTCAGGGCTAAACGGTACTTCAAGCCGGACCAAAAGCGCAGATTCGTCTATGCATGGAGTGCCGTTGTCGCCTGTGATGGTTCTGCTACGGCGGAACTTCAGAGCTCCAGTCACCGTCGCAAAGTTGCTTGTCTATCGGTATTTTACAGAACACACTTTGGAGAGGGTGCGAGAGAATTGCGCGACCTTGTTCCTCCAGCCCCTTTCCACCATCTGGGTACCAGACGCATGCTAGCGTATCAACTCTACGTTGTTGACACTCCACCTTTCCGCACCAAGCGCTTTGCAGATTATTTTTTAATGCGAACCGCTAAGGAATGGAATGCGCTGCCTACTTCTGAGTTTCTTTCAAGATAAGAGTGAACAGGCATTTCTTGGGCAAGCATGTAACGTCTTAGACCACATCGTGTTACTAAACGAGAATAGTGTTAAATGATTGCCTAGTTTACTATAATAAGTTTTTAGTAAAAATTTCATTTTCATGGCAAGCATTTTTACTGACTGTACTTAAATATTGTATTGTCACCTAAACCAAACCTGTGTACAAAATTTCAGCTCTATCGGACACTGGGAAGTCGGTCAAATTAAGCTTGCAAGATTTGTCCCCCACTAACAAACTTACATGGCAAATGAATAAAAAGCTTGTAAAAACAACCTGACCTTCATAAGTGCTTTATATTGTGTAAATATTTGTTCAGTGGCCAATATAATTTTGAATCTTTATGAATTAAAACAAGTTTAGTTTAAATAAATATAACGTGAAATTGTTTTCATTGGTGAAGCTAGATTCTTCAGAGTATTTGAGGTGTAGAATATTTCAGGTTTAGGTCAACGCCAGCTCTTGACCGATAGTGAAACTAATATAATTTTTGTTGATGATTTCTGAAAAAAAAATACTTTTAAGAGACATCGTTTTATTTTTCTTGATGACAATACAATATTAAAGTAAAGTCAGCAAAAAAGCTTGTCATAAAAATGAAATTTGTACTAAATACTTATTAGATTTTTCATCAAAAGTAGAAAACTATGCGACTTAGGAAAAAAGAAAAAATGTTTCATAATGTGCAAGCAGGGCCCCAAGTCTGCTAATTTACAAATGGTTCAATTGAATCTTAATTGGATCTCAATAGCGGTTTTTGACATTTTTGGTATTCTGCTACTAACTTAAGACCAATGGTATACGACTGAACTGCCATTGAACTGCCATCGGAATATTTGCTAGTCTGCTCTTCAATCGTATTACAATCGTATTCTACTCTCATTTGACATTTGTTTGACAGGACTCTCAATGGGGTATGTATCATAATAACTAAGGTCATTACGACTAAGACCCAGGTAATTACAGACCAATATCTATTTTACCCGCCTTGAGCAAGATCTTTGAAAAAATAATACTGGAGCAATTATTAACTCATTATTTTTACTTTAAATAACCTCTTGCATAACAAACAGTTCGGTTTTACGAAGGGTAGGTCTACTACTGATGCCGGGGTTGCACTTCTTAAGCATGTCTTTGGGGCCTGGGAGGGGTCGCAGAATGCTCTTGGCATATTCTGCGACTTGTCCAAAGCTTTTGACTGTGTAGATCATCGGACGCTGCTGTTGAAGCTAAATCATTACGGTGTAAAAAATAATGCCCAAAAACTATTACACTCGTATCTTAGTTCCAGAACTCAGACAGTTGATATAAATGGGGTGAAATCAATGGGTTCTGATGTAAAGCTAGGTGTACCTCAAGGGTTTATCTTGGGCCCTTTCTTGTTTTTGGTTTATATTAACGATTTACCTTTCTTTGCAAATAGCTTTTGTGAGATTGTCTTGTTTGCTGAAAATACTTCCTTAATATTTAACATTGACAGAAATCAATCTAATTTTGACGATGTAAACAAAGCACTCTCGGAAATACTCACTTGGTTTAGTTTTAATAATCTACAGCTTAATGCAAAGAAAACGAAATGCATTCTATTCTCTTTACCAAATGTACAATCTCCACCCGTAGAAATTGTAATAAATAATGAAAAATTAGATTTAGTTGAATCAACAGTCTTTCTGGGTGTAACTATAGACAGAAAACTTCAGTGGTATTCGCATATTGCTGCATTAGCTGGTAAGCTCAGCTCTGCAGCTTACGCTATTAGAAAAGTTAGACAGTTAACTGACATAGAAACTGCTAGGACTGTATACTTTAGTTATTTTCATAGTGTTCAGTACACCCCTGCCTATACCGCGGAGTCAGCTAGCGCAGTGGAAGCTGGTATTACTAATATAGACTCCGGACAAAAACTTGGTTTCAGCCGGGATGTAACTGAACAATTGGACTGCGATACACAGCGGATAGAATTTGTGAAGTTAGGTGATTTTACATACGGTCTGTGCTGTAGAAAGTCCCTGGGCAGCGTGGGGAGAGGGGAGCGCGCGCGCCCCCTGGTAAATCTTCTTCTTCTGCAGACCTTACCAATTAGTCACCTCACTCATAACACAAACAACAGCGTTCACAAGACACTGGGCGTTTCAACAATAGATACACAAAGACACACACGTGGGAGCCTTTTTTATTACGATATATTGTCCCGACAACAAGCGCGTGTGGTAGAAAAGGTTATCTTTCAAAGCATCCGCGACCGGCCACTCCAGAGATGGCATCAAAACCTTGGTCGTACAAAACGGGATCACATAGATAATTTAAGATGTATTCAAACTCGATATGCCAGGCACATTCAACGCGAGCGATTTTTAACAAAAAAAAAATTAATCCGACATTTTCTACCAGAATTTCAATCAAGTGTCACTGTCAACTTCAAGTGACAGCCAAATGTCAATTTGACGTGACATTAGAGACGCGTTCAGAAACGTCGATCTTTTCCGAACATCCCCCCGCCCCGGACCGTTAAGAACGGTACGTCAATCTACGGGTAATCGGGAGAGCCCACTAACTGCTCTCTTCAAAACCGAATCTCGAACCAAAACCTCAGCAAAACGAGGAACTCCGTCAGTTCCGGGGTAGAGTTTAACAATGCGCCCCCTTCGCCAACATAGGGGCGGCAGGTTAGCATCCTTAATCAACACGAGGTCGCCAGTCTGGGGTGGGGTGGTTTTATCTGTCCACTTCACGCGCTGTTGTAGGATATGCAAATACTCCATCGACCAACGTGCCCAGAAGATTTGGGACATCTGTCTCAAAAGTTGGTATCGCGACAAACGATGGGATCCTACATCCTGAATCGGATATTCAGGCAACGCCAAAAGGGGCTGTCCGATCAAGAAATGACCTGGGGTCAACGCTTCCAGGTCATTCGGGTCCGAAGACAACGGGCACAAGGGTCGCGAGTTGAGGACGGCCTCAATTTTACAAAATACCGTATCAAGTTCCTCAAACGTGAGAATAGTTTCTCCAATCACGCGACGCAAGTGTGTCTTGGCAGCCTTTACACAAGCTTCAAAAATTCCTCCCCAGGTCGGACAAGCTGGAGGGCTAAACTTCCAGATTATCCCACGCCGGGAGAGGGTGGTTCCAATGTCTATTTTATTATCAACAAAAAACTTAACTACTTCCTTAAGATAATTACACGTTCCCTTATAATTAGTACCACAATCGGAACGTATCAATGTCGGCAGTCCTCTACGGGAAACAAATCTGCTCAAGGCGGCGACAAAGGCTTCGGTAGACAATTCCGAGACAATTTCCAAATGGACAGCCTTGGTGGACAAACACACAAACACGCACAAGTACGCCTTATAGGTTTTAGCATTACGCAGTCTCGAAGCCTTTACAGTAAAGGGACCGGCGAAGTCGGTGGCGACTCCGGCAAAAGCTCTACATTCCGTGACGCGATCAGCAGGCAAATCACCCATCTGGGGCTGCATGGTCGCGGCCTTCAATCGATAACAAGGCAGGCAACGGAAAACCACAGTGCGAATGGCTCGACGAGCAGACAAAATCCAAAATTCACGCTGCAAAATGGCCAACAAAGCATTACAGCCAGCATGTTGTGCATTCACATGGCGATCTGTTATTATCAGTTGAGTCAAATGTCCGGCTTTAGGTAACAAAAGGGGGTGACGAGCTCCATACGGCAGGTTCGCATTTCGAAGTCTTCCGCCGACTCGCAAAAGCCCACTCTCGTCCAGGAAGGGATTCAATCGCGATACCGCGCCCTTCAACTTGCGACGGCCTAAACGCAAAATTTCAATCTCGGACTCAAAACTATCAGCTTGTACTCTCCGGACCCAAAACAAGAGCGCGTCCCTACGCTCGTCCGGAGTGAGAACCGACGAATCACGCCTCGCGCGTGGGTTTCTGCAATTGTACACAAAACGTCTGATCCAAGCGGTAACACCAAGCAGCTTCTGTAAGGAGCTGTACCGATCCAACAACAAATCCTTTTCCCCGGCGGGGTTAGTCTCCAGGACGCATGCCCGCATATCAGGAACGGCTACGTTCGACAACGCTGGAGAGGGCGGCCACTCCGACTCAGGCCGCATCAACCACTGTGGGCCCCACCAGAGGGGGTGGTTAATTAGGGTTGGGGCTACACAACCCCGAGACGCACAATCCGCGGGATTCATGGTTCCCGGCACGTGTCTCCAAATCAACTCGATGTCGGAATTACAAATCTGCGACACTCGATTGGCCACAAACACGTCCAAGGTGTGCGCCGGAGCCTTCAACCAACAAAGGACGACCTGACTGTCCGTCCAAGCATAAACCTCTTGTATTGCAATAGATCGACCTAATGTGAGCCATACGTGGTTCAACAAACGCATTAGGAGGGCAGCTCCACACAATTCCAACCTCGGGATCGTATGACGAGTCCGAAGGGGAGCGACTTTGCTTTTCGCTATCACCAGATGCACAGCAACAACTCCGTCAACAGTAACGGTGCGGAGGTACACGGCCGCAGCAAATCCACGTTCGGAGGCATCGGAAAAGCCGTGAAGAGTAACTTTACAATTTTCAGAAGGGAGGAATAGCCTCGGCAAATGCACTTCATTAATCTCGGGGAGGGATGAAACGAAGCTCGACCAATCTCGGAGTAACTCGTCCGAGAGGGGTTCATCCCACGACACACCCGAAGCCCATAACCGTTGCAAGAAACACTTGGCCATAAACAGCACGGGGCAAATCCACCCATTGGGGTCAAATGTACGTGCGACAGTAGACAATACTAAACGCTTGGTCCAGACTTTCGGTGGTCGTAAATCCACACAATAAGTGAAAGTGTCAGAGACCGGTTTGTACTGTACGCCAAGGACGGTCACCACATGGGGATTATCAACATTTTCGAACAGGTGGGGGTCCTGCTGGTGCTCTTCGGGCAAACCTACCAGTACATCAGGCGAGTTGGATATCCATTTCCTCAACTCGTAACCTCCCGACTTCAAAAGGGCGGTGAGTTCGTCTCTCAGGACAATCGCCTCTGAGACAGATGAGGCGCCCGTGCAAATGTCATCCACATAGACGTCACTGGCCAAAATGGCGGAGGCGCGAGGGTATCTCAAGCGCTCCTTCTCGGCCAACTCCAACAAAGAACGAATCGCAACAAACGGGCTCGAAGCCAAACCGTACGTATTCGTATTCAATTCATAGATCAACAAGGGGTCCCTAGGACTCTCTCTCCACAAAATCAATTGGTACCTCCTATCCTCGGGATGGATGACCGTTTGTCTGAACATCATCCGGATGTCAGTCATAAATACAATTTGGTGCCGCCGGAAGTTGGTCAAAATGTCTGAGATCTCCGTGTGCAGCTTGGGACCTACATGCAGACACTGGTTCAAGGACGCTCCAGTAGAGGTGGGAGCCGAACCGTCAAAGACCACCCGAATCTTTCCGGATTTCAAAACGGCGTGGTGCGGCAAAAAGAAGTGCTCAACGGAGCGCCAATCCAAATCGCTCACGGACATGTGCCCTAACTCCTCATACTCCCGCATGAATTCAACATACTTCTGGCGGAAGACCGGATCCTTGCTCATGCGACGCTCCATCGCCACTAGCCTACGTTCCGCTAGCGGTCGGGATTCGCCCAGAGGAGGTCGGCCGGCACGAAAGGGGAGACGGGTGATCAAACGACCAGAGCGGAGGCGACCAGTGTTATTCTGGTAATACAACTCGCATTCATCCGCTACTGGGTCAACCCGCGGGGCTGGTGGAGGTTCCTCAACCTCCCAAAACTTCTGCACCACTTCGGAGAGAGACACATTAAAAACAAGACCGCGATCCTCATCAAGGGAATCCAAAACGCGGCGAGCAGGGCCCATCACAACTGTACCGAGTGTCGTCTGCAGAGCTACCAAGCCATCTGGCTGCAAAACTCGCTTCCCCGTCAACAAAACTCGCCCCAGGACATCGGCTCCAAGGAGAGCATCAATCGGGCCTGGGCGGAAGAAATTTGGATCGGCGAGTGGGGAATCAGACACCAAAGACAACATACTCGGTCCCAAGTCAACTGAAGGTTGACGGCCAACAACTGTGTCCAACACAATCGCCGAGGTCTTAATGCCTGGCGTGGACCTATTACGTGATGTAAATGTGAAGTCAACATGCCCTAACAACCCGGGGACTTTCACATCGCCAACACCTCTCACGCCTTCCGTGTGGGGGTGCACCTTGAGGCCCAACCGCCTAACTAACCAAGATGACACATCACACCCCTGAGCACCGGAATCCAACAAGGCGCGAACTTCCACATGGTCGCCATTCAATCCCCTGACAAGCACAGAGGCCGTGGGCAACAAAACGGTCTCTGGAGGGGTGGCTACAATCGACCGTAAACACGTTGATTGCTAGTATGTGGGGTCCCCAGACGTCCCCCCATGGTAAGGGGGTCGCTCATAGCGATCCAGTGGGTCCCAGTCTCCCACATACTGCCTACGTCCAAATCGCCCGGTATCAGGCGGGTTATATCTCCCGGCCCCTTGAAGACGGGGCGGGCGCCGCTCCAAACGCGGGTATTCGGCGAGCGGCGGCGAGAATCGGTGCCTATCATCCACCGTGTACGTCGCCCCATAGTCGCGGGGGCACGGTGACCGATTTTCAGAGGGGGGGTCCCGGGGACCCCCGGCTGTGCGAGGCTCAACACGTTGCGGGGGGCTTCTACGACCTCCCGCAACGCTCGCAAAATCGAACCCCCTAGTTGGGGACCGATTTCCCATGGGGGGGTCCGTGGGACCCCCGCCCGTGCGAGGCTCAAAACGTCGCGGGGGGCCTCTACGACCTCCGGCAACGCTCGCGTAACTCATCCCCATCCTTGGGGATCGGTTTCCCATGGGGGGGTCCCTGGGACCCCCGCCCGTTTGAGGGTCCAAACGTGGCGGAGAGCGTCTGGGGCCACTCTGGTGGCCACTAGAACTGCTGCGGGATGCAAACACCGCGGGGGGTCCGAGACCCCCACCCATACGCGGTGATCCTGCAGCGACGCGCTGCGGCGCTCCGCCGCCCTCTGGGCTGTTCATGCAGAGGAGGGGATGGTGGTTGCCCTTACAAAATTGGCATGGGTGCGCTTGGGTACATTCGCGCTGCATGTGCAGGCCCAAGCACGAGTAGCACCATGTCCGTTGTCGCGCGATCGCTCGACGGCCTTGGACGCGCTGGTCGAGGAACTTATCACAACGGGTCGTGCTGTGACCCGGTTCCCGACAGTACAAGCAGCGGGCGGTCTCCTGGACGGCGGCATAGCGGCCGGGCGCGCGAGGGGCCATACGCCCCCTACGGGGGGGTCCGGTGGGGGATCTACTCTGTGGCACAGGTCGTTCGGGTCCCATAGGACCGGCCAGAGAGGAATTATCTGCCAGTCTACTTTCTCCTTCCAGGAACGTCAAGAGGTCCGAGAAGGGTGGCAGATAAGTCGCACTATCCCCACCATACTGCTGCTCAAAACGGACCTTAACAGAGTCCGGCAACTTTCCCAGGACAATGTGCAGTAACAAAAACGACCACTGCTCCACTGGGAGTTTTAAGTTTTTTAATGCGTTGTAGGCAACCAACAGCGGATTCAACAAAGCCACTCTCAAGTGCATCACGCTGGCAACGCGGGGTAAATTCAAAATGGCGGCAACATGGTTGTCCGCCAGACGTCGTACGTTCTGGTACCGACGGGCAATCAAATCCCTAGCAATAGGGTAGTTTTCATCCGAGGGGGCCAAATGTTGAACCGATTCAAGGGCCTCCCCTTCCAACACGGATAATAAATAAGCTAACTTCTGGCCCTGGGTCAAATCATCCCGGGCATGTACCAGACTATCAAAAATATTAATAAAGCCCTCCCAGTCCTCTAGACGACCAGCAAAACGCCTTAAGTCTAAGGGGGCCAATCTAGCAAAGAGAGGGGGCATACTTTTAGATGTGACCGGGGACGGGCTCGGTTCATTCTCTCTTGCCACTTGCAAAGGTCGAGCCACCTGGGTAATTCTGTCCGCAAAATCATAACACTGGTCCACATCCAAATCGACTTCTTGTCGCATTTCCACCTCGGCCTCAACAGTCCTTTCCAAAAATAAGGCATACTGCTCATCAACAACAGCCAAACGTATGGGCAGATCTACGTATCTGTTCAACAAGGCCTCCGTTCTATCCGGTCGATCCAACAACGCGACCGCAGAAGCTAACCACCGTAACTCAGAACGTATTTTGGCTTTAGCAGAGGAGGCCGTCATTGTAACGTCACAAATTTATCAACAAAAACAACAAATTCAAAATATTCACTATAACACAAAAATCTCCAATATTTGGAGGTTACTAATAACCACAAAATTCCAATAGTACAACAACAAAGTATTTATAATGACACAAACTCTTAAATATCTGGAGGTTATCAGAAAACAACAAAACTCACTGACTATTGAAATTCACTCAAAATCACTGACTATTGAAATTCACTTGGATATCAACACAACATACTGTTACACAACAACAAGTTAATTTTAATTATTTCAAAGCACAAGTTTCAATGAGTTTCAATGTGTAAACAATGTCCCAAATCATTTAAGTTTCACTAAGTATTGAGTGCAAACTTATTAGCTAACCTTTTATTAGCTATTATTTTAGCAACAAACTTGTCAATATTCACAACTCAAATTTGCTGACAAAACTAAATAATAATTATTATGAACAAAGAAAGGTATCTGTTTACATTTTGGAACTTCAATACATGACAATTAATTACAAGACATGGAACCAATAACAGAAGGAATGCCCTTTACTTTTCAAATGCAAGTTAATTACCATTTACAAGTACAAATTAATCTAGTCCGGACCAGACTGGGTCATCAACACGGCACTGATTAATACAAAGTTTTGGCGTGGGCCTCTCAGGCCTTCAAGCTACGCTCTTGGCTACCAAGAAATGTTCAGTACACCCCTGCCTATACCGCGGAGTCAGCTAGCGCAGTGGAAGCTGGTATTACTAATATAGACTCCGGACAAAAACTTGGTTTCAGCCGGGATGTAACTGAACAATTGGACTGCGATACACAGCGGATAGAATTTGTGAAGTTAGGTGATTTTACATACGGTCTGTGCTGTAGAAAGTCCCTGGGCAGCGTGGGGAGAGGGGAGCGCGCGCGCCCCCTGGTAAATCTTCTTCTTCTGCAGACCTTACCAATTAGTCACCTCACTCATAACACAAACAACAGCGTTCACAAGACACTGGGCGTTTCAACAATAGATACACAAAGACACACACGTGGGAGCCTTTTTTATTACGATATATTGTCCCGACAACAAGCGCGTGTGGTAGAAAAGGTTATCTTTCAAAGCATCCGCGACCGGCCACTCCAGAGATGGCATCAAAACCTTGGTCGTACAAAACGGGATCACATAGATAATTTAAGATGTATTCAAACTCGATATGCCAGGCACGTTCAACGCGAGCGATTTTTAACAAAAAAAAAATTAATCCGACATTTTCTACCAGAATTTCAATCAAGTGTCACTGTCAACTTCAAGTGACAGCCAAATGTCAATTTGACGTGACATTAGAGACGCGTTCAGAAACGTCGATCTTTTCCGAACACATAGCATCATGTCATATGGCATTCTTTTGTGGGGATTAGCAGCTGACATTAATGCTATATTTATTCTGCAAAAACGAGCAATAAGGGCCATTTATCAACTAAGCTCTAAAACTTCTCTTAGGGAGAAGTTCAAAGAAATTGGTATACTGACAGCTGCATCTCAATTTATATTAAATTGTATTATTTTTGTGCGTCGTAATATTAACTTGTATACTAAACATGGCGTTTTGCATGGTTACAATACAAGAAATAGGGATAAACTTTCAATGCCTCGGTACCGATTAGAGAAGGTACATGGGTCTTTCATGGGTCAAGGTATACACATCTTTAACAAGATTCCAAGTGATATCTTGGAGTTACCCTTTGAAGAGTTTAAGAATCATATAAAAAATTGCCTCCTCAAGAAGGGCTACTATACTGTAAGTGATTACTTAAATGACAAAGCAACTTGGTCATAAGCTGAGAAGGATTTTTTCTCTAGTTAATTGTGAGTCGTGTTTTACAAAATTATTAATACTGGGTACATTCTTATATTGGTTTCTGCGTCTTGAGATGAGAAGTTTGAGTATGTCATGCTCTCTGTAAACATTTCTGCGGTGGTGTCGTGTGAGGCGGGTCGTTACGTTCCCTAAAATATGGTTGAGCGAAGCGATGGCTGGTTCATGCGTCATGCTCGTGAACGAGTGCCACCAGTGGGATGGGTCTGCTCCTGGCTTCTTGTCTCAAAATATGCAGATTTTTAATGTTTTATTGTTATTAGTTTTATTTTATCGTGGCTTGTATGGCACTGTTTATTATTGACTCTTATGTTCTTAAACTATTCAAAGTTTTATTACCCTTGTTTGGCATTTATATTTATTATTTTATTTGCTACGTTTTTGGTTGGTGTGTATTTTAAAGAAACTACCTTTTGGATGTCTATTTCTTAGTTATTGAAAATTATTTACTGCTATGATTACCGGGTTTTTTTATTTTGTTTTTAAACTTAAGATTAATTTGTGATGGAAAGTGACTTTACATATTATATTATGTTAAAGTCACTTTTCAATTTGACGACTCTGTATGAAATATGACAGGGAGAAAAAAATAGCCCTTGGCGAGTTTCTTGCCGGTTCTTCTCGTTACAAGGCCTCCCGCCGTAGGATTTGCGAACCGATAGCGTAGCTTCATTGACGTTCACAAGTGCTGTATAAGCCTAAAATGAATAAATGATTTTTGATTTTGATTTTTGATTTTGATATGGTCGAAATAACTACGATCGATTCACATATTTTCGTAATGACTATTGAACGACTCAACTACTGTTAATTTCACCTACGGTTGATTGAACTACAGTTGATTCAACTAACGGACGATTGGCCTAATGTTCATTTCATCTACTGGTTGTTTCGACTATGAACGACTCGCCTACAACAAGCTTATGAATTGGAAAGTTTATTAAATGGATTTGGGCGCGTTGGATTGTTTTTTTGGTTAGGGTGTCGCAAACATAAAATTTTTGACTGTTTTAGTATGAAGCGGGGACTTGCAAAATTTTCAAGAATGAATTTTATAAAAATGCAAATATCTCGAAAACGGTGCGTCATAGCTGAAATCTAACAAAATTTTCGATCCCCTACGGTACCCCGGAGATACCTAGGAGGCATCCGATGGACATATAGAAATATTTTTTTTAATTTTTTTGCTCAAAAATTTTTTGTTATTTCAAAATTTTTATATCTTTTGGGAAAAACAAAAGGGGGGACAGGGGGCGAAGCCCCCCGCCAAGGGGGCTCGGGGGTCGAAGCCCCCTGCCACCCAACAAAATGTAACAGACGTTTTAGGTTAGGTTAGGTTAGAACAGTGACCAAAACGCCGCGCGAGCCGAGCGAGCGAAGCGAGCGTGCCGCGGGAGCGGCCGGCGAAGTGCCAGAATCGACTTTATACACCCCTCCTACCCCCTACTTCAGTTTAATAGGAAATGGGAATATATATATAGTCGTTTCTGGCGCTTTGCCGGCCGCTGCCGCGGCACGCTCGCTTCGCTCGCTCGGCTCGCGCGGTATGTTCATGTAAACCGAACATGCTCGTCGCTTCGCTCCTCGCACCTAACAGCAATACAGTCACGACCAATAATATGTATACAACATAGGACTATATCATATTACAATATTGAATGACTTCTGTGACACTGATCGTTTTCTTTTGGAACGCTACAGTGTGACAAAGTTCTATGTTGTATTGTATACATAATATTATTGCTCGTGTCTGTACATGAGTCACTATTTTTAAACTTAATAAACCGTTATTTAAAAAATTAGTTATTTTAAAAATAGGTGTAACGACCAATAGTTATTTTGAACAGTAGGTCTTTTGACCGTAGTTATTTCGACCATAGTCGAAACGACCGTAGTTATTATGATACATACCCGAAGGTAACTATCCAACTGAGACTCCATTACGATTCAATTACGATGACGTACAAGTTTTTATAGAATACCCAATTTGTTTTAATCGTAATGGAATCGTAATTGAGTCTCAATTGAATATCAATAGAATCTTATTTAAATTAAAATTAGCAGACTTGGGGCCCTGCGCTCTTTCATACTTCTTCTTCATACAAAGTTCTTCATATTCATGAGCACAGTCACCACCTAAGAAGTTTGGCGCTTATTCATTAACACGTTGTATTAAAGCCGTTGCTTGAAAGATTTGGAATTAACTATAACCTAGATAGATTAATTTTAGAAACAATTTAACCAAGACGAAAGCACGAAACTAGTGCAATATAAAATATTACTTAACAATTTCATTAAATTGCAACTTGGTCCCGATTAAGCGTAATTTAACTGCAGTTGCATAATTTCCTAATGCTTCCCTGTAGAAATACAGGCCGCTGTGAAATTACTTACAAGTAGTTATTTCGATAAGGCGAGTGCATGCTTAGAAATAATATTTCTTGTGCAAGCAAAAGAAAAGTATTACAAAACCTTATATAAATTATTAATACGTTAACGTTATTAATTTGAAGAATATTAATAGACAGTATCTATTGCATGATAATTATGTTTACAACATAATAATATCATCTACTATTATTTTATTGCATAGTATAAAGAACTTTACTAGTATGAAAAACTTAAATTTATTTCCGAGTTTCCGATCTAAACTCTGTCATTTGTACCGAGTGGCTGATCGAAAACTGTTAGCGTAGTGTACGAGTCACTATACAAATGTACGGGAAATACGCCTCGGCGACTAATGTACGTTTTTTAATTCGGTGCAAAAAAAAGTAATGACACTTTCACATTTGAGTTTGGCAACAGGGTGTCGTAAACATTTTTCTTCATGTCTCTTTTAAACCAAATTTATTGTGAGGTTTTGGTTTTACAGATTTTGTTAAAATCTACTTATAAGAACTATATCTTGGGTTAAATCACATAAGATAATGCAAAATGGGTTAGATAGTAATAGTAGAGACACAATAGTAACAAGTAACAACGGTTCAAAGTTAACAATAAACAAAAACAATAACAGAAACAACAAGAAATCTACGAAATAATGTAAAAGAAGCACTGTACGCGAAGCAGATAGCAGCCCACGTAAAGTAAACAAAATACAAATCTAAATCAATCAAATAATCACACACATGTTAAAGTAGGTTTGTCACCCCTGCGTCACAAATATTTTGTGCCCGAGTGTTGCCAGTACGTGAAAAAAATATCCATCTAACATCCGTTCGAAAAAATATTTTGTTGTTTACGTAAGAGTAATTTCCATTTTTTTACTTTTATTAATAATGTTAAACAAATATCTATCCAGCCAAAGCATGTTTTGAATTAACAGCAGTGTCGTTCAAAAATAAAGAAATCTACAGAATGTGATTATAGAGTTTTAATATGGTAATACTGTTTTCTTTTTTTTTGCACCGAATTAAAAAACGTACTTTAGTCGCGTCGAATACCTACTAATCGTCTGAAATTATCTGACAGTACCTATTGCATGATATGTTTACAACATATCATCTACTATATTTTGATTGCATATTAAGTATAAAAAACAAAGCAAAACATTACAAGTATGAAAAACGTGTGTACGATGTTTAAATTTATTTCTGAGTTCCCGATACTTCGCAGTCGGTCATTTAGTCTGTAATCATGGAAATATCGGGAACTCGGCTACCAATTTAAACGTCATGATCCTGTTTTCCATGATATCTATAACCATATGACCATGTAAGTTTAAAATGTTATTAAAGTAAAACTTGATTATGTTAGTTTCGCTTTAATAATGACTCTTATGCCCGTTTGCACTAAACTCGGGTTGAGCTTGTCATAGATAAGATACATCTTAGCTTAGAAACAGCCTAAAACAGCCGAGCTAAAATTTTTGTTTGCACTGACAGACTACGTCGTAAATTAGTCATCACCTTGATAAAAGAATGAATGAATGAATTCAAATATTAATTGTTTATGGATTTTAAACCTGGCGAGGTAAAGTAGGTCACTGGATATTTTTTTGGTTGAAACTTCTCATTGATTCCTTCGTAAGTTAAAAGGAGACAAAAGCTAAGGCGTTGTCTATTTTATTTGGTAGGAGTAGTTCACCGAGAAAAGAAAAAGTCAACTGAGCTCAACTGTCAGGAAAAACATAAATACAGTACGCAACCTTTTCTGTTCCGGTGGCCAAAACTAGAACTAACGAGTTTTGTTTTTAATGTCATTTTGCTAATACTTTCATGTTTTGCTGCTAAACATAAGCGCCGCTGTCATGGGAACAGAAAATATTGTCGACCTGTAATGTTTTTTTTAATAAATGATGAATGACGTATGTCACATGTGTTGTGTCTCTATCTAGCAAACAAGAATACAAAAGTCACAAGCTTTTCTGTTCCGGTGACAGCCGTGACACAGGAGTCACTTGCTATACAAAATTTGCTGTCAAAATGGACTGTCGTATGAAAACTGTTTTAGTTCCAAAGATAATCACCGGAACAGAAAAGGTTGTCGCACTACTCTTTGCTCACAATGCCACAGACAATAATCACTGATATAGGTATTTCTTAAGCCTTAGGCGCTCGATATTGGGCCCGTAAGTTAAGAATAGCCAAAAGTGAATTTAAGAATGTCCTAAGGTTAGTGCAAAGCAATTTTTTGTTAAGAATGTCTTAAGTTAGCTAGGAAAAGACTTAGGCGATTTTTAAGTTTAGTGCAAACGGGTGTTAAACTCCCAAACCTCCATGCAACTACCAGAAATGTCAGTAGAACTTTCGTCCTATGAATTAAATGGTTCAATTTATTTTTTATTTTTACGTGTTTTGGGAAATGAGTTTTTGTGTGCAGTTTTTTGTTTTGAAGGCGGTTTATCTATACTAATATTATAAAGAGGAAAGATTTGATTGTTTGTTTATTTGTTTGCATCGAATAGGCTCCGAAACTACTGGACCGATTTAGAAAATTCTTTCACCATTAGAAAGCTACATTCTTCCTGAGTGACATTATAGGCCAGTCAATATCGACATCGAACATCGCGCACGCGCATGTATCTACGGTTTTTTTATATGTTGTTAGGTCCCTTGAGAGTAGTTTACACCCAAGTTTGCTACCCTGAAAACCCTGTGCTACTCCCATGGTGCTCGAAAAACTGCGAAATTAGTACTCTTGGTCCATTGGTTGCAAAGATACAGCTTGTCAAAGGTCAAAGGTCTCAAAACAAATAAACGTAAACACTGAGTAGGTAAATCACTGCGTTATAACGTTAACATAAAAAAACAACTTAAGCAAATCTAAACTATAAAATAATACTAATAACTTACACGGTCAAGCAAGAACAGTTTAGACTTTCGCCCTTTTGGAAGGACCAGGGTGCCTACCATCAACTTTAAGACAGCGATTCAGAAATAGCGCGATGCAGAATAGGTTCCTAAAATGAATTGCTTTCTTTCGTACTATGACCTTCTAAAAACTGGATCGCAAATGAATTGCTAAATGTGAATGACCGAACGATTTGTGTCCTTATTTCTTCTACCCGTCTCTTTCACTCGATTCTGTCATGCCCGGAGAGTGAAAGGGACGGGTATAACCTGCAGGTGTCATCTTAGCTTGGCCGAGTTATAAGTCAAATAAGAGTTGATGACAGCTCAGCGGCTGTGAAATGTCATTGAATGCTCACTGAATCGCTGTCATTGATATTAAGCTGTCGTGTTACGAATAAGCGAAGCAGATCAGTTTAAGTCCTAAACAAAACCGCAATAAGAGTTGATGGTAGGCACCCTGGTCTCATCCAGTCTAGATCAGTGGGGGGGAGTGGAGGAGGAGGGGTAATGTTTTTTGGAGGTAGAGGCGGGTCGGCATATGGTATTGGGTCAACACATTCTCGTCCTCCTCATCCAGAACGATAGGGATGGCGTTGTTGCAATTTCAACCGTGGCTAAAGAAACATCGGATAGAGTTCTTGAGATTTAGTTATCTTTATTAAAGTGCCGAACAAAGATACTTGAAAAACGCTTCTTTAGTTTTTCGAGCACCATGGGGGTAGCACAGGGTTTTCAGGGTTGCAAACTTGGGTGTTAACTACTCTCAAGGGACCTAACAACATATAAAAAATCGTAGTTACATGCGCGTTTGCGATGTTTGTCTTTTTTGTGTCGATATTGACTGGACTAATAGACTATATTTTACACCAATATTCCCACGGAAACGGGTACCACGCGGGTGACACCGCGAGGATCCGCTAATAGTTTTAACTAATAATATAGTCCATGCATGCTACAGTTTAAATCGTCATCATCATCATATCCAGCCAAACTACGCCCACTGCTCGGCATAGTTTAACCCCATAGAAAGATAATAATATAACTTTAAAATTCTCCTAAAATTAACCAAGAATTGTAAAAACTACTTTTTTTTTACTATTATAATCATCATTCATATTATAAATTAAATACTTAGCAATCTTATGTATATTAGGAATATACAGATCCTACATAAAAGTCAGCCAGAAAAAGTTTCCCCACACATCAACATTATGCTCTCGACAAATAAATTTTTAAAATCACACCAATACCTAATACCAGTCATTAAGTAAACAGATAACACGCTAACTAAGCCGCTAGACGCTAGTATCAAACATCAAATAAGTACATAAACTTATTTTAAAAGTTAAAAAGCGATGAACGGATTTTTTCGTATTAATTCTGCTAAAGAGATGTTAAAAACGTTATTTGAGAAATTGGTACCTATTGCCTAATATATAAAAAGCACTTCGCTTCACTTGCAACACATCTTTTCTTTTTGAAAGATTGCCGTGCATTCACTTTAGAAGATGTAATTTATAATTTAGTCAACTTTCTAGCTAACTTCGCAGAATTCGACATATTTGCAATATCTTTCAGTTTAGGTAAATATGACATTATGTAACTATTTATGTATAAGGTATATTTGCATTATAGACAAAACACGAATAAATTAAGTTTTTAATTTTTGAAAAATGGAAAATGAAGTATTTCGAAAAAATCGTCCCGTCTCACAACTAGCTCCACTGGGACTCGAACCCACGACCTATCGCTATCCGGGCGACTGCTCTAAACCTCTGAGCTACGGAGTCGTTACGAGAAGCGTCCAATTTATCCAACGCGCTGTATAGCCAGCGTTAATTTCATCAATGTGAAGATATTACTACCCCTCACACACGAAAGAAATACCTTTCCAGATATTGGACAATCGCTAAAGACAAAATTATTGCTATTGCAAGTTATTTAAATTTTTAATTGTTTGCATTCATAATGCAATTTTTAGTACTGAAAAATGGAAAATGAAGTATTTAGAAAAAATCGACCAGTCTCACAACTAGCTCCGATGGGACTCGAACCCACGACCTTTCGCCAACAGGGTGACTGCTCTAACCTCTGAGCTACGGAGCTTAGAGCAGTGTCGCCTGGATAGCGAAAGCAAAAAATTTAAAATTTTAATACATTTTAATTTTTATTTAAATACTACTCGTATAGTGAATATCGAAACAAAATGTAGCCTATGTACCTTCTTAAGAAACAGTGAACGAATTTTTAAAATCGGTTGAGTCATTTTTGTGTTTATTTATTAAATAAAACAAAAAGGTTAAACATTTTTGTGTTTATTCATTAAATGCTGGAGTTCCCCAAGGTTCAGTGTTATCTGCAACGTTATTTCTTCTCCATATTAACGATCTGTTGGTACCCGGTACCTTCGGTTATGCTGATGACACCACTGTCACCTGTAGATACCTATCAGATGCAAAGGCTGGCACGGATGAAGTCCAGTCCTGTCGAGATACCCTGGTTAGGCAAATGAATCTGGCACTTCAGGCTGTCTCGGATTGGGGCAATGCCAACCTTGTCGATTTCAATGCAACCAAAACGCAGGCGTGTCTTTTCTCGGCCAAACGGAGTCCCTTCCAACTGACTCCAACTTTCCAGAGTGTATCCTTACCACTAGCCGAACACCTACAGGTTCTCGGCCTCAATCTATCATCTCAGCTTAATTTCGGCGAATACATCGACTCGATTGCAAAAACTGCTGCAAAAAAGCTGGGCGTCCTCTCAAAGGCTAGACGTTACTTCTCCTCAGAGCAATTGCTTCTGCTATACAAAGCACAAATTCGTCCGTGCATGGAGTACTGCTGTCACCTTTGGGATGGGTCCGCGAAGTATCAGCTAGCAGTTTTAGACTCGATTGAAAACCGTGCAAAGAGGCTCATTGGAGACACAACTTTAGATAAAGATAAACTACAAAGTCTCAATCACCGCCGTAGAGTTGCTAGCTTATCTGTGTTCTATAGGATACACTTTGGAGAGTGCGCACAGGAACTCCATGATCTTGTTCCTCCTGCCCCTTTCCACCATCGGAGTACAAGACGCAGGTTAGCTTACCATCCCTACATAGTAGACATTCCACCCGTCCGTACGAAGCGCTTTGCTAATTCTTTCTTAATGCGAACTGCTAAGGATTGGAATGCGCTGCCTGCGCATGTATTCCCCGATCATTACAACCTTGGCCTCTTCAAGGCAAGAGTGAATGGGCACCTACTGGGTAAGCATGCTACACCCTAGACTGCATCCTGTCTGTTTAGCAAGATGGCGGTCAAATGCTTAACCAGTTTTTATAAAAAAAAAAAAAAAAAAAAAAAAAAAAAAAAACAAACAAGAAAGAGTAAATCTTTCCTCTTTATGATATTAGTATAGAAATGTTGTTTTGATTATAAACTAGTACATCGATCCAATATTTTTCTGTCACGGAGAAAGTTCTAATCAAATATTTATCCGGCTTAGCACCGGGTTAAGGCGAGGCATCATAAGCTATCATCAGAAACCTATAAAGACTGAAAACTCGATATGTTCCAGAATATACACTTGGCTTTTCCGTTCGGAATAATTTATCAAGAGGCATTTAATTATGAAAGTGGAGAACATAAGTAGCTCATTAGGAGTTCAAGTGCCCTGCAAATGAGGCACGTAATAAGATTACTATTTTATTCGATATAGATTATAACAGAAGATTATTTGAAGAAAGACTGTTTATAAGACTGTATAAACAGAGAATATTAATATTAAGTAATTTTTATATATTATGCAAAATATTAGACCATAAATTTTAGTTTCATATAGCTTTCGTTTTTCACTATACTTGTAAAAATAACATTAATGATTTAACCGCCTCTGTGGTCTAGTGGTTCACACCACCGATTTCAGACCCAGAGGTCCCGGGTTCAATTCCCAGTGGGGGTACATATTGTATTCGGTTTGGTTGGTGGTAAGACTTGTTCTATGTCCGCCTGCCTAGCTACCACCATCATATCTAAGTCTGACGCCATAACAATAATGTTTTCAGCATTATTGTGTTCCGGCAGTTAGAGATAAGATAGCCAGTACCTCAATGATTGAGGATTCCGGAAGTAGTGCGCTTTCACCATCAGCCTTATCACCACCTAACACTAGGTGTGATGAAGGCTAAGTATTACCCCGTTGTGGATAAAAAAGTTACTATTACTTTCATTAAATTTAAATTATTTTTAGCTGCAGCAGAGAAAAATTTTCTGCGTAGTTCAATAAAATATTTATTTTGTATAACAATGTCAGGAAATCCTTGGGGATTATGCAATCTACACCACTGATATCTCTATAATTTCAAACCTGATTCGAAAATGACTTACTTTTTTTGAAGAGAAAACTTCTTTAGCAGCGTATGAAGTAGCATATATATTTACTGTGGCGGCGTTGTGCACTTTTTGTGATAGGTAAAAAATGTTAAACTCGCGTCAGTACACGAGACGGTCAGATCGAAAATTCATAAGGCGGAAAAACTGTTACAATGTCATTAGAATACGAAGGCTATTTTCGCCACCGTTTTCAAAGTTCTAATAGCTCAGTTTAGAAAACGGGCGGCATTGAAGCCAGAAGACTTCGGTGCAAATCCAGTCAGTATTTTTTATTTTTTTTTGTCAAATTCCTTTTTTTTATTGTGTTATAGTCTAGGAACTATTTTCACTTCTGCCGGCACTCGTAGTTCAACCCGTTGTTTTTTTTTATTTCAGTACCTACGTAGTCAGTTGTGATATCATGCTTTAAAGTAAATTACTACGTAAAGAAACGAGGGTGCAACATGCATTGTAGGAACGTCATTAAAGAAAACAGTGTGCGCCTCTACACGTTTGGCCATGATGGGTGATCACAGACGATCACTATCGTGTAGAGGGTACATATTGTCTTTAATCGCTCATGATCGGTGTCGATCGAGTGTAATAAATAATCTACTGTTTCGACGTCCATATTTATCAAAGGTAGGTGCACCATTGATAGCGCCATCGTGGCGCAGTTTGTCATTGCCCATCATGGGCCATAGTGTTGTAACACCGTATTTTTTGTGAATGGAAGTTTTACCTTTTCGCCTGGATTCGCATAGCGATCCTTGTTTATACACACTAATTGTCACAGAATCCTTTCCGTATTGATTGATTTTAAGCTCTAATTTATTCACTTCACTTTGATTAAAGTGTAAACATCTCTCCGATCGAATTATGTTGACGAGGTTGTTTTGTTTTCATAACGTCATTTGATAGCTGTCTGACGTGTGACAATGACAGTTGACGTTTGGCGGGCGGTTGACAGTTGCATTGACTCGCACAGACCAGAGTTTCCGTCTGGCGAGAACAGAGATGCCTGGTCGAACTTTTAATTTTCTTTTATTATTAGGATCCATTTCAATAAATGCGGAGCCTATAGATTCGTGTGTTAAGTATTTTTGTTATCTTTGTATTAGCTTGATCATAGCTAATTTGATGGCCAATTTCGTTTTAATGCTTTATCTTTGTTGCGTTCTGCCAAGGAGATTTCGTCTTTTTAGAAGCGACGGACTTGTGTTTTGGCACGAGTCGTGAGACAGAACACGCCGGCGAAAGTGATTCGTCATCGCTTGTGTGGCACTTTGCTTGATCTTCCGAAATGTAATTGCGATCGGAGATCTGTAATTAATTTTATCGCGATGGAGTTCTTCAGGTGAGCGACATGCGAAGTTAAGAAGTGTGTCACGTTGGTTGGAAGTGATTTTCTATGAGTCGGATGTAAATAGTGACTTTGTTCGATTTTCAGGTGAATGCGCCTTTGTGCGAGGTTTGCGCGCGGGATGGATAGCCATGTCGCTGGCCTTATGGCGTGATTAACGTCACGAAATTATGCCCGTTTAGGTAAGTTCATGACAAGTTCGTTGTTCCACATGTTCGTACCGCTTCATCACAAAATGGCGGCTCGTACTGACAAAATGTTTTTAATGGTTTTAGGGCTCCATACCCCACCTGTAGCAGGGAGATCCAATTGTCCACGGCCGTGACGTGGAATATTATGTGCGCCGTGTGAGGTTGACGGTCCACCCGCTTGCTAGTTCGGAATGTGAGGATGAATAGGTGTTTCAAGTTTGTTGACCTATTTTGCCAATTCAGCAAAACTCAGGGACTTATTGAGGTAACCTGCGGAATCCTAAAGTATTGTTAAACCATGCCGCTGTCCAATTTTTTAACATAAATGCCAAATATATAACCGGTTCATGTTCGTATGGCAGTGTTCATCTACCTTTGCCCGCATGTATTACCCCTAGTTTATTTTAACTCAACTTAGAGACATTTATATATATGTGTAATGAGAATGTGTTGTGTAGTGTCCTAAACCAGTGCTTGCCCATTTTATATGCTTGAGCTGGAGCGAAGGCTAGTAATAGTGTGTGAATAGAACCATTGTGTGTATTTGTATGGGATATACCACGGACACGACGGGTCTCATTTACCTGTGAGAGTGCCTAGCTGGAGGTGATCGCTCCGGCATGGTTCGCCTGCGGTTGGTCACTTTGCCGTTGAGTGGAACCGTCGGGGCCTTGAGCTATCCCCTTAATAAAGGTATCGTCCCACTTGTACGGATGATGTTACTTGTAATAATAAATACAGGATAATTTTTTTATCAGTGCACAAATTTTTAGGATCGACTCAGAATCGATAAGTGAACAACTTTCTCCTAGAAACATGGGTAGAAATACGACAAAAATTTTTGGACTTCCCATACTAATTTGATCACGTGATCAGTTCGATTTGTATAAAAGGTCAAAAAATTTTTGTCATATTTCGACCTATGTTTATAGGAGAAAGTTGTTCACTTACCGATTCTGAGTCGATCCTAAAAATTTGTGCACTGATAAAAAAATTATCCTGTATAATAATAATAAGGATGTTACCCGTATAACATTTTAAGTAAGCGACGGTTATGTGTCGTATTCTGGTTAAGTAATTATAATTTATTTCATTACTATTAATACCATTATACTGGTTTTGTACTAATTGTATCAGTGCCGATTAAATGTTTATTAATGCATCACATATGAGTTTTCATTGAATTCACTTTGTTTCAATCTGGGGTTTTTCAAATAAATTCATAGACATTTTAGCACTTCTGCTTACAAGTTTAATACTTTTAGTAACTTGCATTTGTGACTAATATCAACGGCGCCCAAGGTTAATTACCACACTTTTATTAGCTTCACTTGTAACTAAGTCACAATGTAAGAAAATCTTGGAATTCAATTTTAACCTACTTCTAATTGTTGTATTGATTTGAAACTTTGCAAGTCTATATGAATCCGATGACAATACAATAATTTGCTGACTTCGAGCTGATCTGATGATGGAGTCAAGAGGTGGGCAATAGAACTCTTTAATGGCTGCTAGGAAACCCTTCGAGCTTAGGCTCATTTGTTTTGTTCTCATGAGACCTTTTCGCTACACTTAATGGTGAGGGTCTGATGATGGAGCAGGGAGGAAGCCAGTGGCAGTTCTTAATGACCACTAGAAAACCCCTCGAGTTTGGGCTCATTTGTTTCGTTCTGATGAGACCTATTCGTTACACTTGGTGGTGAGGGTCTGATGATGGAGCAGGAAGGAAGCCAGTGACACTCCTTAATGACCAATAGGAAACCCCTCGAGTTTGGGCTCATTTGTTTCGTTTTGATAAGACCTATTCGTTACACTTGGTGGTGAGGGTCTGATGATGGAGCTCGGAGGACCCAGTGAAACTCCTCAATGACCTCAAGAAAACCCCTCGAGTTTGGGCTCATTTGTTTCGTTCAGACGAGACCTATTCGCTACACTTGGTGGCGAGGGTCTGATGATGAATCTGGGAGGAAGCCAGTGGCACTCTTTAATGGCCAATAGGAAATCCTTCGAGTTCTGGCTCATTTGTTTCGTTCTGATGTGACCTATTCGCTACACTTGGTGGTGAGGGTCTGATGATGGAGCAAGGAGGAAGTCAGTGGCACTCCTTAATGAACACTAGGAAACCCCTCGAGATGGGCTCATTTGCTTCGTTCTGATGAGAACTATTCGCTACACTTGGTGGTGAGAGTCTGATGATGGAGCAGGGAGGAAGTCAGTGGCACTCCTTAAGACCACTAGGAAACCCCTTGAGTTTGGGCTCATTTGTTTGGTTCTGATCAGACCTATTCGCTACACTTGGTGGTGAGGGTCTGATGATGGAGCAGGGAGGAAGTCAGTGGCACTCCTTAATTACCACTAGGAAACCCCTCGAGTTTGGGCTCATTTGTTTCGTTCTGATGTAACCTATTCGCTACACTTGGTGATGTGGGTCTGATGATGGAGCATGGAGGAAGTCAGTGTCACTCCTTAATGACCACTAGGAAACCCCTCGAGATGGGCTCATTTGCTTTGTTCTGATGAGAACTATTGGCTACACTTGGTGGTGAGAGTCTGATGATGGAGCAGGGAGGAAGTCAGTGGCACTTCTTAAGACCACTAGGAAACCCCTCGAGTTTGGGCTCATTTGTTTCGTTCTGATGAGACCTATTCGCTACAATTGGTGGTGAGGGTCTGATGATGGAGCAGGGAGGAAGTAAAGGTTCGGCTCGCGCATCTGGTAACTAATAGACTCCACTTGAATTTGTAAAACTAAATACATACAAACACGCCTTGGAGTTATAATGTTTACGGGGTGGGCAGACACATGAGTGGACTGTGAAATCGATTACCATCCCCATCCATAGCTTGCCATTTGTTAAACTTAAAAGTAAAAAATAAATATGTAGTTTAAGAAACTATAAAAACACACTTTTATAGGAACAGATTTAAAAGTACAAAATAACCGTCTATTCAGTAACTGAAATTAAAAAGCGTGGTGCGCGTTGTCAATATTAAGTACCTAAGTACTTGAATGCATGCTTTGCAAAGGGCGCACCACGCTTTTTAATTTCAGTTACTGAATAGACGGTTAATTTGTACTTTTAAATCTGTTCCTATAAAAGTGTGTTTTTATAGTTTCTTAAACTACATATTTATTATAACCCCAGATGTCTGAGCTACGCCTACCTACGACCCTAAGTGCAATTTGAGCTAGCTGAGTCGAAAACAACTTACTAGGGTTGATTCCAGTGAAATTCCAACGGGTCCCCCAAATTCTCTAACGGGTACCCCAATTTCTCTATACCACCAAAAATTCTTATTACAGTGTAGACAGCTGCGCCATTATGGTCGCAATCATGGCGCATTCTGTGATTGTCCATCATGGCCCTTGGTGAAGAGGCGGCATCACATTAGGTCGCTGTCAGTGCGGCAGCAGTGCGACAGAAGCGCGACTTCCATACTTATTTGAGTCGCACTGCAGCCGCGCCTCACAAATTACTGTTTGGAAGCCGCGCGGCTGTTTTGCATATATTTGTATGGGCTCACTGCTATACCAAGTGTCGGCCAAGCAACGTATACGTAATATTTTTCGCCAGAGACGAGACGCTCGCCTTGTACCCAGCACGGTGAGCGTGAGTCATCCTTAAAACTGGTACCAACCCTCATTAGAACATTAGCATTACCCAATTAAACCACCGGCACCGTAACGTTACAGAGATTTGTTTACGCTCAAATGTGTTGTTTAATTTAAACAATGAGTATGGTTTTTGAAAATAGCTTTATATTATGATAATCTTGATAGTGGGACTGAGCACTACAGCTCTATCATCGTTACTCAATAGCTGGACCAACACCAAACGATCAACCGCGTTCCAATCGCGCGCAGCAGGAGTGCGCTCCACTGAAACTCCATTGGAGCATGTATGTCTGGATTGAGATATGAGCGGTGAGTGTAGATGTGCCTCGCGCGATCCAAATGACCGAATTCGATGCACGATCCATAACCCATCGATCATGGATCGATCTGATGGATTGTTTGCTGTGGTTTCGGATATGGACGACTAATGCGTTTTTATATAACCACTAGCTTTCCGCCAGCGGCTTCGCCCGCGTGAACTACACGACGTTATCCCGCGGGAATGTAATATCTTTTTGGGATAAAAAGTAGCCTATGTTCCTCTCCAGGCTATAAAGTATCTGTGTCCCAAAATTCAGCCAAATCCGTTCAGCCGTTTTGGCGTGATTGAGTAACAAACATCCAAACATCTAAACATCCAAACATCCAAACATCTAAACTTTCACATTTATAATATTAGTAGGACTAGCTTTCCACCCGCGGCTTCGCCCGCGTGGACTACACGGCGTTATCCCGCGGGAATGTGAAGTTTTTCCGGGATATAAAGTAGCCTATGTTCCTCTCCAGACTACAAAGTATCAGTGTCCCAGCCAAATCCGTTCAGCCGTTTTGGCGTGATTGAGTAACAAACATACAAACATCCAAACATCTAAACTTTCACAATTATAATATTATATATAGTAGGATTTACAAACTCTAACATACAACAACGTATTCATTTTTAAAATAATCAGTCTCCCCTCCAAACCTACTTAAAATTTAGGCACTATCTAAAAATACGACGCAGCTAACAAACTACATAAAAAGCCTCTTCAACTCCTCGTCTCGGGATCAAACTTCGAGTAATTCCAAACTATAGTTTAAGCCCGCTCAAACGGTTGATTAACGAGCTGATTTACTGCCAACTCGGTAAGTTTCCAACTAGCAATACTTGCGAGACGGGGTTTAATTTTAAAACCGGTTTTCAATTCTCGGCAAGTTCAGGACTCTCTGAAATTGAGAATCAATTTTTTTTATAATACGCTCTCGTTCCCTTATGGAATGAGTTAACGTTGGTTTTAAAAATGATTTAAAGAAGGTATTTAATACTACTGAATTTAATTATTTCTTACGTGGTTTCATGGCGCAGAGCACTTATTTGAAAAGACCAGGAGTAAATTTTCATTGTTGATCAAAAAGATACAGATAAAATAGATTAAGTAATATTTAACTCGCAAATTAGCTCGGTTTATTGTCAACTCAACGTTGCCAATTTTGACTTAAATTTAAAATCCCGTTTTCAATTTTTCAGCAAATTCAGGGCTCTCCGAAATTCATGGTTTGTATGAATTTAATTATATTATTGTTAGTTTTTAGGAGATTTTTTTATGATAGGTGTCTGTCTAGTGTCTAAAACGCGAGTCTAGCTGAAGGTTTTTTCAGAGGCAAAATAGTTTACTTAACTTTTCAGTTAGAAAAAAAATAGAAAACAACGACAGTAAGAACGGAATGAAAAATAGAAAATAATTTATTTCTAATATTTATTTGTTATCCATTATCTATATCTATGTAAGTATGTATTTACAAAAAATTTAGTATAAGTATATATTTATTCGTTTTCTAGTTTCCGTAACACGTTTTTAATAAAAACTACTTATGAGCTAGATAATTAGTGTGATTGTAAGAAATTTATTTATTTACATTTGAAAAACTGTAAACAAGCTAACTCTGTACATTGAAAAGATATAAAAAAATTACATCCAGGGGTCTTCTAAAACGAAACAGATACCAATAATTTTTATCTGTCTGTCTGTTTATAGTATTAGATGATCTGAGGTCCGTCTGTTGTCCGCGTTCCACGCAAAAACTACTAAGCGGATTTTGATGAAACTTTTTTTGTATGTATGTCGCAGGGATTTTGTCAAAGTCGTGATATTATAATTCCACTAGTGAAATTATAATTTCACGTGATATTATGAATAGACAGGTACGAGACAGTATGCAGACGGCTGCGAGCCTCGGAAGTCCTGTAAAACACGTGATAGGGTAGAAATTTAAGGCGATCGCGAAGCGCAGCGAAGCGATTGCCTTAAATTTCGTGGTTATTTTTATTTATTTATACAAAAATACTGTTTATTCATAATTTAACTTGCGGAATTATAATATCACGTGAAATTATAATTTCACTAGTGGAATTATAATATCACGACTTTGACAAAATCCCTGCGACATGTATCTATTAGTCCTCGCCAACATATAGGTAGGCTATAATTTATTTTGAAGATCAAAATATCTGATGTGGAACCATAGCAGTTCAGCCAAACTATGAATACCGTCACAAGGAAAATTCTGGAACGTGATGAGTATTTTCTATTGGCGTACAAATTTTTAAGGTCTGGTAAACCCGATGTGGAACCCTAGCAGACAGGTTAAACTATAAGAGATACAAACATAGCGTCTTAAGAAAAGTTGTTTAGCGAATATAGCACATTAAGGAAGGTTATTTAGCACTATCTGCTTACGTATTCCAGATATTGAGAAAGATAATTAGAACCATGCTAACCACACAACACAGCGTGATATCACAATGGTTACTTCTTACAAATTTCTTATAAAATATTGATAATTCAAATAAAAGATTTTCTTTAGAATTGCTTGAAGTACATGGATGCATGGAAAACGATTTTTTATAAATAACATAAGCTGGGAGTACCTCCACGTGGTGAAAGCGGGACAGGTATAAGTTCTGGCAAAAACTCCCATTTTAATACTATGGAAAAGAAATACTTGAAAAGAAATACAAAAAATTACGTCCAGGAGTTTTCCTAAAGGTTACAGATGCAAAAAATGTGGTTTTTGAAGTTTTGGTCTATCTGTCAGTTGTCCGCATTCCACGCAAAAACTACTGAACGGATTTTGGTGAAACTTGTTTTTATATAGCTATTGGTCCTCGGCAACATATACTTATGCTGTAATTTATTAGGCTGTAATTTATTTTGAAGATCGAAATAACTGTTTTTAACTTAATTTATTTAATAGCCCGGGATGACGTCGCGTAGGCCACGCGGCCGAAGCCGCGAATGGCCGCTAGTCTCTAATACATTGTTCAAAAGTTATTTACCAACAAGGAGTTCGAAATATAACATTAAAAGAAACAGCAGATTAAAGCAATATAAAAAGAAAGTTTTTCCTACAAGTAGTACCTAAACAAGTGGACATGATACAATGATAGATTTCTTTGTAGCAACACCGTATTATCCTCAATTCTTTAGAAAACCTTCCGTCGAATCTGAGGTTTGTTCCCATTTTATTATAGCACGGTAAACATTCAAAGCTTGGCCGCCATTTTTTACTCGATCAACGGCCTGAACATTTAACGATACGGAAAAACGATCATTTTGACAGGGAACAAATCGGTGGAGCGGTTGGTACGGCATAACATTGTTGCGGCAAGGTTCCACATGTTAACAATAAGCCCTTTAATTAATCACTGGGGCCGTTAGCGGTGGTACTTTGTCACTCCACGGAACTACCGCGTTAGAGGTTTAGGATTAATTCTAATCGAATTTATAGTGACTGGTGTTTATATTCAGTCTAATTTTATTTTATTTTTTAATGAATAATGTTATGGCGGAAATCCCGGTTCTGTGGTGTAGTAATTGGTGCATGTGGCCTACCATTGAAGGTGGTCTAACGTCATGAGATAATGAATATAAAGTAACTTTTGTACTTTCCTCATCTTTAAAAGTTTCTTTCAAAAAGAGGTGCAATTGCAAATATTTTAAGGGGTTCATAAATTATACAACATTGACACATTCCGTCCATTGGTCTCCAATATTAAAGTGTGACGGTATGAATACGTTATGAAATGTATTGCCACTGGAACGAACGCTCACTACAAATAAAAATATAATAAACTAGCTTTCCGCCCGCGGCTTCGCCCGCGTGGACTACAGGACGTTATCCCGCGGGAATGTGATATTTTTCCGGGATAAAAAGTAGCTTATGTTCCTCTCCAGGCTACAAAGTATCTGTGTCCCAAATTTCAGCCAAATCCGTTCAGCCGTTTTGGCGTGATTGAGTAACAAACATCCAAACATCCAAACATCCAAACATCCAAACATCTAAACTTTCACATTTATAATATTAGTAGGATAATGACACTAAATGTCTTTATCATGCCTGATAACAAGTAATAAGACTCTTGTACTAAAACAACTAACCCAACACGTGCAAACTTAAGAGGTCTTAATTGTTTGGGATTCGGAAGAGCAAGGACCATAGTAAGAAAGAAACAGGAACAAAGAAATAAGCGTTTTGGAAGGGATGACAGAGGGCGAGGCCGAGAAGAGCGTAGCGTGGGTGAGGATTCGGGTCTATAGCGCGTTTAACTGTGGACGCTAAATAAAAGTAAAATATATTAAAAGCTCGGGAATTTATAAGTAGTGCGATTTAGTAAGTAGTGAGTTGGAGATCGTTCTTAGGTCAGTGAATAAGTAGAGTGATAGAGTGTACCAAGACTGAGTAAGTTGTTCCTAGCAATCCGGTGAGCTACTTCTGAATCTTATATTTTGCTTTAATGGTTTGTCTATTATTGATACTCGACTTGACTCCAAGGTATGTCGACGCTTCTGCCTGTTGGTTAGCGAAAACATTGGAGCGGGCATACACACATTCAACACACATACAACATACATACAACACATACGACATACAGACAATCACCAACAAATACTTCACAACATACATAATATTTTGGAGTTAGAGTGGCAGTTGGAGAGAACATTATGGCAATTATATTTTTTTTTTGCGTTGAAAGTCTGACTATTTCCTTTTGAAATAATCGCACGTCCAACAACCTTCCGTAAAACGGGGGAAGGAGGCAGTGAATCCTCATGGATGGGTACCCTTACAGCCGGCTGTAAGGGTTATGTCGCACTCTTACCGACTAGGGTTTGCGAACCAATGTCGTAGCTTCTATTGACGTTCACAAGTATCTATACATATAATAAAACAGAAACGGAAAAAAAGTCTGTACATAAAATATTTTTTAAAAATAATTACTGCTATGTGATGTGTACAGGATAAAGACCCCAAAACAATAGATATTAAAATTTTTGTCTGTTTGTCTGTTTATCTGTTTGTCTGTTTGTCTGTTTGTATGTTCGCTTTTCACACAAAAACTACTGGACGGATTTTTACCAAATTTTGTGTAGTAATAACTTATAACCTGGGTCAACATATAGGGTATCTTTTATTGCGGGAAAATTTCTTTATATTTAAAAAAAAACGTTGACAAACATATATTTGCGGGCGTCTGTTTGTATGTTTGCTTTTCACGCAAAAACTACTGGAAGGATTTTTACCAAATTTTGTGTAGTAATAACTTATAACCTGGGTCAGCATATAGGGTACCTTTTATTGCGAAAATATTTCTTTATATTTAAAAAAACGTTGACAAACTTATATTTGCAGGCGTCTGTTTGTATGTTCACTTTTCACGCAAAAACTACTGGACGGATTTTTACCAAATTTTGTGTAGTAACAACTTATAACCTGGGTCATCATATAGGGTACCTTTTATTGCGGAAAGATTTCTTGACATCTTATCAAACGTAGATAAACTTATATTAGAAGAGCTGTGTACATATTTTGTATGAAATTAACTACGAATATAAGTTGGAATTAGTTTTTTCAGTGATTAAACTATAAATTATCATTATTTATTTAACCTTTATTTTTAATGTAAGATCTGCAGTTTTGCCAAATCTTATGATTCTAGGTCAAAAGTTTGTAAAAGTTTTTTTCTGTAATATTACTTAGACATTTATCCAATTTCAGGATATTTTCTATTATTTGTTTAATTCAATAATGTACTTAATACCATGTTTAAGACAAAAAATGAATTAATTATAATGATGATTTTTTTCTTTGTATATTTTATATTGGTACCTTTTATACTGCGCACAGACCGGCCGCCAACGAACGTCATCAGGCATTGCTCGCTTCACGTTTCTGGCCTTCGAAGATCAATCTAAAGCTAGGAAAAGGATCACTGGGAGCGATTCCAGTTATTTATTTATTATTTATTTATTTATCAACTTATTAAATTACAATTAGTTACCTATTTAAAATTACTTAACGCTTATAAACCAACAAGGTTTGTCCAAGCGCTGCACATTCAACTCGGACGCTTCCACATTATGGCAATTATGGTTACATTATAATAGGTAGGTAGGTATGTATAAACTACGAACGACGACCGGCACACTGCCAGTGCCAGCACTGGGCCGGCCGGCGGGGCGGGGCGGGGCAGCCGCTCACAATACAGATAAGCACGGTAGCGGCAGCGGTATGGTATGTAAATGTAACATAAACGGATTAACAATACGTGACAATACAAACAAATTTGTGGCGCGCCGCGCCGTATAATATAGGATGTTCAGAGAACACTGATGTTAGGTTACAAATAATATAAGTTTAATTAAATTAAAATATCTAGAAAGTACGTTTTCAATTTTTGTTTAAATTTTTTGTCGACTGTTATATTTTCGAATATTTGTTTGGGCACGTTATTTGCTATTTCAGGGATTAAACAACACAGTCTTCTATCACCGTAGAAATTGTTAGACTTGGGTTGGATCATTTTATTTTGAGTTATTTTACGCGTTTGTATTTTATGATTAGCTTTAGGTAATGATGGTATTGTATGTATATTTTCTTTTAACATGTCATATTTTACTTTATCATGTATTGGAAGTACTTTGCTATATTTGAATAATTCATCATATTTCAATTTATATTTATTTATTATATTTTTACTAACAATAGTTTTAAGTATTCGAAGTTGCAAATTATAGATTTTGTCTAAATATGATTTAAATGTTCTACCATAACTAGTCAGACCATAACTGTATATGGGTGTTACCATTGCGTTATATAAGGTTAAAAGTACATCGTATGGAATTTTATACCTTATGATTCGGAATTTGGCTAGCAAAGCTCGCATTTTGGTACACACGCTCTCCTAAGTTCGCTCGTTCTCCCGCTCTCCAGTTCTTATTCGGAGTTTCTGATCATCTGATTGAGAGGGGAAAACAGATCCCCTTGGATGGCGTTCGTTGGCCTTCGTTGTTCCGGTGCGTATACGCAGCATTAGGCAAGCGCGATTCATCGTAGATCGCATCAACGCTTAGGGGCGTGATAGCGGACAAGCGCTTGCCTATCAATCAATAAAAAATAAAATACTTTAAAGTTTGTATTCACTACAAAGCCACTGACATGACGGCTTCTTTACGTGCTTTTCTGTTCCGGTGATAATCTTTGGAACTAAAACAGTTTTCTTACGACAGTCCATTTTGACAGCTAATTTCGTATTGCAAGTGGCTCCTCTGCCACGGCTGTCACAGGAACAGACATAAGTGTGGGACTATTATTATTATATTGCTTACTATTGACGGCTGACACCCTGAGAAAACTCAGTTATTGTGATTTTAATGAATTAAAAATACGACAAATAAACTATACTTGAATTAGATTTCGATTTATTGATTTGTAGTTCAATTTGAATTGTTGGAAAACGGACATTGATTATTGTGATTTGATTACGATTATTGTTATTTGAAATGCCTAGGAAAAAAAATGTAATTTATCGCAAGGCTCTAGGTTAGCTAAGAGGATGAGGTAACTTCGTGCTCTTAAAACCGATGAGGACCGTGAAGCTCGGTTAACAAGCAATCGCGAGCGCAACACTGAATTCCGCGCTTCCGAGACCTACACCTATACACACACTTATACCACAGAATAAGCAACTTTTCATACAGTAGGCCGACGAAGACGTCTAGACAGGTCAATCGTGCGGGGCTTGCGGGGTGAGACCGGGGAGTGGTTGTCCCGAGTTGCATACAACGCCGTTCATAGTAACTCGGGACAAGTCTTCCAGGGCTATCACGTCTTTATCGTTATAATTTATTTTTAAATTAATATTATGGTGCATACGACATGTAGTGTGAGTGCGTGCAAATCTTCATCTCGCTTATTAAAAAAAGGCAATTTCCAAAATCCAAGATGGAGGCCAACTTTTTTATTTGCGGGCCGACTTTGATGAAACTTGGTTTTTGGTACAATTTTGAAAAGAAAACAATAACACAATGTCAAAAATAAAAAAAACCAAGATGGCGGCCAACTTTTTTTTTGTAAGCCGATTTTGATGAAATTTAGTTTCTGGTACTATTTTTACACGAAAAAAACAACACAATGTTAAAAGTATAAAAAAATTCAAGATGGCGGCCAACTTTTTTGTTGGCAGGCCGATTTCGATGAAACTCAGTTTCTGGTACTATTTTGACAAGAAAACAGCAACGCAATGTTAAAAATATGAAAAATCCAAGATGGCGGCCAACTTTTTTGTTTGTAAGCCGATTTTGATGAAACTTGTTTTTAGTACAATTTTGACAAGAAAACAACAACGCAATGTCAAAAATAAAAATAAACCAAGATGGCGGCCAACTTTTTTTTGTAAGCCGATTTTGATGAAACTTAGTTTCTGATACTATTTTGACAAGAAAACAACAACGCAATGTTAAAAGAATAAAAAAATCCAAGATGGCGGCCAACTTTTTTGTTTGCAGGCTGATTTCGATAAAACTCAGTTTCTGGTACTGTTTTGACAAGAAAACAGCAACGCAATGTTAAAAATATTAAAAATCCAAGATGGCGGCCAACTTTTTTGTTTGCAGGCCGATTTTGATGAAATTCAGTTTCTGCTACTATGTTGACAAAAAAACAGCAACGCAATGTGAAAAATATAAAAATTCAAGATGGCGGCCAAATTTTTGGTTTGCAGGCCGATTTCGATGAAATTCAGTTTCTGGTACTATTTTAACAAGAAAACAACAACGCAATGCTAAAAGTATTAAAAATCCAAGATGGCGGCCGACTTTTTTGTTTGCAGGCCGATTTCAATGAAACTCAGTTTCTAGTACTATTTTGACAAGAAAACAGCAACGCAATGTTAAAAATCGAAAGATCATATATAAGTTTTCTTACAAACTATATTTTTTTTTTGCAATAATTCAAAAGTTATATCAAACTAAAGCATCGTACCTGTGAAGCATCGGCGGAGGCCTCGAGGCACCCGACATGCCAACTAAAGGCTGCCTTATTTCTATAGAAATAAGGTCTGTATTTTCCACTACCAATCGGCACCCGCTATCAGAGGCGCGGACAACTAACAGACAAACAGACAAAAACTTCAAGTTTTAGCTTACTTCGTCATCACCGTGGAGGTAGGTAGCTTTTACGAATTTTTATTTTGTGGGCCGATTTTGATGAAGCACGGTTTTTAGTATTATTTTGACAAGAAAACAACAATGCACTTTTAAAAATATAAAAAAATCCAAGATGGCGGCACACTTTTTTGTTTGTGGGCTGATTTAGATGAAACTCGGTTTTTGGTACAATTTCGTCAAGAAAAGAGTAACGCAATGTTAAAAATTATAAAAAAAACCAAGATGGCGGGCAATTTTTTTGTTTTTTGGCCGATTTCGATAAAACTTGATTTCTAGTACTATTTTGACAAAAAAACAGCAGCGCAATGTTATAAATATAAAAAATCCAAGATGGCGGCCAACTTTTTTGTTTGTGAGCCGATTTTGATGAAACTCAATTTCTAGTACTATTTTGACGAGAAAACAACAACGCACTTTAAAAAATATGAAAAAATCCAAGATGGCGGCCAACTTTATTGTTTGGGGAATTATTTCGATGAAACTCGGTTTTTGGTACTATTTCGTCAAGAAAAGAGTAACGCAATGTTAATAAAATTAAAAATCCAAGATGGCGGCTAACTTTTTTGTTTGTGGGCCGATTTTTTATAAAACTCGATTTCTAGTACTATTTTGACAAGAAAACAACAACGCACTGTTAAAAATATTAAAAAATCGAAGATGGCGGCCAACTTTTTTTTGTGGGCTGATTTCGATGAAACTCGGTTTTTGGTACTATTTTGTCAAGAAAAGAGTAACGCAATGTTAAAAAAATAAAAAATCCAAGATGGCGGCCAACTTTTTTGTTTGTGGGCCAATTTTGATGAAACTTGATTTGTAGACCTATTTTGATAAGAAAACAACAATGCACTGTTTAAAATATAAAAAAATCCAAGATGGCGGCCAACTTTTTTGTTTGTTGGCCGATTTCGATGAAACTCTGTTTTTGGTACTATTTTGACAAAAAAACAGCGACGCAATGTTAAAAAAGGTCCAGATGGTGGCCAACTTTGTTTTCTCCCTCTCAAGTCAACTCAACTCTATTGAAAAAAATTGAAAAAAAAATTAAAAACCAAAATGCAACATATTAGACCACATCCTGTTAAAAAACAAGATGGTGGTCAAATGCCTGCCCAGTTTTATACATATATAAAAAAACAAGTTTCATCAACATCAGCCCACAAACAAAAAAGTTAGCCGCCATCTTAGTTTTTTTTTTTTTTACATTGCGTTGCTGTTTTCTTGTCAAAATAGTGCCAAAACCCAAGTTTCATCAAAATCGACCTACAAACAAAAAAGTTGGCCGCCATCTTGGATTTTTTTTATATTTTTAAAAGTGCGTTGTTGTTTTCTTGTCAAAATAGTGCTAGAAATTGAGTTTCATCAAAATCGACTTACAAACAAAAAAGTTGGCCGCCATCTTGGATTTTTAATATTTTTAAAAGTGCGTTGTTGTTTTCTTGTCAAAATAGTATTAGAAATTGAGTTACATCAAAATCGGCTCACAAACAAAAAAGTTGGCCGCCATCTTGGATTTTTTATATTTTTAAAAGTGCGTTGTTGTTTTCTTGTCAAAATAGTACTAGAAATTGAGTTTAGAAAGAAAGAAAGAAAGAAAGAAATAGATTTATTGACACACACTCACACACACACACACATATAAAAAATAATAATTTAAAGACAGGACAACAAGGTACACAGACAAAGACAGGTGTGGAATGGAAAAAGAATAATAGAAAAGTTGGTGTAAGGAGGTGTGTGTGGCCAAAAACCCTGTCTCAGCGAGATGCTTCTTAGTCACACACAGGTGGGCGGAGTGACGAAGAAGCGCTGTTCATTCTGACAGGGTCGATTATTTAGAACTAATCAGTTTCATCAAAATCGACCGACAGCCAAAAAAGTTGGCCGCCATCTTGGATCTTAATTTTTTTTTAACATTGCGTTACTATTTTCTTTACGAAATAGTACCAAAAACCGAGTTTCATCGAAACCAGCCCAAAACAAAAAAGTTGGCCGCCATCTTGGATTTTATCATATTTTAAAAGTGCGTTGTTGTTTTCTTGTCAAAATAATACTAAATACCATGTTTCATCAAAATCGCCCCACAAAATAAAAATTCGTAAAAGCTACTCCACGGTGATGGCGAAGTAAGCTAAAACTTGAAGTTTTTGTCTGTGTGTCTGTCAGTTGTCCGCGCCTCTTATAGCGGGTGCCGATTGGCAGTGGAAAATAGAGACCTTATTTCTATAGAAATAAGGCAGCCTTTAGTTGGCATGTCGAGGCCCCCGCCGATGCTTCACAGGTACTGCAATGAGTGAAAGTTAACATTATGACGTCACACGTGCTCGTGTTTGTTCGGGAGCTGTTTTGGCGTGTCTTCGGTTCTGGATTCAAAAACTAATTTTTATTTTGATATAACTTTTGAATTATTGCAAAAAAAAATTAAATAAAAATACTTTGTCAGAAAACTTCATCACAAGAAAAAAAAAACACATCCCTAATTATGTGCATACAATTTCTTTTAATTTGGGAAATAAAATAAAAAAGAAAAACATAATACTTTATAATCTCTCTTTGTCTCTGTGCACTGTGATCAGTTTCCAAAACTAATATAATTTATTTCTTGTAGCTACGGATACCGTGATCAGTGGGTAAAAATATTAATATATTTTTTGTTGGAAACGGATCACGGTATCGGTGGATACAATTCGCCGTGATCAGTGGCCAATTCAATCTGATACCGGGATCCGTGGTAACAGACCCAATAAAACGCTATACTCAAATATTATCCAATTCCAACTGAATCACATAAGTACATACATATCAAACTGATAACCTTCATTTCTTTAAGTCGGTTGAATACACAGTCTTTTAAACCAAGGGACTGATAATAAAATAAACTTTTCTACTGTTTTGGTACAACGAAGATATTGAGGCCCTTGCAGGCAGCGCCGCGGGGACATTAAATTAGCTGAATAAAATATTGAATGCCGTTTTATTCAAAATTAATTTCGACAAGTATAAATCCGAAACAGATCCATCAAAAAGCAGGAAACCCTTTTCGAAGCCTGCTTTAGAAATACAAAGGCCGTTCTCATATTTGGAATGAGAACCATATTTCCGTTTTACTTTGAAGGTTTCAAACAAATAACCATTACTAACTACAAAACTAAGTCCATTTGTAATGTAAAAGTCAAACAAGGCTTTTGGATAGCTATATTAGAACGATATAATTTAGTTTATTTCCATGGTAGCGGTTGCATTAAATTATAAAAGTTAAGCAACTTTTGAAATGGCTGCTCGCTGGATAGGTAACCAAAATTTTTATCAGTTGCCTAGTTTATTAATGCTCAGAGCAGTTACTAGATGATGGAGGTTATTTGCCGTACGTGCTATCTATCCGTATAAATAAATATTCGACTGACATCTTAATCTATATAAAGTATAATTATAAACTTTAATTACTTTCACATCCTGAATATAAATAGGTATGTTATACAGGGTGTTAGGGGCACCGTTGCAAAAACTTTAACCATGGCTTCAGGCCATCATACTGAACTACGCACAGCAAGGTTTTTTGTCGGAAATGAAAAAAATATTTCGACTCTCCATACAAAATGTCCCGATTAGTTCCTAAATTTGTATGAAAAGTCGTTTTTTTTTACATCTCCGACAAAAATTCTTGCTGTATGTTGTTCAGCATGATGGTCTGAAGACTCTGAAGCCATGGTTAAAGTGTTTGCAACGGTGCCCCTAACACCCTGTATTATGTACTCGTATAACTATGTTCAGCAATGCTCATAAATTGGTTAACTATGTACTTGTATAACTATGTTCAACAATGCTCGAGTCTAAATATCAAATTAAGCTTCATTAGAGTTTAAAACTTTGTAGTTGATCAAACTATTTAACATAATTAGTTAACGAATGTAAGTCCTACCATACGGTAAATTACCTCGTTCATTGAAATAATATAAAACCCTTAAAAGACGAGTTAATGAGGAATTTTCCAAAAGGTATCGAAAGCTTATTTCAAATAGGTGCAAGAGATGGCGCTAGCGAAACTTTTCTTTTTTTTTTAAATAACAATACCTTGGACGTTTGTCAGCCTACGCAAAACAAAATAAAATTTTAAAATGTAAATAAATATGTAAATAATCTTGTTATATAAGGTTTTATTTCTAAATTACTACTTTTAGGATATGACTTAAAGTTCAACCGTAGGTCTTTATCCATACTTCGCTATTTTTGTTGTACCTATAAAGGTTCGCGCACATTATGTCGGGGCGCAGCGGGCCGGGCCGCAGCACAAAAATCCGTCCAAATCGCTCGTATATATTTTATATGAACTATCGCACACTATGCCGGGGCGCAGCGGGCCGCATAATCCGCCGCGGGTTTTTTGCGTGCGTGCGATGCGATGCGGCCCGACACAGTGTGCTATAGCAAGCGGATTTTTCTCGTACTACTCGGTCAGATAACATGACACCTACAAATTATACCCGTCTCTGTCACTCGATTCTTTCATGCCCGGAGAGTGAGAGGGACGGGTATAACCGGCAGTAGTAGAATAAATTGGATGTTTGAATTTGGTTGTACTCAAAATCCGTCAATGCGCTGCCGCCCGGCCCGTCACTAATGTGCTATATTCAAATCCGTCAATGCGATGCGCTGCAGCCCGCTCCGCTGCGCCCTGGCATAATGTGCGCGCTCCTTAAAAATGTACAATAACTGTCAAGTTGAAAAGTTTGTTCAAGTTTGTTTTTGCATCTAGAGAATGAAAATTCAGTACATAGGTACTAACTTTTTAATTAATTTGAGCTATTAATTTCAACTTTTTCATGAAAATGCCACTTTTTCCACATTTTCTTTTCTTTCTGACATTAACAGTTATTATAATCAAAAATATAATCAAAATCAGGTAAAATAAGAAAAAAACGATAACTCATTAATGTATATACGCAACAAAATTCGTGAAACAATACATTCAACTTTCCCGTAAACTGGGGAAAGCAAAAAAACATACCATATAGTGTGCCAATCTTTTCTGTTCCGGTGATTCTCTTTGGAACTAAAACAGTTTTCATACGACAGTCCATTTTGACAGGTAATTTCGTATTGCAAGTGGCTCCTCTGTCACGACTGTCACCGGAACAGAAAAGCTTGTGGCACTATACATGAAAATTAAGAAAAAAAAGAAAAGTGGTCGCAGCGACATCTATTGAGCATTATAGAACCTACTGGAAAACTTCTCATTAAACTGTAATGGATTTAAAATACCATTTTTGTTTGGTTACTTAATGTTCTTACGATAAGTAATATAAAATAAATGATTTTAAAAATGCACACAAAGGCTAGAAGGCTAGGCTAAAGTAGAAGTTAAGATCATGTGTCAATGATTTCTGGTATTGCTTTTCGACATTTAACTATATTCAACATACTCGTAGTTCTACAGCCACTAGGCAGGATACAGTTTTATATCATACAAAAAATTAAGTTCAAAAACTAAAACCCGACTACTGAAAAATCACGCTTTAAAAAGTATGAAACAAGAAAATATTCTCATCTGAAATTGCCGTGGTCGTATGCCACTTTTCCCTAGAATGAAAATATTGTTTTGTTATAGTAGGTAAGGGGCATACGACCACGGCAATTTCAGATGAGAATATTTTCTTGTTTCATACTTTTTAAAGCGTGATTTTTCAGTAGTCAGGTTTTAGCTTTTGAACTTAATTTTTATTTATATTATTTTGGGGGTCATTATATTGCGCTGTGTAGTGCCGGCACATAATTTTGCGCTGTGTAGTGCCGGCACATAAAAATAATAGTACTACCCCCTCTCTTCTAGTGGGTGTCTTAAGAGGCGAAAGTGGGAAAACTGCATCAGGAGATGGGCAGCAGCGTCTCCATGTAACCGTAGGCCATACTGCGATCGCCAACACTTGGCAGGCCAAGCGTGGCGATTATGGCAACCCCTCCCCCAAAATGGCTTTACACCAAAAAAAACAGCCCCCACTCCACGGCGACCCCGCTATTCCTAGCTACGGTAGCGGCTATGGTAACGGCGGGGCAGGGGGTGCTGAGAATCCCCGGGTAAGACCTGGCTACCAACACAGACGACTTGACCTGGCAACCTACAACACGCGCATATTGCGGACTGACTCGAAGTTCATAGAGTTGGAAGAGGTTGTTAGTAAGTTACACTGGGACATCATTGGATTATCTGAAGTCTGAAGAGAGGGGAAGGACTCGATTATCCTGTAATCCGGTAACTTACTATACCACCGGGAGGGCGAACAACAGTCCCTAGGTGGTGTCGGGTTCATCGTCCTTGTGGACGGGACTAATGTCCCTAGTCAAAAATGTGATCACCATCAAGCGTGTCGCGCAGGGCAGCGTAGCTGATACTCAGAATATCGAAACGGTATTTGCTAAATGTCAAACAAGTATGCGCTCCGACCTAAACACATGTCGATGACGAAGTGGAGGCTATGCATGAGGATGTTTTGAAACCCATGCATAGCTATAAAACACACTACACGGTTGTGATGGGAATGGGAGATTTCAATGCTTAGTTGGGGTAACGTTGCGGTGATGAGTTGAGAGTGTCCAACTTCGAGAAAGGATCTTTTGATGAATCCAGCTCGGATGGGCAGTGTTCGGGAAGTTCGCGTCCGAAATACCTCAGTGTCTCAAGACGAAAGTCTTTGACCAGTGTGTGTTGCCAGTAATGGACGTGAGACTGACCTATAGAAGTGAGACGTGGTCTTTTACTATTTATCTCATAAGAAGGCTCAAAGTCACCCAGCGAGCAATGGAGAGAGCGACGCTTGGCATTTCCCTGCTCGATCGAATCAGAAATGATAAGATCCGCAGGAGAACTAAAACAACCGACATCGCTCGAAGGATTACATCGTTGAAATGGCAGTGGGCGGGACACATAGCGCGGAGAACCGATGGCCGTTGGTGCGGAAATGTTCTCGAATGGCGATGGCGTACTTACCAGACGACTTTCCGTGGGCAGGCCCCCTACAGGGTGGACCGACGATCTGGTCAAAGTCGCGCGAAGCCGCTGGATACGGGCAGCGCAGGATCCATTGTTGTGGAGTTCCTTAGGGGAGGCCTATGCCCGGCAGTGAGCGTAGTTCGGCTGATATGATGAACTAAATTATTACTTAGTAATGTAAATATTCTACATTCCTATTTTCGTCAAACAATGCTGGGGTGAACAATGGAATGCCATAAACATACATTATTTATACAAGGGCCTAATCATGTAGGATAATATTTGCTAGGGGAAATAGTCTAATTTCGCTGTCCCTGTCAAAATTCGATTTATACAAGCAAAGCCGCAAGCAACAACCAATAAAATATATATTTTTGAAACGAGCTCACCAAGAGCTTTCATTTGATACCAAACACGATATTCTATTTTAAAAAAAGTTTTTTAGTTCACAACTTTATGTCGTCTAGAGGGCGCCATATTCAATTTTCTGTGACGTGACATAGCCTATAACCAGCAGACAATTGAGTCGCTTCTAACGATACCTCAATTGTGAATATATGATCAGCAGTTTAGAAGTTATGCGGGAACAGATGAACATACATACATACATACATACATACCGGTCAAACTCATAACCCTCCTTTTTTGCTTTGCCGTAGTCGGGTAAAAACTGTAACGTGCCTAGTGCGACAGATTCTGTCGTGATGGCTTCCGACTACGCACGTAAAGTGGGTATCAGTAGCCATAGCACTAAACTCTCGTTATCACAGTATAGGTATATACAGGGCGTCCCAAATCTATGACACATGGAGGGAAAGTACCTTAAATACTGAAGATATAAAATTGTACTGAAAGGAGACTTCATTCTTATTTTAAAAAGAAAACGAACTGCTTTAAAAGAATTTCAAATAATAGCCTGACTAAACTGGGAATCGAACCCGTTGAATGTGAAAAAAAATATTTCTTTAACCTGACAAATTTCGGCGGCCTAATTGGGCCAAACTGAATGCTGCCTTATTTTAAGTTTGTGCAGCATTTTATTGGATATTCATTTCTGTGACTGTCGTGCTCAAAATACTAAGAAGATTGGAGCAATTTTACTAATTAATAGTAATTTACCTATCATAAGTGTTTAATACCAAATACTGTCAATTGAACATTTTCTTAAAATAAGACTTTATTAATAAAACACTTTCACGGATTTTTTCACGCAATTTATTTAACAACTTAGTTAAATTTTAGTTGTTTTTTGAGATTTTTTGGTTTATCCGACGTTTCGGCACCTTTCCAGGGGCCGTGGTCACGGAAAACTACCCACTATTTTTTGATTTTAATAAAAGAATATACCCACTCTAATTGTCTTTGTTTTTCGTTCGGAAACAGGATACGGTTAGGTATTAATTATTTTAACATTATATTTAATTATAACAAAATGATTTATTAATTTAATATTTTGATTTGTTTAAGTAATTTGGATAATAATTATTTATAGCAAAGCAAAAAGTTACTGACTCGACCACCAGTTCACAAAAGTTGGAGCCCTTCGGAGAAAGAACTGGCAAGAAAACTACACGAAGGGGGACGATCTCCGTTTATTAAAATTATTTGCAAAAAGAACTAACCGTATCTTTAGTTCTTCCAGTGTGTGGTTTAGGTTGTGACTTTACTTGATGGATTATAGGGTCCCAAGCTGGTGGTATCTTCCAACCATCTTCTCTATTGAAATTTGGGTATTTGCTAATTTCAATAGCCTCGCGCATCAATCTGGGAAAGTATCTTGGTTCTCTAGCGAGGATCTGCGGTTTGTCAAACGTTTGAAGACTTTGAGCCACACTGTGTATCGAAAAGCAACACATACAGATAAATATCTAAATGGTGACTCTCACCATCACCCTTTACAGTTAGCTACCGTAGGGAAATCTTTGTTTCAGAGAGCTCGCGGCATCTGTGATGATGAACACCTGAGTGGCGAGCTTCGGCACGTCGAGCAAGTACTGCGAAGTAACAAATTGCCAGTACCTCGCAAACATCACAGAAAACGCACCAAAGCAGCCACAGTAGAACGTCAACCTGCCATTCTGCCATATGTGAAAGGTGTCACTGACAAGATTGGGAGGATTCTGAAGCGTGCTTCGATTCATACTTACTTCAAGCCGCCGAAGAAGATTAACCAATTCTTACCACCAGTCAAGTTTAATATCCCCTTTCAAGTTGCAGGCGTTTACAAACTAGATTGTGACTGTGGGCTCTCCTACATTGGGCAAACAAAGAGAAGCATAGGGACGCGCGTTAAAGAACATGTAGCTGACATCAAACATAGGCGCGATAATAAGTCTGCAGTGTGTGAACATTCATTTGAGGGAACCAACCATTATATAAGGTTTGACAAACCGCAGATCCTCGCTAGAGAACCAAGATACTTTCCCAGATTGATGCGCGAGGCTATTGAAATTAGCAAATACCCAAATTTCAATAGAGAAGATGGTTGGAAGATACCACCAGCTTGGGACCCTATAATCCATCAAGTAAAGTCACAACCTAAACCACACACTGGAAGAACTAAAGATACGGTTAGTTCTTTTTGCAAATAATTTTAATAAACGGAGATCGTCCCCCTTCGTGTAGTTTTCTTGCCAGTTCTTTCTCCGAAGGGCTCCAACTTTTGTGAACCGGTGGTCGAGTCAGTAACTTTTTGCTTTGCTATAAATAATTATTATCCAAATTACTTAAACAAATCAAAATATTAAATTAATAAATCATTTTGTTATAATTAAATATAATGTTAAAATAATTAATACCTAACCGTATCCTGTTACCGAACGAAAAACAAAGACAATTAGAGTGGGTATATTCTTTTATTAAAATCAAAAAATAGTGGGTAGTTTTCCGTGACCACGGCCCCTGGAAAGGTGCCGAAACGTCGGATAAACCAAAAAATCTCAAAAAACAACTAAAATTTAACTAAGTTGTTAAATAAATTGCGTGAAAAAATCCGTGAAAGTGTTTTATTTATATGGACAGTTCGCGCAGAAATCTAAGATGTGTTTATAAGACTTTATTTTTATTTAAATAACAATACGAACTGAATTCAAAGATTTTTAAATAATCGCCTGATGTGATTCACATTATAGTTATAATGTGATGAGTAACACCACCTCTATTGGTTTAAAAAAGTATGGATAGTTTGGTGCGAGTTCGATTCTCGGTTTGGATAGGCGATTATTTAAAATAGTTTGAATTCAGTTCGTATTGTTATTTAAATAAAAATAAGTCTTATTTTAAGAAAATGTTCAATTAACAGTATTTGATGCGGTCTATGCCACCATGTGGCATACATTAGTCCTGATAGCGCCCTGAGGGCGTCCCAGGACACAAACATGGTGGGACGTGGAAAATACCACACCAAGTTATTCAAACCTTTTTAAATCAATCGAGGTGGTGTTACTTATCACATTATAACTTTATTAAACACTTATGATAGGTAAATTACTTAAAATTGCTTCAATCTTCTAAGTATTACATTAAAATGTTAAAGTCATTTGTTTTGAGCACGACAGTCACAGAAATGGCTATTCAATAAAATGCTGCACAAACTTGTTATTCAATAATAAATGTTAAATTAAATGCTTATAACTGAGCCTTTCGATCGGTATAATAAAATGTATCGGTGGGAGCCACCTGGCTCCCGACACGCGACTTACGGGTTAAGAAGCCATTCCCAAAATCATTCCTAATTTAGTTAGCACTGATCACTCGCAATCACTCCTAGTTGAGGAGTGATGTTGCAAATAGCAATTTTTCTAAATGTTTGTTTTCACTATCATTATCTTTGTTAAAATAAGTACTTTCTTCATTCGAGATTTTACGGGTCTGAATTTCTGTGTTCATTAACATAACAAATAAAAATATAGACTTTTTTTCTGTAATTTTTGTTGTATCTTATTCAAATCATAACCACAACAGTAAGCAGTTTCAATCATGTTTCAGTATATAATGAAGACAATACTTTTCGAAATCCATTCGAGATCTCGAAAATGCCGAGATCTCGCCGAGATCGAATTTCTGAACCCTCGAGATCTCGACTTAGCGATCTCGTCTCAAGATTGCATTCCCTACTATAACGACAGTTTATCGTGCTAGGAGTACAGTGGTATATTTTAAGTAGACACAATTATAATTATTGAAATTAAAGGTACTTTGGTATATCGCTTTATTTTACGTCTATCGTACAAAAATTACATACGTTGTACACAAGTTGTTAAACATAAGTTTTATCTTTGACCAATAACATGATAAAAAAGTTCATCCTTCTTAAACGTATGATGATTTATACTTTTTTCCTCGTCCATTAATTTTAGTCACAAAATCGGTACAAATTGCTGAGAACACACTTTTCCTGTTAATCAAATTACAACCGAAGAAAATCGGTAGAAAACGGAAAATCAGCGTTAAGTTGATTACGCAGTGATTAATGATCAGAAATTGGGAATGGTTTTGCAATATTATTTAATATTTCATTAATTCAGTACCAACCTAACATAGACGCGTATGTTTTGAATTGTTTTATTCATAATTATTGTGGGGTATTGAATTCAATCATGTGTGCGTATGCGATTTAAATAATATAAAGTAATATATAAATAGTATAATATAAAACGCACCTGACGATTACCTAACGCGGTAACGTGCAATTAATGTACCTAATTGTATGATTTTGTTAAAGTCCTAACACGTTATTCGTTTAAATAATCTAAAAGGGTTGTATTTTATCGAATAACAATCCATATTAACCTATAAAGTACTGAATTGCCCACCTAAAAACATACAAAACACAATAAATGTACTTACAGTTTTGTCTACTAAGCATTTTGCTCCACATTCATTAATTTAGGTCAATATGCATTCAGATCGTCATCGGTAATCATTCACGCGGCGGATACTCATTTTCATAAATATCATTTCAGTAATATCGTTTTATTGATATATCATTATATTAAATATCAAAATCTTTTAATTTTTCGACACTATCATACCAACCTGGTACATCTTTTATTATTTTAGGTGCTTATTCATATTTTTTATTTTAAAGTTCATCCGCACCAAATCGGCGGTTAGGTCTGGTCTGGACGTGTGTAGCGGCTACAAGAACTATAGTGCAACAAGCTTTTCTGTTCCGGTGATAATCTTTGGAACTAAAACAGTTTTCATACGACATCGACAGTCCATTTTGACACCTAATTTCGTATTGCAAGTGGCTCCTCTGTCACGGCTGTTACCGGAACAGACAGGAGTGTGGGACTATAACGAACGAACTATAAAAAGAAGCAAAAAACGCGAAGTTGCTATATTTAGACCATGAAGCTCGACTTAATACCAGTATTAAGTCGACCTTCATGATTCAGACCCTACAGTGCCACAAGCTTTTCTGTTCCGGTGACAGTCGTGACAGAGGAGCCACTTGCAATGCGAAATTAGCTGTCAAAATTGACTGCCGTATGAAAACTGTTTTAGTTCCTAAGATAGTCACCGAAACAGAAAAGATTGGCACACTATACTAGATGTCACTTTGAACATAAATAGTTCACTAAAGTCAACGACAGATGGCTCCAAGTTAGGTAATACAACCATAGTCTACCTACAGAAAAGAAAAATCCTTTTTTTCTTTATGTATTATGTTTATCAACTTTGATAGAAACTTAAATGTGTCTTGTTCTTTAATATTTATTTTTGAAATACTTACCTACTAAACTGAAAATCAGCGTTTGCTTGCGTTGTAAGACAAGTAATATGACGCTGAACTGCGACCATTGAGTACTGCTGCGGCACGGCACACACACATTTTTATTTGGAACTTTTTGTCTTATTGGGTCTAATTTTGTTTTTTCTATTCTTGTTCGTAATACAGTGCTACCTTCTCTTATACCTATGTGAATATGCCTTGTATTTAATGAATATGTGTGTGTCAGTAGTAAGAAACTACAATCTCTATTTGGTGGTAAAATATATTTGTGCTTGCAGACTTGATGCAGTTGAAGAGCTAAACTGTAATAAATTAACTAGCAATCGACTATGCAATAATGATGCATTAAATGAAATGAAGCGACTTAGAAACACGTCCAATAATAACTAAAAATACAAAAATAAATTATATTTAAAAAAACCTATTATTTAAAATCAAGCTTTTATTCGAATGTCCTAAAAAGAACAAAATAAACTTTGTATCAAGTTAAATCCCACAAATTTATTACATTAAACAAATTATATGTTTTAAAAGCTTGTCGCGAGATTTTATTGTTACTGGGCTTGCACTAAACACTGCTTTAACTTATATTTGACATATGAAATTAAAGCGACAAGCTTTTAAAACATATAATTTGTTTAATGTAATAAATTTGTGGGATATGACTTGATACAAAGTTTATTTTGTTCTTTTTAGGACATTCGAATAAAAGCTTGATTTTAAATAATAGGTTTTTTTAAATATAATTTATTTTTGTATTTTTAGTTATTATTGGACGTGTTTCTAAGTCGCTTCATTTCATTTAATGCATCATTATTGCATAGTCGATTGCTAGTTAATTTATTACAGTTTAGCTCTTCAACTGCATCAAGTCTGCAAGCACAAATATATTTTACCACCAAATAGAGATTGTAGTTTCTTACTACTGACACACACATATTCATTAAATACAAGGCATATTCACATAGGTATAAGAGAAGGTAGCACTGTATTACGAACAAGAATAGAAAAAACAAAATTAGACCCAATAAGACAAAAAGTTCCAAATAAAAATGTGTGTGTGCCGTGCCGCAGCAGTACTCAATGGTCGCAGTTCAGCGTCATATTACTTGTCTTACAACGCAAGCAAACGCTGATTTTCAGTTTAGTAGGTAAGTATTTCAAAAATAAATATTAAAGAACAAGACACATTTAAGTTTCTATCAAAGTTGATAAACATAATACATAAAGAAAAAAAGGATTTTTCTTTTCTGTAGGTAGACTATGGTTGTATTACCTAACTTGGAGCCATCTGTCGTTGACTTTAGTGAACTATTTATGTTCAAAGTGACATCTAGTATAGTGTGCCAATCTTTTCTGTTTCGGTGACTATCTTAGGAACTAAAACAGTTTTCATACGGCAGTCAATTTTGACAGCTAATTTCGCATTGCAAGTGGCTCCTCTGTCACGACTGTCACCGGAACAGAAAAGCTTGTGGCACTGTAGGGTCTGAATCATGAAGGTCGACTTAATACTGGTATTAAGTCGAGCTTCATGGTCTAAATATAGCAACTTCGCGTTTTTTGCTTCTTTTTATAGTTCGTTCGTTATAGTCCCACACTCCTGTCTGTTCCGGTAACAGCCGTGACAGAGGAGCCACTTGCAATACGAAATTAGGTGTCAAAATGGACTGTCGACGTCGTATGAAAACTGTTTTAGTTCCAAAGATTATCACCGGAACAGAAAAGCTTGTTGCACTATAGTTCTTGTAGCCGCTACACACGTCCAGACCAGACCTAACCGCCGATTTGGTGCGGATGAACTTTGCTGTAAAGCAAATATAATCCGTGCTACACACGTTCGTACCAAATCAAAATCAAATCAAATCAAAAAATCAAAAAAGCTACACCAAATCTGGCCTTGGCGAAGGCTTTGTATCACATCACTGGACAAGGCCTTGTATCACATCACTTTTTCTTATCAAATACCCACAGAAATCACCTGGATTTGCCAATGCAACGGGCTTGTAAAGAAAAAGACCTATAAACAAAAAAAAGATCTTGGATTTGAAAAAAATTTAACGGTAGGTACCTGTCACAAAAGAATGACGAAAAATTCTTCAAAACCATTTCGAGTGGCCTGTAACTGACAGGGAAACTTTTAATTAAATGTAAATTTTTTAAGTAAGTAATTGAGAAAAAGCCTAAGTATAGGGACTTTAAATTAATGTTTTAATAGAAATAATAATAATTTTCAATTCTCATGCTCTAAAAGTACGCAAATATAGCCCTACGAAGCGGGACTAAATAACCACTTTAGTCCTTAGGGAGTAAAATGTAATCCTAATTTCTTGTATGCATGAGATGAGATGAATTCCTGATTATAGCGCCTTAAAATCAAATAATACGCGTACATAACTAAGGGTTGTTTTATTTTAACTATATCACAGTCACGATGTTGTAAGCTCCCAGTCGGCTCGAGGTATCGCACGAATCCATCGCTGACGCAGTGTTCCTCCTTCGGGAATCCAAATCTTTCGAGATCCAAGGTTTCATAAGTAATTTCCAACAATGATCACGTATTTATATGCACTAATTATACAATAGATATTGTATTAAAACACCCAAACAGCAATCAAGAAAATCAAACAGCAACGTTTCTTGACATGACCAAAGAGTATTCCGACTTGCCACATCCAGATAAAAAAAATATCCAAAATGTGCAAAAATAATAATTTTTCTTTTTATTTTGTAACAAGCAAATTTAAACAAGTTGTTAAATAAATGCGTGCAAAATCCGAGAAAGTGTTTTATTTAAATGAACAGTTCGCGCAGAAATCTAAGATGTGAATTGAATTACGGCGAAAGTTATTTTTTTTTAATATATTATATCAAGTTAAGCCTAGTCAACGAAGAGATATAGAGGGAAATGTTTGGAACACAATTTTTGACTTTGGAACTTTGTTTGGGCTAAAAGTTTTGTATAATACTGTATATATTTTACCGGCCAAACCCGATTTCAGGACAAACTAGTTTTTCCTAGGCCAAACTAGTTCATTGCGTTGACATTTCAGAGAGCGAGTTTGCCTCGGAAGTCCTGTAGAACACGTGATTGGTTAAAATGGTGGTTATTTTTTTTGTGTCATGTTCTACATCTACAGATCTTCCGAGGCAAAGTCGCTCTCTGAAATGTCAACGCGATGAACTAGTTTGGCCTAGGAAAAACTAGTTTGTCCTAAACTCGGGTTGAAAAAAAAATGAGACCTTCAAACCGCCCCCCCCCCCCCCCCTCCCCCCCCGGATTAAGGGCTACGGGCGGGGACTTTTGCTATGTGTACCTCCTTATTAGCCCAAACAAAGTTACAAAGTCAAAGATTGTGTTCCAAGCATTTACCTCTATACTGTTTTTTGAGTGTTCGTTGATTTTTACTTCCACATAATTTGAGAGTTATCGCCTAACCTGGCAACACTACACGATTGTTTGTTTATATAGAACAAAGAGTAAAGTGTATAGATCAACAATCTTTTCTGTTCCGGTGACAGCAGCGCTGGTTGGACAGTGCTACTTGACAGTAAAATAACATTATGATCAAAACACGTTAGTTCCAGTTTTGGCCACCGGAACAGAACACGTTGACGTAATCGACTGCAACGTTGCCGCTTTTCCACGGAGCATGGCTTGTTACAAGTGCAACGAGTGAGATAGAAGATGGCTTTGGTCAAGCACGTGTCAAGTAACCATCACAACAAAACAAGAATATAGTACTTGAAAATTTGCAAGAATTCTGAATTGATAACTATACTGATTATATATTTAATTGCATTGTCATCGGAACTAAAGGTAAATTCCAAATTTCAGCTCAATCGGACATTGGAAAGTGGGTCAAATTTAGCTCGCAAGATTTGACGAACGGACATGCATACATACATACACTGCAAGTTAAATAAAAGCTTGTAAAAAGGGTTGTATTTTATCGAATAACAATCCATATTAACCTATAAAGTACTGAATTGCCCACCTAAAAACATACAAAACACAATAAATGTACTTACAGTTTTGTCTACTAAGCATTTTGCTCCACATTCATTAATTTAGGTCAATATGCATTCAGATCGTCATCGGTAATCATTCACGCGGCGGATACTCATTTTCATAAATATCATTTCAGTAATATCGTTTTATTGATATATCATTATATTAAATATCAAAATCTTTTAATTTTTCGACACTATCATACCAACCTGGTACATCTTTTATTATTTTAGGTGCTTATTCAGTATTTGTTTGTTGTCCAATTTAAAATATGTCCCAATTAAAAATACCTGTTTTATGTTTTATGGGCTTGCTCTTGGCTTCACACTGAACCATAGGGTTGAGAAGAAGCCTCAGATGGAGCGAGCTTACCCAGAAGCAGCTTATTCAATCTAGCTGAAAAAATATTGGGTTGTAGTCATTCGGGAAAACAGACGCAGGCAGGGTATTCCATTCCTAGGCGGTGTGCATCACAAAGGAAAAGGAAAAGCGCTTGGTACGCATTCGCGGGATGTTAACCAAGTAAGGATGATAGCATGCTGTGCTTCTAGATTCTCGTTGGTAGAACGGGGATGGCGGAATGAGCTCATGCAGCTCAGAAGCACTCACTCACCGAAGTACAGCCTGTAAAATACCGACAAGCAAGCCACTTTACGTCGATGGGTTAGACTATGGAGCTTGGTTTTTACCAGCTCATCGTCTCCGATTAATTTTCTGGCTCTGCGTTCCGCTGACTCAATTGCTGCTAACTGGTATTTAGCTGAGCCATCCCGGAGGTGAGAGCAATATTCCATGCGTGACTGAACTTGCGTTTTGTAAAGAGTCAGGAGCTGCCCCGGGCGTGTAGTATCGCGTAACCTTATTCAAGAATCCCAGCTTTTTGGCAGCAACTTGAACTTAACACTCGTTGTCACCGAAGTTAAGGTCCCATGTTAACTTCATGCCAAGAAGATCTTAGTTAAGGAATACCTAATTTGTAGGAAGTTTATTTGAATAAAGAGTAATTATTTTACCTTTTATTTGGAGTCAAAGGTGAATAATCATTTCCTTTTTATGTCCATAACTTTTAAGTAATACCTAGCCCGTGTATCTTAGAGGCTTGAAACTGCAACAGTTTAAAAATAAACCTATTTCCCCATTTCACGCCCAGTGCCATGGCACGCAAAATTTCCGTTCTGCTGATTTCCAATTTTTAATAAAGCCACTTACCGTCAACGTCACAAAACATCACTTACCCTGATCATTTTCCCCTCCCTGGAATAGCGTACGGCAGTGAATAAATTGGAAGTTATTTTCCGGACCGTCGGCCGCGTATTGACGTTGACACTTAGCGACGCATAAATCTCGGTTACAAATAATTAAACAAAATTGCTGGATAGACAACTGTGAGCGCTGATCTGTTGCAGATTACGAAATAAACAGACCTTCCACTTTTACTATTAATGTCTGCCTTGCGAAGGTTTTTAATAAGGTCTTCTGCGGTAGGCAAAAAGTGCTTTTGTTTAGGCCTTATTCCACCTGTCTTAATTATGTCTTTTTAAATGCTTCATTGAATAAATGAAATGCCTATTATTTAGAATTTACTCTAAGAATCATTTAGCATGGTTGAATTAAAGCAGGTGGAATAAAATTAAACTTCATGAGCGGTTTTAGAAGTGCTACAATAAGCTGTCTTGTTAAATAAAATAACACAAAATTTGAATGACTCATAATTTTTCGTATGATCAAGTTGGCGAGAAGTTGTTTTTCCTGTATAAGGTAAGATAAAATATTCATTTATTCAATTAGACATCAATATGTAGATTCGTCAAAAGTTTCCTACCGCCTATTCAAGAAATAGAACAAAAGTAGTAATAATTTGTAAAAAAGTATTTTTATTTTGCTGTTATTTTTTGTCTTTATCAGGTACCTACTGTATAAAATATAAATGCTCCAATAGAATAAAATATGACTAATAAGCTTCGAAAACTAGAGAAAAGGCCATGCGGCGTACGGGGGTGCCTTGCCTTACAAAACGGTTACATTTCAAATATTTGTCATTGTCATAGATCCAATTGAGAAGATATCGAGTTCTCGCGATACGCACCCCAGTTACTTATCTTTCTTCTTTCGTTTGGTTGCGAATTTGTCTGTGTAGATTTCCAGTTTTCTTGGGGATGTTGGTTAATGGGTAGATTTTGATTTGATATGCCTACTAATATGAATTGTTTGTTTGACTGCTATAATTCATAAAAACCGGTGCGTACACCACTCGGACATAGAGCTCCTCAAAACTAAAACGTCAAACAATGTGCTATACCTACCTATCCACTATTTAAAAACTTAAATAATTGAATACCTAGTCGAATTGCGAAAAATGTTCGCATGAGAACAGTGAGCCACTAGGAAATTTCAAGGTCTAGATCCATTACATGTCTGTCTGAGTCTGTGGTGGATATCCATACTATGAAATGCTTACGAAAATCAGTCTGCCTATCTTTATGTCTAACTGTCAGTAGTAAATTATTGGGTATTATAACTCACTTTTCGTTTAGTCGCGTTTCCGACTTCACTGATTCATTAGAAATCCCTAAATCTCACTACTATAATCGTAGAAAATTATCATAAACTAGATTTACCATAGTGTTAATTAATTACCATCACTTTGACTTTCTTTTATCATAATCTTGAGTATTATACTCAATCTCATGTCTTCAGGATTCAAACTTTTGCTTTAGTTTTTATCGGTTTTGATTCATTTATTTTGGCCCCTTAATCATGCGTTGTCATAATCATCATCAACCATTTAAAGTCGCCACTGTGACACCGGCCTTCCTTATGGATGGATAAGGAGAATGGGCCATGCATGAACCACCATGCGGGTGTGGATGCGTATTGGGGAAGTATTAACGACTGCAAACGCAGCCGGTAGAAACGTGCCTTCCGAAGCACGGAGGAGCTCAAGATAAAATAATAAATAAATAAATAAATATTTTCTTTCAATCACTCACACACAATAAATAAATAAATAAATATTTTCTTACAATCACACCAATTATTTAAGCCAGCTAATCTAATTTCTTAAGAAACTGTGTCTACGTGAACTTGATAACGGATAAATATATACTTAAACTAGCTTTCCGCCCGCGGCTTCGCCCGCGTGGACTACACTACTAGTGTGATATTTTTCCGAGATAAAAAGTAGCCTATGTTCCTCTCCAGGCTACAAAGTATCTGTGTCCCAAATTTCAGCCAAACCCGTTCAGCCGTTTTGGCGTGATTGAGTAACAAACATCCAAACATCTAAACTTTCACATTTATAATATTAGTAGGATACTTTTTTTTTGTAAATACATACTTACCTATTATACATAGAAAACACCCAGACCAAGACAAATAGTCATGTTCATGCGCATAAATATTTGTCTTGTTCGAACCCGAGAACTCTGGCGCAGAAGGCAGATAGTTTACCCCTGCGCCAAATCGATCGTCAAAAGATACTTTATAAATTTTGGTCACCCATCCCGTGACCGACCACTGCGTAAATTGCTTAACCTCAACGATCGCAGGCCGAGCGCTGAAACCACTGCGCCTCTCTTTAATATAACTGTGTACTAAATAATTGTTACTTCCAATGTTCAAGTGCTGTAAATCCAACAGCTGAGCAATATCACGCTCGAGAACAATTAACCCGCTGGAATCTACTGTTGAATCAGATTTAAATAGAATCGGGAAACTTACTTTTAAACTTACTCCTATTTTACCGAGTTTCAAGTACTTATTCTTATCGGTCGGGATTTATTAGTTTTTACAAGTTTTGGGTTTTAAATTTGCAAGGAACGCAAGGAAACATTGTTCACGGTTTTGTATTATATTACTTTATAGGCAGTCATAAAATTGATAAGTGGAAAAATGCAAATAAGTAAATTTTACGACGAATGAAAAGAGAAATGAATATAGTTATTCCCTATTCCTTATTAAAACTTCATTTTAAATTTCTGAAACACACAAAATCGCACGCAACGTATCGATCGCTATTGGTATAAGAAGTTTGTAACTTGTAAGTATTTAATAGTATATTATGATACAAGTGAGCTTAGGTTGCTCATTATACACGAGGCTGTGGGTTGCAGCCCGAGCCGCAGGCGAGGGCGTAAATCAGCCGAGTGTCTAGTGAGTAAGTTGCTCACGAGTTTCATACGCACTTTTTCAACACACTTGCGAGGAAAAACAAACATTTATTGCATACATATTGTATTAACCTAATATTAACCAAGGGAAAAAGAGCGCAAGTTTTTTTTTTTTGCACTCGCCACGCCAAATGTGAGGTGATTGATTACATACAACCATACAGCCTACTTCAAAATAATTAAGTATAATAATAGTGATAAAATGCAAATGTTTTATAACAAATTATTGGGAATTATAAATAATTTGATAATAATATACTTAATTATGTTTTTTGTCTTAATTATTGACACATTTATTTATTCTTAAAACGTAAATGGATTTTCAGCCGTATAAAACCTCTTTGTTGTTACAAAAAAAGAACTGTATCTATTACCCGCTGAAATTGAAAATGCTCTGTTGACTCGCATATAACTTGCAGTTAGGTACTAACTTAACTTTGTAGGGATACTGTATTACCCGGTTAAATTGAAAAGTCTCTGTTTACTCGCATATAATTTGCAGTTAGGTACTTACTTAACTTTGTAGGGATAATTCTATTAAGCAACTAGTACTGTAATATTATTATGCACGCGTGGGTTATAGTTCGGTTTATGGCCCTAAGATCGATGAAATAAAGCTCACTTTATGAGCAAGTGTGTTGAAAAATAAGTAATAACTGAATTAAAAAAACAAAAAGGTAAAATTATGAACAGATAAAACACAATCACAGAATCAAACTTTGCAGAAATCACGAAAACAATTGAATAATCGAGTTGAGAAAATAAGACCTTCCATTGTTTCTTTCCGTTGATCACAATAAAGTTTCAGCAAGAAACAGTAAGAAGATATTTAACTTGGAGATACATGCGCTCGTCTACATTCAGAATCTACGAGTAGATAGCATTAGATTCGATTACGATACATCTGCCCCTTGCATTTACAATGCTGTTAGAAAAGTAGTAAGGTCAAGATTTTTTTATATACAGCGGGGTAGCACTTTGCCTTCATCACACTGATGTTAAGTGATGATAAGGTTGCAAGTGGAACCACACTACTCCCGAAATCCTCAATAACTGAGGGACTGTCTAGCTTATCTCTAACTGCCGGAACATAACAATATTGAAAACATCGATGTTATGGCGTCAGACATAGATAAGATGGTGGTAGCTAGCCAGGCAAACTTTGAACAAGCTCTACCAGTTACCACACACTAAACCGAATACAATATGTACCTCCATTGGGAATCGAACCCGGGACCTCTGGGTCTGATACCGGTGGTGTGTACCATAAGACATCGGTTACACGCTAATTCTGGCGTCAGTTCAGTCTCCCTTCAGTTTACTGTCTTTCGGAACGGACTGACAAATATTATGAATTTTCATCAGTCCAGACCATCAGTCTGTCAGTCTGAATGGTTACACGATAATTCTCTCGTCATTCTGACCAGAATGATGGACTGAACTGACGCCAGAATTAGCGTGTAACCGATGTCTTAGACTACAGAGGCGATTGAAAACTGGATGTATCTTAATTGTTAAATGAAAGTATTTCGGTTTATTCAACTTAAGTCATTTAAGTAACATACGCCCGAATTCTCGTAGGCAAAACATCATGGCATCTCTTTCATACGTTTGACATTTAAAGTGACAGGGCGATGTGTGAGACGCTCCCAAAGATAAGTAGCGTACGAGTATTCGGGCATTAACTATATACCTAGTTTATTTTATTATTCGGTCTGTTAATAATAAAATATACGGTAGGTAATTGATTAAACTATATTTACGACACGAATCTGTGATCTTATCTTTTTATTTGTCTGTTTAAAGAAAATCGGTTTAGAGATTCCCATTGTTTTGTTCAGCGAAATACTATAAATTCTCTCTCCGCGCAGGAAGGCCATTTAACTTAGAGATACGTGCCCGAGTCTTTATCCAGTATCAAATTCAGATCGCATTGAATTTGGTGCATTCGTGGCCTTCTTAGCTCTTTTGTCAACCGTTTACTATTTAAAATTATAATCTTATTGGACTTCATTTTGTCTATCATCTAATACATTGTCTCAAAACTTGCCAGTAATATGTCCGTTATTGTAATCTTTTTTCTTGTTATAGCTTTAAATATGAGCTTTTAGGCGCGAGATTGCCATAAAGTTCTAAAATGTTGATATTTGAATTTTTTTTTCAATTATAACAGGAAACAATATTTTATTGCCCTTGTGTACTAGCATTTACCTAAGTTATCGCCAAAAAATCGTTATCTGATGTTCATATTCTCCGATCGACATAATGTCTAGGCACATGTGTCGTCAAGACGAACGTTCTCGCATTCACATCATAAAGAAACGTCAAAGAGGCTCATAACTTTTATAAGCGCACTCCACGAAAGTGCTCAACAGCCTTACGAGATAAATAACCCGAAATTCATTTTTACTTTTTTCATCCGTCACCCGTTGGTTCACAATCAATATGTATTCGGCGTAACGGCGGTCGGATTCTGCACTCGCTCGCTGTAAATTCGATGTTACGTAGCAAGCTTTGAAAAAGGTCTGGACATTTTTCTCGGCGTACGTGCGTAAACGCTGCGCCTGATTTTGTGTGCCGCTGGAGTTGCACCGAACTGTAACGTCGCAGTATTATTAACTATGGCAATATTGATTTTTTAAATATAAAATATTATGTGAAATTGAGAATCAAAACTTTAACGGAATGTTCGTATTTTAGGATATACATATAAATAAAATAAATAAATAAATAACTTCTTACATTCACACCAATTATCTAAGCCCATTTTAATTTCATTAAGTAACTGTATCATGGAAAACTTGATAACGGATAAATATATACTTAAATACTTTTTGTTTGTAAATACATAGGTACTTAAAATACATAGAAAACACCCAGACCAAGACAAATAGACATCTTCATGCACACAAATATTTGTCTTGTTCGGGAATCGAACCCGAGACCTCTGGCGCAGAAGGCAGGTAGCCTACCCCTGCGCCAAATCGGTCGTCAACTTAAATACCTACCTATTATATTCAGAACAAGATTGACCGGATTGAACCGATGAACAACTTATTACTTTGTAATTTAGTGCATTTGGGAATTAATGGTCTGAGTGAGTGGGTATGCAGTCAAAGTCGTAAATTAACAAAAGATACATTTTCTTAAAATACATTGATAACTTTCACAAAATATATATTTATTTACTACCAAGTAAATTTAACTTCCATGTGGTTTAGAGCTATGGTCATTTTTTATACACTAAAAATATTTCAATGTCTTTAGTTACGCTTCGTTGTAAATAATGCCATGTAAAGAGTATTTCACACTTGATACGCTCGCGTCCCCGTGCGTGCGTGACGCGCACCTCCTGATAGGGCGAATTTGTGATGCTATCAGTGTTTTGTATGTATAACTGTAATTCCGAACGACGTCCCGCCAGACTGTGATACATATCAGTACTTTTGTGGGAATCGTCCAGGCATGTAATATTTGAGTGACAGGTTAGCTTTGCTATAGATACTATTGTTAAAAGAATATCGAAGTTGCGCATCGATTTATTTGGGCTCATGCAAATAGTGTCGTGTAATAACCTGAAGCAAATATCTCCTTGTAGGATGAATTCGTAATGCTATTATCTGCGTTTTGTATGTAAGTATAACTATAATTCCGAACGAGACGATGCCCCGCCAGCCGGCGGCCTAGCATGAGCAGCTTTTATCACGCGATATGATATGGTACCGCATGCCGTCTTGCTTACACCTTAGTGGGGTAAGCAAGACAACATGCCGTACCATATCATATCGCACGATAAAAGCCGCTCATGCTAGGCCGGCCGATAGTGATACCGACATAATATCAGTATTTTTGTGGACATCGTCCAGGCAGTTAATATTTGAGTGATGGATTTTCAAAACATATCTCAAATAGCAAATGCAAGTTAAGAGATATTTTGAAGATGTACTTGGACTCATTTGGAACATAACCTTAATAATTGTCTTTATGCTATTGAAAAATATATATCTTTATTTTCATCACCTCTGCTAATGACCGTAAGAATATATATCTCTTCCGTACAAGATATGCAAAAATCTCGTACGGAAATCTCTTTTGTTACGGTCGCCAATCCAATATCACCAAAGTTAGACAGTTTACTAATCTTTTACGTTGAACTAGTTAATCTAACAATTTTTAACATTACAGAGACAAACTGAATATTGAAAAAGTTTCTAGTGCAGTATATCCTGTTCAATTGTAATTTTAGCTGACTGCTAGAACTTTTTAATTAATGTTATGGAGACATAAAAATGCTATTTCAAAAACGTGCTCGCGAGAGTGACATTAATGTGGGATCGTTGTTTGTTCCGGATACAATTTAAAAATGTTTTAGAAATTTTGTCAAAGTTTGCGGTCTGTATGGACTGTCGGCTGCCAGGAGTGCCAGAAGTATGAAAATTGTTTTAGTTCCGAAACTGATCACCGGGTTATAGTGCGACCATAGTCCGACAAGCATTTCTGTTCCGGTGATAATATTTGGAACTACAACAGTTTTCATACGACAGTCCATTTTGACAGCTAATTTCGTATTGCAAGTGGCTCCTCTGTCACGGCTGTCACCGGAACAGACAGGAGTGTGGGAGCTACGTTTACAATTAGATCCGTCATAGACGATTCGTCAAAAAACACGAAACCATTGTTGTACCTAACCAGTAAATCCTATTCGTCATTTTTCACGATTCGTGATCGTGTCAACACGGGTCCCTAGTGGCATTTTATGTTGGCCTTCATTGGCCCATAGTGGGGCATTTGTTGGGATATAGTTAGTTGGTTTGCCTACATTTGCCAACGTTAGGCCAATGCCCAACGTTAGATAGCGTTGGTTTATATAACTGTTGGCACTTCTGCAGTGCATGTAACGTTAAACGTTACATGCTAACGTGTAAGCTTAGCTTAGTACCAAATTTTGTTACTAGATGGCGCTATGGCATCAAAATCGCGGTTTACTAATTTCTGAAATTTAATGAAGAGTGAAGCTTGCTAACATTTGATAATTGTTTGAGTAGTAAGCTCAAATGGTTCTATACCTATATTGGTGGAGGAACTTCAGCGTCAGTGTTAGTGCTAACCTCTAATACAGTTGTATGTATTTTCCCACAGCTAGGATACTGAATATTATGATTATGAACCAAACCCCAACCGTTTGCCAACTGTTGGGTAACAGTCAATACTGTGTTTTGCTGCGGCCACACTATAGGCACAGCTTAAGCAATCTTTCTATACAGTTGGACGACGCCCTTGAAGTTGGGCGATGCCGACGCCTGTATAGGTATTTACGTAAGTACGTAAGGGTTGTCACTTTAAAATGTGACGGTGGACCTTTTACGACCCCGGGTGGGTACATTGGAATTGCGATATTAAATTAATATTATAATTTAATAATGCAAATGCAATGTCAAAAATATAAAAAAATTCAAGATGGCGGCCAACTTTTTTGTTAGCAGGCCGATTTCAATGAAACTCAGTTTCTGGTTCTATTTTGACAAGAAAACAGCAACGTAATGTTAAAAATATAAAAATTCAAGATGGCGGCCAAATTTTTTGTTTGCTGGCCGATTTCGATGAAATTCAGTTTCTGGTAGGTACTATTTTGACAAGAAATAGCAAGGAAATGTTAAACATGATAAAAATCCAAGATGGCGGCCGACTTTTTTGTTTGTGGGCCGATTTTGATAGAACTCAGTTTCTGGTTCTATTTTGACAAGAAAACAGCAACTCAATGTTAAAAATATAAAAACAAGATGGCGGCCAACTTTTTTGTTTGCAGGCCGATTTCAATAAAATTCAGTTTCTGGTACTATTTTGACTAGAAAACAACAACGCAATGTTAAAAGTATTAAAAACCCAAGATGGCGGCCAACTTTTTTGTTTGTGAGCCGATTTTGATGAAACTTGGTTTTAGCACAATTTTGACAAGAAAACAACAACACAATGTCAAAAATAAAAAAAACCAAGATGGCAGCCAACTTTTTTTTGTAAGCCGATTTAGATGAAACTTAGTTTCTTGTACTATTTTGACAAGAAAACAGCAACGCAATGTTAAAAGTATTAAAAAATCCAAGATGGCAGCCAACTTTTTTGTTTGCAGGCCGATTTCAATGAAACTCAGTTTCTATTACTATTTTGACAAGAAAACAGCAACGCAATGTTAAAAGAAAACCAAGATGGCGGCCAACTTTTTTGTTTGCAGGCCGATTTCAATGAAACTCAGTTTCTGGTTCTATCTTGACAAGAAAACAGCAACGCAATGTTAAAAATATAAAAATTCAAGATGGCGGCCAAATTTTTTGTTTGCTGGCCGATTTTGTTGAAATTCAGTTTCTGGTACTATTTTGACAAGAAAACAACAACGTAATGTTAAAAGTATAAAAAAATCCAAGATGGCGGCCGACTTTTTTGTTTGCAGGCTGATTTAGATGAAACTCAGTTTCTAGTTCTATTTTGACCACAAAACAGCAACGCAATGTTAAAAATATAAAAATCCAAGATTGCGGACAAATTTTTTGTTTGCTGGCTGATTTCGATTAAATTCAGTTTCTGGTACTATTTTGACAAGAAAACAACAACGTAATGTTAAAAGTATAAAAAAATCCAAGATGGCGGCCGACTTTTTTGGTTGCAGGCTGATTTAGATGAAACTCAGTTTCTAGTACTATTTTGACAAGAAAACAGCAACGCAATGATAAAAATATTAAAAATCCAAGGTGGCGGCCAAATTTTTTGTTTGTGAGCCGATTTTGATTAAACTTGGTTTTTAGTACTATTTTGATAAGAAAACAGCAACGAAATGTTAAACATATTACAAATCCAAGATGGCGGCCAACTTTTTTGTTTGTGGGCCGATTTTGATAAAACTCGGTTTTTTGTACTATTTTGACAAGAAAACCGTTCTTAACACAATGTTAAAAAAATACAAATGGTCAAGTCTTTTGCGCTTATTAAAATGTAACAGGTTTTTATTTGAAAGCTTGAGACAGAGTCAAGTATCATCTCATCATCATCATCATGTCAAGTAAAATATTTAATTAATTATTAATTTGCCTTAACACAAGCACAGTAAATTACGACGTAACATCCTTCGTAATTTACTGTGTTTTTGACAGCTGTAAACCCTATTTAAAAAAATATATAAAATAATAATTGATTACAGAATTTGAAAATAATGATTGTGATATGGGATAATTTTGATATATAGACGAAGGCGCTTTAAAGGTTAAGAAATATGAATCGGCTAATTTCCAATCGGAATATTTTTCTTTAACAAAACTTCAACCCATTCAAACGTCAGGAGTAGGTCAAATTTACCTTGCAAAATTTCATGGCAGACAGACAGACAGATACAATTATAGCTGAAACTAAATAAAACATGTAATATATTTTATTTTGATACTTCTAAAATGCTAACCATAATTATTTATTTCATTTTATTTCGCAATACACCAAAATGTACCTGCCTCATTTTAATTTTGTTTCAACCCTTCCGTAGTTACGGAAATACCTATACAGACTTCGGTATCGCCTAACTTCAAGGGCGTTGGCCTACTACTTAAATAAATTGGTTATACTGTGGTAATTGTAACATTTATGTATATATAATTTAGCGTTACTGTTGCCTTGTCAAAATAGTAACAAAAATCGAGTTTTATCCAAATCGGCTCACAAATTAAAAAGTTTGCTGCCACCTTGAATTTTTTTATTTTTTTGACATTGCGTTGCTGTTTTCTTGTCAAAATAGAACCAGAAACTAAGTTTGATCAAAATGGGCTTACAAACAAAAAAGTTGGCTGTCATCTTGGATTTCTAATATTGCGTTGCTGTTTTCTTGTCAAAATAGTACCAGAAACTGAGTTTCATCGAAATCGGCCTGTAAACAAAAAAATGGCCGCCATCTTGGATTTTTTAATACTTTTAACATTGCGTTGTTATTTTCTTGTTAAAATAGTACCAGAAACTAAGTTTCATCAAAATCGGATTACAAAAAGAAAGTTGGACGCCATCTTGTTTTTTTTTGACATTGTGTTGTTGCTTTCTTGTCAAAATTGTACTAAAAACCAACTTTAATCAAAATCGGCTCACAAACAAAAAATTTGGCCGCCATCTTGGATTTTTAATATTTTTATCATTGCGTTGCTGTTTTCTTGTCAAAATAGTACTAGAAACTGAGTTTCATCTAAATCAGCCTGCAAACAAAAAAGTCGGCCGCCATCTTGGATTTTTTTATACTTTTAACATAACGTTGTTGTTTTCTTGTCAAAATAGTACCAGAAACTGAATTTAATCGAAATCAGCCAGTAGACAAAAAATTTGTCCGCCATCTTGGATTTTTATAATTTTAACATTGCGTTGCTGTTTTGTGGTCAAAATAGAACCACAAACTGAGTTTCATTGAAATCGGCCTGCAAACAAAAAAGTCGGCCGCCATCTTGGATTTTTAATATATTTAACATTTAGTTGCTGTTTTCTTGTCAAAATAGTACCAGAAACTGAGTTTCATCGAAATCGGCCTGTAAACAAAAAAAATGGCCGCCATCTTGGATTTTTTAATACTTTTAACATTGCGTTCTTGTTTTCTTGTTAAAATAGTACCAGAAACTAAGTTTCATCAAAATCGGATTACAAAAAGAAAGTTGGACGCCATTTTGTTTTTTTTGACATTGTGTTGTTGTTTTCTTGTCAAAATTGTACTAAAAACCAAGTTTAATCAAAATCGGCTCACAAACAAAAAATTTGGCCGCCATCTTGGATTTTTTATATTTTTATCATTGCGTTGCTGTTTTCTTGTCAAAATAGTACCAGAAACTGAGTTTCCTCGAAATCAGCCTGTAAACAAATAAGTTGGCAGCCATCTTGGATTTTTTATACTTTTAACATTGCGTTGTTGTTTTCTTGTCAAAATTGTACTAAAAACCAAGTTTCATCAAAATCGGCTCCAAACAAAAAAGTTGGCTGCCATCTTGGATTTTTAATATTTCTAACATTGCGTTGCTGTTTTCTTGTCAAAATAGTACCAGAAACTGAGTTTCCTCGAAATCAGCCTGCAAACAAAAAAGTTGGCAGCCATCTTGGATTTTTTATACTTTTAACATTGCGTTGTTGTTTTCTTGTCAAAATTGTACTAAAAACCAAGTTTAATCAAAATCAGCTCACAAACAAAAAATTTGGCCACCATCTTGGATTTTTAATATTTTTATCATTGCGTTGCTGTTTTCTTGTCAAAATAGTACTAGAAACTGAGTTTCATCTAAATCAGCCTGCAAACAAAAAAGTCGGCCGCCATCTTGGATTTTTTTATACTTTTAACATTACGTTGTTGTTTTCTTTTCAAAATAGTACCAGAAACTGAATTTAATCGATATCAGCCAGTAAACAAAAAATTTGTCCGCCATCTTGGATTTTTATAATTTTAACATTGCGTTGCTGTTTTGTGGTCAAAATAGAACCACAAACTGAGTTTCATTGAAATCGGCCTGCAAACAAAAAAGTCGGCCGCCATCTTGGATTTTTAATATATTTAACATTTAGTTGCTGTTTTCTTGTCAAAATAGTACCAGAAACTGAGTTTCATCGAAATCGGCCTGTAAACAAAAAAAATGGCCGCCATCTTGGATTTTTTAATACTTTTAACATTGCGTTCTTGATTTCTTGTTAAAATAGTACCAGAAACTAAGTTTCATCAAAATCGGATTACAAAAAGAAAGTTGGACGCCATTTTGTTTTTTTTGACATTGTGTTGTTGTTTTCTTGTCAAAATTGTACTAAAAACCAAGTTTAATCAAAATCGGCTCACAAACAAAAAATTTGGCCGCCATCTTGGATTTTTTATATTTTTATCATTGCGTTGCTGTTTTCTTGTCAAAATAGTACCAGAAACTGAGTTTCCTCGAAATCAGCCTGTAAACAAAAAAGTTGGCAGCCATCTTGGATTTTTTATACTTTTAACATTGCGTTGTTGTTTTCTTGTCAAAATTGTACTAAAAACCAAGTTTCATCAAAATCGGCTCACTAACAAAAAAGTTGGCTGCCATCTTGGATTTTTAATATTTCTAACATTGCGTTGCTGTTTTCTTGTCAAAATAGTACCAGAAACTGAGTTTCCTCGAAATCAGCCTGCAAACAAAAAAGTTGGCCGCCATCTTGGATTTTTTATACTTTTAACATTGCGTTTTTGTTTTCTTGTCAAAATAGTACCAGAAACTAAGTTTCATCAAAATTGGCTCACAAACAAAAAAGTTGGCCACCATCTTGGATTTTTAATATTTTTAACATTGGGTTGCTGTTTTCTTGTCAAAATAGTACCAGAAACTGAGTTTCATCGAAATCGGCCTGCTAACAAAAAAGTTGGCCGTCATCTTGGATTTTTTTATACTTTTAACATTGCGTTGTTGTTTTCGTGTCAAAATAGTACCAGAAACTAAATTTCATCAAAATCGGCTTACAAAAAAAAAGTTGGCCGCCATCTTGTTTTTTTTATTTTTGACATTGTGTTGTTGTTTTCTTATCAAAATTGTACCAAAAACCAAGTTTCATCAAAGTCGGCCCCGCAAACAAAAAAGTTGGCCGCCATCTTGGATTTTGGAAATTGCCTTTCTTTTAATAAGCGAGATGAAGATTTACACGCACTCACACTTCATGTCGTATGCATCATAATATTAATTTAAAAATAAATTATAACGATAAAGACGTGATAGCCCTGGAAGACTTGTCCCGAGTTACTATGAACGGCGTTGTATGTAACTCGGGACAACCACTCCCCCGTCTCACCCCGCAAGCCCCGCACGATTGACCTGTCTAGACGTCTCCGTCGGCCTACTGTATGAAAAGTTGCTTATTCTGTGCTATAGGTATACGCCAATAGACATCGGGATTTGCCAAACTCCAACACAGTGTAGTCGAGTTATCGCGATAATTAAAGTAATTTTACTAGGGCATTCACTACGCCGTATGCCTTATGCCGATAGCGCGAGGGGCGATTATCGCGAGAATTTTTGCGATCGAGCGGCCACACTATGGCGATAAATTTAAAGCAATAATTCTCGCGACAATTCAAGCAAAGTTGGACATCGGCATATCCCCATAGTGTGGCCCCAGCATTAGAAGGCCCCTTTGTTGTAGGCCCTACCTCAAAGAAAAGGCCAAATCTAACTGATGACTAGAGATGACTGAGTTAGTTAACTAGGTGCACTTGTCCCGACCAAATGCCAACAATAAATACTATTAGGGGTATTTACAGTCCCACATTCCTATCTATTCCAGCGACAGCCGTGACGGAGGAGTCACTTGCAATTTGAATAAGCTCTCAAAATAGACTGTCGTATCAAAAAGTTTTAGATCCAAAGATTATCACCGGAACACATATGCTTGTCGCAATATAAAAAGCATTACCGCCGTTAAAAAAAAGGTAATTGTGAAAAATCAGTTGACAAATACATCAGACGACGACGCGAACGTCTCGTGTCAACGAGCCGTTAAATAAAGTCACTTGCAATAAAAAATTAGATCTCGAAATAGGTAGACTGTATAACGGCTGTCAGCACTATGAAAATTGTAATATTTCTAAAACTGACTACCAACCAGATCATTATGTTTGTGGTACTATTTTTTACACATAACCTCATACTACAGCACACCTTTCCCATTGAATATCTACTTTCCTGTAAACTTTTTCAAATCCTTACTAATTCCGCGTAAGACGTTAGTACTATTATATATTCTGTGGCGTAAGCACAAAAGTCGTGAATTACTAGCATGTTAAATGAGCGCCTCCTTGTTAACTCGGCGCGGTCTTGCATTAAATTGTATTAGTGTCGGAGGCGTGTATTTTCCGAGTGATCGGTGACGCGTGAAGCCGAACGAACGATACGCCTTTGCCTAAGCTTATTTAGACGACGACGTCTAGGGTGCAGTGAAGATGGAGAAATAGATATTTGATCTATAAACTTTGTATTTAACAATCTATACTAATATGATAACGCTGAATAGATTATTAAGCAATGAAACTTGTTTCATCAACACCCATTTTAAGTCCTCACTAGCTGGAGCAGACGCCTTCCATATAGATAGACGCACGATAAAAAAAAAATCGTTTATTTATGTCACAAGTCAATTTCAATGTGGATGTGTGAATCTCATCCTTTTAAGTTAAAAGAACCCTGTATTAGGATGAGACTGCTCTTATGAATATCAAATGACTTGAACAATGAACCGAACATACTGAAACAAAATTAAAAACAACAGTTACACAATTATACAATGTAAATTTATAGCTAACAACAATAGTTACGATACGGGCCCAATGCGGATTGGTGGGTATTAACGTTATCGTTGACGTTATCCCGCGGGAATGTGATGGTTTTTTTTTTTTCGGGATAAAAAGTACCTAGCCTATGTTTCTCTCCAGGCTACAAAGTATCTGTGTCCCAAATTTCAGCCAAATCCGTTAAGCCGTTTTGGCGTGATTGAGTAACAAACAAACAAACATCCAAACATCTAAACTTTCACATTTATAATATTATAAAATAAGTAGGATATAGTAGGATAACCTAGATCAGTAGTAAAACCGTTTAATCTTCTCGTTGTAACAAGTTCACTATTCCCACGCATGGATAACGTTATCCAAAGAGAATTATGCAAAATGTGTGTAAGTAATAATTTTAGTAATCCAACTTAGATTCCGCTCTAATTGGGTAATTCATTCAAGTTATATGCAAAACAGTGTCCGATTGCATTTTCCCACTAACAACTTTAGCCCACACCGGAGTTCTAGTCTAAATATAAAAAAATTACTAGTTCTGGGTGCCTACCATCAACTTTAAGACAGCGATTCAAAAATAGCGCGATGCAGAATAGGTTCTTAAAATGAATTGCTTTCTTTTGTACTCTGACCTTCTAAAAACTGGATCGCAAATGAATTGCTAAATGTGAATGACCGAACAATTTGTGTCCTTATTTCTTCTACCCGTCTCTTTCACTCGATTCTGTCATGCCCGGAGAGTGAAAGGGACGGGTATAACCTGCAGGTGTCATGTTAGCTTGGCCGAGTTGTAAGACAAATAAGAGTTGATGACAGCTCAGCGGCTGTGAAATGTCATTGAATGATCACTGAATCGCTGTCATTGATATTAAGCTGTCGTGGTACGAATAAGCGATGCAGATCAGTTTAGGTCCTAAACAAAACCGCTATAAGAGTTGATGGTAGGCACCCTGGAGTAAAAAAAGCGTGCCCCAAAACAAGGTAAAATACTCAAATCATATAAAGTGCAACGTTCTAACCACTCTCACACGGTGGTCGTCATAACTTTGACAAAATATAATGTGGACAGTAAGATTGTACCTGATACTTTTAGCTAAGATTTAGTTAGTCTACTTTGTGCTAGGATTAGACGTACCTAAGTACTTTGTTGCTAAAAGGCTCTTTGTATGTATAATGAGTTTATTAATTGTATCTTAAGAAACGCATTAGATAAATTAGGCTCCAACTTAAGCAAGCCAGGGGTCTAATGCTGCAGGATTATTTTATATTACTTAACATAATGAAAGCAAAGTGAAAAAAATATACCTACTTACCTATAAAATAAGTACCTACTAAATATAATCATTAACATTGTTTCAATTCCAAATTTAGTAGCTCGAGCACTTGTGTTATGGAAATTACCACATTGTATGTATATATATACCCAAACACGAGGAAATATTCAAAAGTTAGTTTGTCACAATTAACCCATCCGGTCAAAATTATAATGTTGCTTTGACAAAATCAACCACTTTTGAGCCGACTTCAAAAAGGAAGAGGTTAGTTTCTCTTATGCCCGAATACTCGTACGCTACTTATCTTTGGGAGCGTCTCACACATCGCCCTGTCACTTTAAATGTCAAACGTATGAAAGAGATGCCATGCTGTTTGAGACGCTCCCAAAGATGATTTGCGTTCGAGAATTCGAGCGTTAGCCTCTCTTTTCTCTGTATCTTCGCCAGTCGTTGTGGACCGATGTCCATTTTATTTATCATTCGAAAGAGTACACTCTAGAGGTAGTCCCAACGTCACCAAGTCAGGATCTGATGATGGGATCCTAGATACCGACTTCAAGACAGATCAAGGTGCCAAGTTTAGTTAAAAATACACGCATTTTCGTTATTTGAATGAATAAATTTTCAAGCGAGAGCATTGAAACGTTAAAATAAAATAGGTCGCATGTTTTAAAAGAGCTCAAAACCTTTAGCCAGTTGATCAAATAAGATTTTTCTTAAATGTCATTATGCGTTTATCAACTGACTTCTTCCTAATTTCATGTCTTATTTCTTCTTTTACAGCATTATGACAACTTATAACATGTTGTTGTTTTCCGCGCTAATTAATAAGCCTTTTAAGGCTTAATTAACCTGAAGTTTGCCTGAAGGCAATCTACACAGATAAGCATCTTCACCCGGCGTGAAATAATAAAATATTCATAGTGACACATATTTCGATATAAAAATAAATTGAATACCCTATTTTATTATAATTTAAGTGTCGAGTTCGGTTCAACAGATTTTTAAGCTATTGCATAGCTTTTATCGCGGGCTTTGAGCGCGGTGACCGAACCAAGAAATTCCGTAACGAAAAAACCTAACACCCTAGGAGGTTAACAAAACATTGTTTATCTCTTTTTGACAATCGGGGTTTACATATATTTTGTCTCTTACTAACATTGTTTTGGTAAAAAGATATAAATACACAAAAAACCTGTTGTTAAAAAGAGATAAAGGTATTTTTCTCTTTTTGATTACATGTGTTTATTTTGATATAGGTCAAATTCGAATACTAATCTTTTCCATAAATTTTTGAACAAAAAATGTACTGTAACTAGCGCCTAAAACGTGAAGCACTGGCTGAAACAGAAATAATAATAAAAAGAAGAAAAAGCAGTAATCTCAAAATTATGTCAAATTAATGCCACTTGTCAATCTCGGATTTTTATGAAAAAGTATGGAAAAAGTTAGCTGCTAAAATAATATATTTTTATAAAAGCAGTGCGATAATATGTTGAAAACATTGTTAAGGCAAGAGTGTGTTGGTGAATCCGTGTAATAATTAAGTACCTACAAATAGTGACACATATTAACTGATGACGATGATTTGAAATCACAAATTCTGGAAGTTGCACAGACCTAGGTGTTATTGTTGATCTCAAAAGACGAGCTGGCCTAACCTAACCAGATCAGCCTTTGAAAAGCTAACGAAGATAATAATATGGAAAGATCGCCGCACAATCAATAACACCAAGGTTCGATACACGAAAAGCTTACTATTTCCTATCTTCTTATATGGAGCTGAAACATGGACGCTCCAACAAAAGTACCACAAGAAGATTGAGATGTGGTGTATGATGATCAAACGGACTGCTCGTCACACAAATGTTTCCACTAAAAAGGAGCTTCGGATCAAACAAAGGCTTTCGACGATTGTGCAAGTGCGAATTCTAAGAATGTTTGGACTTATCATCCATAATGCAAGCTTCTTGGAACGATTCGATTGAAGAAACAAGGAAGAGTCAGTGTTTTCGCGGCTGATCACCCACAAGATGATCAAGTCCTTATAAAGTCCACAACCAAGTGTGCCCTTACAGAATGCACACGCAGTGCCACAAATAGAGAGATATAGAGGAGCATCGCCGCAAAAGCCGCTACCAACTTAGCGGACCATGACCACAACCACTCCGTCAACCTTAGTCTTAGAAAGAAGATGTATATAATAAATACAAACATATATAATTATATATAGGTACAATAGGTAATAAAAATCCAAATCAAAACTGGGTGTTTTATTTTTATCGCCAACTTCTTAAAATCAGTAGAACTACGATGACTGTCTTTTCGCTAACTCAAATGAAAGTGGACTTTTCATTTGAGCTAGCGAATAGGGCCATAGGGCCAGCTGGCAGCTGGGTGGCTTTAGTACAGGCTATTATGATGACACCAATTTTTAGAGAGCAGCACTGTCGACAAGATGGCGGACATTCAAAAATTCGACTTTTCATAAAAATTTAGCAACTAATCGGGACATTTAGTATGGAGTCGAAATATTTTTTCATTTCCTGATAGCCTGAAGCCATGTTTAAAGTTTTTGCAACGGTGCCCCTAACACCTTGTATACCTATATATATTCACTAGCTGACCCGGCAAACGTTGCTTTGCCATATAAATTACTAGCTTTCCGCCCGCGGCTTCGCCCGCGTGGACTACACCACGTTATCCCGCGGGAATGATATAATTTGCCGGGATAAAAAGAACCCTTGATCCTCTCCAAGCTATAAAGTATATGTGTCCCAAGTTTCAGCCAAATCCTTTCAACCGTTTTTGCGTGATTGAGTAACAAACATCCAAACATCTAAACATCCAAACATCTAAACTTTCACATATATAATATTAGTAGGACAGAGTACTTCGTATCACCATTATTAGACAGATGAAAATAAATAATCAAGAAGTGACTAAATTACATAGACTTACGTGACAGATAAGTCTGCGCGCATGTGCGTCTGGGGCATTTTTGGCGCTAGTTACAGTACATTTTTTTGTTTTATTCTTATGGAAAAGATTAGTACCTATTCGATTTTGACCGCGCGCAGACGCGGAGGCGGCCATGGAATAAATGACAGTTTGGTATCGTACGACAGTCAAAACTATTATCCATACAAAATTACCATTTTTATTTTATAATTTTCCGTAATAAAAAGTAGCCTCTGTTACTCTTCAGCTTCCAAACTATCCCCATACCAAAAATCACGTCGATCAGTTGCTCCGTTTTGGCATGAAAGATGGACAAACAAACAAACAAATAAACAAACAAACACACTTTCACGTTTGTAATATTAGGATGGATTCTTCATCTACACTAAGAGGAAAGATTTGATTGTTTGTTTGTTTGCATCGAAACTACTAGACCGATTTAGAAAATTCTTTCACTATTAGAAAGCTACATTCTTCCTGAGTGACATAGGCTATATTTTATCCCGATATTCCCACGGGAACGGGTGCCACGCGGGTGAAACCGCGAGGATCCGCTAGTTATGTATATAATAGAAACCATTAAACCAAGCACGTGTACTATTTACCCTTCGATCAACAATAACACCTAGTTCTAGATACATAGTTGGAGTGACAGACATGGCCAAGCGTCGAACGCTCACTTGAGAGTATAATTATAAGTAGATTATTTTGACAGTGTCAATAATACAAAGGTATTTCAAACTTGGAACGCTTCTTGTCATTTATAATGTAAGATCGTAACATTCGTAACCTTTTTTCCCCGTTTAAAAAAATGTCAGTCTGGCCATATAAAGTTTTCATTTAGTTCGTGAGCCTTCATCTAGTACTATTGTTGATCGAAGTAGGTAGGTACCTTTGTTTTTTGTGTAAAGGCACATAATATAATAGTGGTATAGGTATAGGTAATACACATTATATCTATATAAATGTTCATCGCGCGAAATTCGATGATCAAGCTCTTAATATCGTTCTTTTTGTTCATATTTTTTTGAATGAATAATTGTTTTGGTGTGTAATTACACTATTTACTTATGCAATAGCTTTACCGCGGCAGTCCCCGAGTGCCACACGTGTTTTTTTTTTTTGCAAATTAATTCGTGCACTTTTAATAATAGTTGCGTTGTTTTATAACTAGTGGAATGAATGTGCCAGCAATACTATAAATAAAATTTATGAAAAGTTTGTTAATACCACCCACTTACTATTTAATGTTATTGCATTAACTTAAGGGCATTCCGGCGATCAAACTCAGAATTTTCAATGTTTTTAAATTAAATTTCCTGACAAAGTATCATTGCTAGGTCTTCCAAAATATTATATGTGATAGATCTTTTCTTTATGAAGGGAAGTTACTAAATTTTATTTGAATAAAATAAATACAATGTACTAAAAAAATTATTTTCAAGACCCCTTTTTTCCGTCTTAAACTCAATTATCTCAATAACTATTTGAGTAATCAAGCTAATTTTTTTTGTGTAAGTAGTTCTTAGTCATATCTAGGGAAGTTACTAAAATTTTTTTTTGTAATATTTATATTCAAGAACTAGTATCCCAAAATGCATCGTACACCGTTTCGCAGCATAATTCTTCAGTCTCCGCCTGGCATTGGCGGCGTTTGGACGTGGAGACTGTATCGCTCCGATTGCGCCAAAATTGAAAAAAAAAAACTCAAACCAGGATCCAAATTTTTTTCAATGATGCTTATTTTGCTAGGAAATATTGAACTAGCGCTTCAGGATTGGGTATAGATGAGTGCTTTGCCATTTATTGCATAACCATAGACCTATGTAACCTAGGACAAGTAATAATTTTACTCATTACCTAAAGCAAACATTAATAGTTTGAAATAAAAGTGACGGATAAGTAATATTGCCTAAGCTACTTAAGAGCCCATAAAAGTTGTACTATTTGAGTACCTATATTTTGTTGTGTTGTAGGTAGGTACATAATTAGTCTAAGTTTTTAACTTCTACTACTGTATATTAAATTTATGTTCGTTTTAGGTTCCTCACAAAATTGGAAATGTGAGAAACTTAAGATAGGTAGGTGTAAAAAATTGCATCTAGAAATAAGAAATTCACTTGTTGAAAAAGTTTTTTACAGAGACATACACCCAATTGCAAGAAGCTCCATTAAAGTTAAAGCTTCATTAAATCTATTGCTGTCACTTTTTATTTCTTGACAACGAAAAGTGACAGCAATAAACTGATTGAAGCATTAACTTTAATGAAGTTTCCTGCAAGTGGGTGATAATGCACTAAAAAGCAATTCTTGAAATAAAACCGACGTTAGTTTTTTTCATATACCTAGTTGATCTAATATTACCTTTACACCAATTTTATGAGACTGTGAAAAGTCCAGCTTCTTACCTTTGAGTGAGGAACATAAACCGCACCATTTTGTGAAAATTTCAGGTTTAAAACATTCTTGAAGTGACAACTTCTTTAGCGGCGTTGTGCACTATTTATTGTGATGGGTAAAAGCTGTTTAACTCGCGTCAGAGGGCCTACTCTGAAACGCTAATCCGAAACTTCGGTTAGCCCTGTCCCTCTCACTCTCGAGTCATAACGGAATCGAGTGATAGGGGCGGGGCTAACCGAAGTTTCGGATTTGCGTTTCAGAGTACGGTCCCAGGATCACGTGACCGTAAGACGTACTTGGGGGCCTGATCGAAAAACTGTTACAATGTCATTAGAATACGAAGGCAAATTTCGCCATTTTTCCCGACGGTCTGATAGCTCTGGCACCTCGGTTAGACAAAACAGGCGGCGCGCGGCGGCAGAACAGAAGACCTCGGTTCAAATCCAGTCCGTATTATTTTCTTTTTTTTTGTCCAAACTCCTTTTTTTTGTGAAAAAGTCTACGGAGCCCTTTATCAACGCATCTAGTTCATTATTATAAGTATATTTTCTAAAACTCAACTGGTTAAAAATTTAAGAATATCAAAAATGCACAACGTTTATATTCAAGTTTTCACTTCTGCCGGCACTCCCGGAGTGCAACTCGCTGTTTTTTATTACTAATTCTCTTTTCCATTATAATTCAATACCTAGTACAAAATTAGAGCATGCATACAATTTCTTGCAAGACATGCTCTTGCTCTCGCGGTTTTGAAATTCGAGATTCGAAATTCCCACAACAATATCTAAAACCGATGGTTGAGGCGCCAGTAGCAATAAAAAGAATGAAAGGTCTGTCAGCTGTATTGACAGTTTAAACTCTCAAATTTAACCACCGCGTCAGATAAGTTTGCGGAGTTCTGTAAGGAGACTTGCATAGTCGGAGTAACATTTTTGATACTCTAATGAAATATTGCATAGGTACAAGTACTTCCGAAGGAGGAATATTTATTTCATTATTTAAATTTCATTGCACAAAGTATAAACAAATGGCGGGCTAACTTTAAACTGACTAACATATTATATCAAAGATAATAAACTTGCTCGCACTAACCTATTGCACCAGGCGCCGCTCGTACGCGCGCTGCGTGTGCTTAATACAGTGTCTGAGAAAGTAGATCTTACTAGATTGACTTATTATGAAGTGTCTCAATTAAATTGATAAGTGCACAATCGAATTAGGTTATAACTGTAATGTTTGTGTAACTTTTGTAATTTTAAATTAAAAAAAAAAAAAAAACTCATCAAAATAAATAATCTCGAAGAAGTTTTATATACACTCTCTGCCACAAATGTGATTTATTAAAAGTAGGTGGCTAAAACGTCAGTGATTAGATTACATATCCTTTGGAAACTGCCATGCAAGAAATGACAGTTTTGTATAAGTAGTACGAAACCAAACCGTTTCAGCTGCTCGACCGTGATGTTGTCAAAGCCAGCGGCTTTACCTTCTTTGAGCTTATCAAGGGCAAACTTGAGCTCTGTTTCTGTAAAAGCCTCGTCCAAGTGGTTAACCTCTTTACCAGGGTCTCGTGTAAATTTCTTCTGGAGACTTTTCGTGGAAGCTTTCCCATTTTGGAGTAAGTGGTGAGCGATCTGGTTTGTGGTCACATTGGAATGACGATCAGCGATTTTAGGATCATTATTTAGTTTCCCTATAAAACACCATGCCTTCTACGCCTTCGATTAGCTTGTTCCACTTTTCTCTCGTTGTTTCGGATATGGCTTCTAGCAATTCATTCCCAAAATCGATGGTGTCCTGTGAGATGGGATCTAATTCATACTGGTCTTGGTATGTCATCCTATCATATTATATTTAAAAACATATATTTCGACAGTGGAAAGGCGAAATTGCTAATACGCCATATTGGCACTTTTGGGAAATGAATTTTAAAGTTTTTTTTTGAGAAAAAAATTCGTAACTTTTTTGTTTATAACGTAATATAGTTGATTTTCAGATATAAGGTTAAGTGATTTTTTATCCTAATTAAGAATAACTTTACAGATTCATAACTATTCTAATAAGCGAGAAACATGTCGCTTTAGCAAAAACGTCTCGGCTTTTTACTAATTATGGGTTGAGAAAAAAATGCATATGTGACACATATGATGTAGGTCAAGCAAGCGGAAATTGCTAATAGAGAGTTACAGCTTATACTAAGGAACTCCATAATTACTAAGCAGCAATATGTTCGTAAACTATCGGCAGCAAATATGGCTAACGGTAGTGCACTTAATAAAAAGTAATGAGGCAGAAAATCTAAAAGGTCTTTTTCTTCAAATAATACCAAAACAAAAGATCTAAACGTATGAACCAGTAGCAGTTTTAAACGGATAAGTATGCTAACAACAATTTCTTTTAATCTTAAATAATAAAATAAGTCTTATTAGCAAGAACGTTTATGGGGGATTTTTTACAAAAGGGATACAAACTGGTATTGCAAAACAACAGATTTATTCAATTAAACTTTTAAAAAATTTTAAAGAAATCGTAAATGTAATCCAGATAAATCTTCCTAATCCTAATCCTTAAGCGATAACACCAAGACAAACCAATTTAATTTACCTACTTAACTGTCACGCCACCAATCAACTACGCTAGCCCAACAGAAACTGATCACCGCACCATACCGCCTGCTCTGGTCATGCTACGAGTCGATCTCAGCCTATTGCAGTCCACTGCTGGACGTAGGCCTCCCTCAAAGAGCGCCACACTGCACGGTCTGTCGCCTTTATCATCCAGCCACTGTTCGCTACCTTTTTAAGATCGTCGGTCCATCTGGCTGGGGGGCTTCCGACGCTACATTTGCCAACACGTGGTCTCCATTCGAGGACCCGTTTACTCCACCACTCGTCGATTCTGCGACAGATGTGGCCAGTCCACTGCCAGTTCAGTTTGCCACATTTTTGGACTATGTCCGATTGTCCGTCACTTTGGTTCTCTGCCGGATGATCTCATTTCAGATTTTATCCTAGAGAGACACTCCAAGAATCGACCATTCAACCGCTTTCTAAGTGAATGTAGTCGGTGGTCCAGCTTCACTGTCATGTTCCACGTTTCGGCTTCATAGGTCAACACTGGTAAGACGCTCTGATTGTAGACTCTTAGGACTCGTAGGACTTTAGTCTTCAGGCATCGCGGTAGTACTGGCGATGAAAAGATATGCGCAGCTTCCCATGCATGCAAAAATGCCTAGTCCAGCTAGGCATGCATGCAAAAATGCCTAGCCTAGCTCTTCTGTCAATTTTCCTCTCAAAGTTGTCTCACATGTACCCATTTGCAGTGTTTGCCCGAGGAAGACATACTTCTGGACAACTTTAAGTTGGATGTCACCAACTTCGATCGGTTCTGGTATGATATGCTCGTTGAACATGACTCCAGTACCACACGTCGAGAGGCAGTGTTTAGGTTGTGTAGCATTTTTTGCAGATCCTGCAGTGATTCCGTTTTTATCACTATATCGTTGGCAAAACAGAGGTGTGAGAGATATTCACCATTGACATCAATGTCTAATCCGTTTCACTCAAGTGTCCTGCAGACATCCTCCAATGCATTGGTGAGAAGTTTCGGAGATTTGAAATTTACCTGTCTCATGCCTCTGAGCAATCGAATGGATCTAGTCTTGTGGTTTTGGACTCGGATATACAACGACGCCATGTTTTATACATAGGCTTCTCAGCATCTCCAAATATCGATCATCGATTTAGCATCACTGCAAGAATTCTAGAAGCGCCTAAGTCTCGATGGCGTCGAAGGCTTTCTCGTGGTCCACAAAAGCTAGATACAGCGGTCGGTTATACTATTAAGACTTCTGTATAACTTGCCGTACTGTGTGGATGTGGTCTACGGTGCTCAAGCCTTTTCGACACTCAGCCTGCTCCTGTGGAAGGCGTCAAATCTTGCGGCGAGACGATTTATGACGACTCTTGAAAACCGCTTGTAAATCTGACTCAGGAGCTTAAGGGGTCTGTAGTTCTTTAGAGAGTTTTATCTCCTTTCTTGAAGAACAACGCCACCCTACTTCACGCCTTTGGGGTGGTCCCTTTACTTAGGACGGAGTTAAATATTCTCTTTAGCTCACTCATAACAGGTTTTACAGCTGCTTTAAGGAGCTCAGAGGATATTCCGTCTTCACCAGGGGCCTTACCATTTTGTAGTCGATTAATCCATTCTCTACTTATCCAAATTCTATTTGGTGACGGGGCGGTACATACTGCTTCTCCCCTCTACGCTGCGTTAATCCGGTTATTAATGTCCTGGTCAATTTCCCTATTCCCTTGCACTAATGAACCAAGGTATTTAAAACTGGAGCAGACTGGTAGGGGCAGTCTGCCTAGGCTTACGGGCACAAGGCTGGAGAAACCGCCAAAATCGCATAAAATATATTCGGTTTTACTCCTACTAAGTCCAACACTCTCCTGTCTTTGCAGCCACTATCCAACCAGCTTTGCACGCATCAATTTATAAAAGAATAAAACTAACCACTCCCATTCATCAGCTCTCAACAGCGTCCATACTTCTACTGGTATGCCATCTGGACCAACTCCTTGTCCATTCTTCATTTCATCAATTACTTTTTTTAACTTCGTCCACGGTAACTTCTCGCACTTTGGGTGAAATGGCCCCGACCTAGGTGACTGATGACCCGTTCGGGTTTGCTGGCGTCCCCCCTATAAATTATAAGCTCTCGCACTCATCCCACATTCACTGGTCCACCCTCGAGTACACCATTCCAGACATTCACCTCATTCATAAGGCTTTCAAAATAGTCTGTCCATCTACCCCTTATTTTTCCTTCATCCGTAAGAACCTCCCCTGCATTTTTATCTCTCACACATTTCATTTAAGAAACATTCCTCGCATTTCCTTCCCTTGCCTTAGACATTTTCCTCATTCATAAGGCTTTCAAAATAGTCCGTCCATCTATCTCTTATTTTTCTTTCATCCGTAAGAACCTCCCCTGCATTTTCATCTCTCACACATTTTATTTAAGAAACAGCCCTCGCATTTCTTTCCCTTGCCTTGGAAAATCGGCATAGGTTTTTTTACCAGCTTGAGTTTATTTTGCTAACTGCCAGATTACATTACTTTTTTATTAGATTGGCGTTCATTTGTTTTACTAATAGGATTTGATGTGTAAATAATTAACAGTAAAATATTGCTAAAGGGCCAACCACTTTTAAATCGCGTGCGGCAAATTTTGCTAACGCAATAAATTATCGGAATTCATGTTCAACGTAATTAACTAATAAGCACAAATATATTAAAGTGCAAAAAGGCTAAATTGCTAATGCGCATTTGCCATTGAAATTACAGAAAAGAAAAAGTGCGTATGCAATGAAAGTAAACAAAATGCCGGCAAGAAAACCCGCTGAACTGCCATGTGCTAACAAAATGTACTACTAAAGCGACATAACATAAAAAACACTGAAATTATGGCGCTTTAGAGATACAGATTCATGATTTTCCTTTGAAATTCAGATTGCTAAAGCGCCAAAAAAAGTCATCGGATTGATGTGAGACCCGCACCAATCGACACAGAAAAAAGTCCTATTCAACGATATATATAACTCATTTTGGCCAAAATGGCGCTTTAGCAATTTCGCCTTTCCACTGTCGATTTGATGCTTGGGAGAGCAAGCGCGATGTAGTTGGTATTTATTGTGACCTCTCCAAAGCTTTCGATTGTGTTAATCACCAAACGCTTTTAAGGAAATTAAAACATTATGGTGTCTATGATAAATTGGTTAGCCTTATGCAATCATATCTATGTGAAAGAACACAGAAAGTAGTTATCAACAAAACTGAGTCTACTGGAGCCCCTATCAATATGGGCGTACCCCAGGGGTCAATACTGGTCCCTTTTGCTGTTTTTAATTTATATAAATGACCTTCCTTTTTAAGCAAAGAATTTATGCAAGACAGTGCTATTTGCTGATGACACTTCCTCTAGTCTTTAAAGTTGACAGAGGTAATAATAGTTCTGACGAAGTAAATAGTACTTTATCGAAAGTTGCGCATTGGTTTCATAGCAATAATCCATTCTTTTACCATGGTACCATTAGACAGTACCATTGATGGTACTGTGGCAATTTCTTTTTGCCGTGGTACCATCAATTAATCTATCATTAAACTCGAAAAAAAAACAAAATGTGAAAAAAAAACCCTGCCAAATGTAAGACAGGTTCACATAAAATTGGATGACAATGTAGTAGAATTAATTAACAGTACTAAATTTTTAGATATAACATTAGATTATCGCCTTCAATGGGACCCTCATATTGAAGCCTTGGCCGGTAGACTCAGTTCTGCGGCATTTGCTGTTAAAGAAATAAGGCTCTTAACCGATATTGAAACGGCAAGGTTAATCTATTTTAGCTATTTTCAGAGTGTATTGTCCTACGGCCTATTACTTTGGGGTTCAGCAGCTAACCGAAAGTATTTTTGTGCTTCAGAAAAGAGCTATTCGCGCCATATACAAACTTCGGCCAAGAGATTCTTTAAAAGAAATCAACATATTAACTGTTGCAGGACAATACATAATAATATATGAGAATATGGTATATGTGAAGACGTATCTCAATACATTTGTAAAACGTAGCAATATACATCAATTCAAAACAAGAAATAAAAATAAGATTGCCGTTCCAAGGATTCGACTTGAAAAAACAAGAAGTTCGTTTTTGGGGAAAAGCGTAGCTAGTTTTAATAAAGTTCCACAGAATTAAGTAGAGCTGCCTTTACACAAAATTTTAACATATAGTTGTGTTGCTGTCGCTTCGGTATTAATTTTTAATTAGTACAAATATTTCAGCATATCGCATAATATTTAAACAGAAAAAAGAACCTGACGTTAGGCAAGTTTTTACGTTTTTTACCCATTTTTGGAGCACAAGGGATATGATGCGTACATGGCGAAAAATAGTGACAATGAAAAATAAAGATATTTTAAAATGATCAATGAAAAAAGGTTTTTTTAAAGTGGCTGATTTATAACCTTACGTGGCAAGTTTACATTAGTAAACAAAGTATCAATTATTTCAGTTGCGCTACATTTTGTTTAAACAAATTCGACGATCTCCGTGGCCGATTGGTGTACGCACCGGTTTTCTAGGTGCCACTATCTCTGAGGTCCCGGGTTCGATTCTCGGACGGGTAAATGTCGAAAACTAACTTTTAGATATTTTCTTGTATCTGGGTGTATGTGATCGTTGCTTCCAATTTTCAATGACACAAGTTATTGTATTATTTGATATTATCATTTTTGGTATTGGAATAATATGTATTTTATTTTATTTTTTTGTACTTAAACAATATTTTTATTTAAGTGTTTTTTTTATATATTGATTTATATTATAGATTGATAGCGTGATTTTATATAAACGGTATACTTATTTAAATATTGATTATTTTGATTGAGTAAAAAAGCATTAGATGATGGGCTAGTATGAGTTATTTATATTTTTTCATAATAAATTATAATTTTTATTAATTTGATTGGAATAAATCTGAAAATGTACCTACTGGTTAGAGCAGTATACATAATTTATTTTTTTCAGTGTAATTTGTAGCAAATGTTGTAGTTTTGCCTGCGAAGATCATTTCGATAATGGATATATTATCGAAATGATTTAGAGATAGAAAATAAATATAAATAGCTGCTGCTGTGTTCTGCATTTTGAAGAATCGTTTGAAGTGACTATCTTTGTTAAAAAAAGCTTTTTTTACTACATACGAATAATATCTAAGATCTACTCTTCCTACAAACCGACGTTTACAATAAATATTCATAATAATTCTTCTTGTATTCTACATAATATAATTTCCTTAGTAAAAGCGCACATAGGTGATATTTTAGATGTAAATAGAATGCGCGCTGCATGCCGCGTCTACACGTATTTCTCAGTCTACGAGAGTGCCGCGGCCGGAGTCTTACCGATCCCAGCACCCCCTCGCTTGTGTAAGCAACGGCCATCGACGATATTTTTTTTACCTATGCTATATCCTTAACAATTCATTTTGAGTTTTGAGGTACCTATATATTTTTGCTAGTAGGGCAGGCGTACCGGTTTAGGCCACTTTAAGGATTTTTTCAAATTTAACCGCTTAGTGCTTAATGATCTTAAGTATTTTAGAGAAAATTTATAATGTACAGTTATAGATAATTTATCGACCTTTAAGGGTACAATCTACAAAGTAAAACAAAATCAATAGTTTTTTTTTATTTAGAACAAATTCTGCGGAGGGGGCCAAATACACCGTTTGCATTGGTTTTGGCCACTTTCATAAAATTACTATATTTATAAGTTGAGTTTATGCTTAATTGATGTCTTATTAGAGTTCTGGACTAAAACACTACATGAAATAGTATTTCAAATACAAATACAAATACAAATAATTTTATTTGCTATAAATAGGGTGCTAACAATTTGGTGTTCTAATAAAACATGGAACTTAGCCTATTTAGCCATATTACACAGCATGCAAATATTTATGAGTTGTAGGTACAATATTTCATCGCTAAATCAATTTAAATAAAACATGAAACTAAATTCAAATGTCACCATTATCACAATTAAAATTATTTCATGACATGTCGTAAATAAAATGGTAACAAAAATTAAATAAGTAAGTATGTCAGAAAATAGAAATGTCAATATTAAAAATAATCAGCTTCAGTCAGAATAAAAAAAATAAAAAATTATAAAATATGACGATCAGGACAGTCGTCTGTTAATTTTCCAAAAATTCATTGATCGAAAAAAAGCCTTTTCGAGTAACCATTTTCGCAGGCGAAATTTAAAGCGTCTTAACGGTAAGTCCTTGAAATCGTCAGGAATTTTATTAGATATCTTAATACACATAGCATAACTATTTTTTTCAAATCGAACTGTTTTAGGAATAGTTTCTAATACTAGCCTATTTGGTTTTCGAGTATTTCTTTTATACAACTGACTAGCCTGTGTAAAAAGTTTACTATTTTGCTTGGCAAAGATTGCAACTTCTAAAATATAAAGGCAAGGCAGGGTTAATATATTTAACGATATAAAATAAGGCTTGCACGATACATCAGGCTTCAGATTGCATAAGGATCTGATACATCGTTTTTGCGCTATAAACACTCTATTTATGTCAGTACCATTTCCCCAAATTAATAATCCATATCTCAAAACTGACTCGACATACGCAAAGTAGGCTGTTACTGCTGTATTTAGAGTAGCGACTTTGACTAGTTTATATAAAGCAAAAGAAAAACTATTTAATTTGTCGCATACTTTATTTATCTGATCCTTCCAATTTAAATGAGAGTCAACAATTAATCCCAAAAATTTGCAGTCTAGAGCATTCTGCAGAATTTGTCCATTAAAATCAATGTCAACAGATTGATTTTTAAAATTATTAAAATTGATTACTTTAGTCTTTGAGAGGTTGATTTGAAGATTATTGTCCTGGAGCCAATTTATTATTTGAGTCAGTGTCATTTTTACGTCAATTTTATGCTGTTCTAGAGAAGAGTTCTTATTACTAGTGATTATTAATGAAATATCGTCAGCAAATAATATAGCTTTGTGTTCTGTTATATCAGGCAAGTCATTTATATGTAAAAGAAATAGTAGAGGACCAAGAACACTTCCTTGAGGAACGCCAACAGCATTTTGTTTAAAATCGAAACGATATGTTTGAACGGTTTTATTTGAGACGAGTTGGGTTATTTCAACACATTTATTTCTGTTACATAAATAAGATTTTATCCAGTTTAAAGCTTGCCCTCTTATTCCCATACATTCTAGTTTTTTAAGTAATCCTTCATGTGGAACACAGTCGAAGGCTTTCGACATGTCGAGAAACACTCACAGCTAGCTCCTTACTACAATTTTATAAGTATACCTTTATCACTTGATTAAAATAAAATTAGCGGATTGAGGCTAGTGTAGCCTAGTGCCTACACTAGCCTCAATCCGCAAATTTTCTAGTACGTTAGCTAACAAAAGTGAGTTGTGAGTCTTTTAAAATAAATGAACTTTATGATAGGTTGGAAACTTTCTACTAATGCCAAAGTGGCCAAAGGTGGCACAATGCTAAAATTTCTAGCCCCACTTTTGGCCACTTATTGTTTCCCAACTTTTTGTAAGAACAGTGAAAAAACAACACTTAATCCATCTAGAAGAAACATATTCCAATATGATATAAAATATTAAATAACCTTAAAATAATTTTATTGTAGAAAAAAAAATATTTTACAAAACCTTTACGCTTAACATTTTGCTTAAGAATTTTACAAAATGTTAACTTTGAAACATAACACGTGTTTATTTCTTAAATATCTTACTACATAAAAAAAGCTAAGTGCTGTAATTATTAACTAAAAGTCCAATCTTTTATTCGCCATTAATAAATATAAGCAATAATAATTTAATTCCCATTTATATAACTTTAAAGTGAAAAGTGACCAAAACCGGTACAGTGGCCAAAACCGGTACGCCTGCCCTATAATAAAATTAGTTATTTTATTGATCTTCAAAAATTTATACTAATAACAAAAACTATCATTGATTTGACAGAATTTTGTGCTACAATACAAATTAAAGTTAAATTAAAACTTAACTTTAAATAATTTAAAATACCTAGAAGAGAAAGAAGTGAACATTACACACTCTTCAATAACTTTAAAGAAACGTTCAAAGTGAAATTGGGCAAATGCTTCTTTTCCGATACGTTCATCATATTCAATAAACGTGTAAATATGTATAGCACTCGAGTTTCCACGTACGCCATTTTGTTTGCACAGTGCGCAAATACTCTCTTGTTCGATTGCCTTTTGGGTTTATTTCAGAATTTGTTTTAATCATTTTACTCACTTTAGTTTTACAGTTATAATTGGGTGTTGAATTGTCTAGTGGTGATCATTTAAGAACTTAAATAAGTATTACAAATTACTTTAACTTTTTTGCATTCACAATGCAATTTTTATTATTGAAAATGAAGTAGATATTAGAAAAAAATCGGCCAAGTGCGATTCGGACTCGCCCATGAAGGGTTCCGTACCCACTTAAAGTACCGATTACATACACCTAGCAAAAATACCACTATCATTTTTCGCCTGAAAAAAATTACTTTGTTTTTCATAGTGTTCTTATGAATGACAAAGTTATATTTGCTGTTTCTAAAATGTGTTATATCTCAAAAAAAAATGTAAGGCCTACTTAGCTGTGATAGTTTTCCTTTTAACTTCGTCATACATACAACTATCGTGAATTTTTTCACGTATCCAAAAACAACCATTTGGCTGAAAGGGGGTGGGGACACTTGACAAAATTTTGCACTTTAAAGCATAATATTTCACAAACGGATGCCTCAATCAAAAAACTGTTTTCATAAAGCCGCAATATTTTTGAAATTGCTATCCAACGACACCCAACACTATGGGGTAGACAAGAAAAAATCACGCTGTGGAATACATAAATTTAAAAGGTCCCGCAACTGCAATGTTTTTAGAATTTGTTTTTTTTTTCATTTTTAAGTCAATAATTTTCTCTCTATTCTATCTCTCAATGCTCTAACCACTGAGCTACGGAGTTGCTGCGAGAAGCGTCGAATTTATCCAATACTTCTAACGCGCTAACAGCGCGTTCATTTCATCAATGTGTAGATATTACTACCCTCACAATCGAAAGAAGTACTTTTATAAATATTTGACAATCGATGACGATGAAATAATAAAATTGCTATTTCCAATTATTTTTATTTTTACGTTTTTGCATCAACAATGCAATTATAACTATTGGAAATGAAGTTGTGAGACGGGTCAACTTTTTTCAAATACTATTAATAATAATAAGAAAAGTCATAACAAAAAGAAGACAATACAAAAGTGCACACAAAAGGCGTCCTTATTGCTACGTAGCAATTTCTTCCAGGCAATCTTGATTAGAAAAATAATAATCGTCTGAGGTCAAAAAGGGTAGGGGAAGTGGATGGGATTTAAAGAACCTTCTATTATATTTTATATAAATAATTAAAAAGGAATAGGAATATAATAAAGAAAATTTATAGATGGAGTGAGAAAGGAAATAATATAGGTACTAAGAATAAGAAAGGAAATGCGTTTTGACTTGATCGCTAAAAGATTTAAGTGTGCGAGCCTTTCTGATACCTTCTGGAAGAGTTATTCCATAATCGAACTGCATGCACGAAGAAGTAAAAGAAGAGGAAATCTGTGAAAGTGAGAGGGGAAACAAGAGTAAGCTTTGTGGAGGAGCGTAAGGTCACAGCCTTCTCTATCGTGTAGAAGACGATAGAGACGGCTGTGGTAAGGTGCATTGAGTGGAGGAGGTTTGTGAGTGAAAACACTCTTTAGGGTAGTGAGAAGAGGTTCGGTGGAAGACGATGGAGTAGAGAAGAATAATAATTTAATTATTTTATTTTTTCCTTTTAGTGATTATGTACAATAATTATATATTTTTAAAATTTGCTCGTCGAGGTCTTTCATTTGATACCCATAATTGTGTAGTTGCTTTAAGAAAAAAAACATTTTTTTTTATGGCGTGTATTTTTTACGTCCGCATATTGAATATTTCAAATAAAATAATATTCGCAATAAGAGTTGATGGCTGATGGTTGATGGATAGGCACACAGGCCCGTCAAAACCACTTAAACGAATTCGGATTCGTAATAACATCAAAATATATTTCTCAATTGCGTTTATGGCTTATATTAGGCCATCACCATAATCCTTAGATCACGGGCCGTAAATGGCCCAAGTAATAAATCACAATAGATATTTTATTGGCGCCTTTAAATTTTTTATTCCACATGAATAAAACATTTAATTTTGGGGGACGTGTACTTTTATTAGTCGGCTTTTAATAAAAAACGTTTCCAATAAGTGTCATTCTTTTTATTTGTCCTAAGCAAATTCATAGGCACCAGGGTGATGAGGGTTTTTTAAAGACAGATAAGCATCATCAGTGCTTCTGATTCCGAGATTAGTAGCCTAAGAAAGATAAAAATATTGTAATGCTAGCGGCCGGTCGTGGTTTCACCCACGTGGTTTCCGTTCCCGTAGAAATATCGGGATAAAAAGTATTATATGTGTTATTCCAGCCTATAATCTATCTCTATTGCAAATTTTATCCAGATGCGTTCAGTAGTTTTTGCGTGAAAGAGTAACAAACATCCATACTCACAAACTTTCGCATTTATAATATTACCGAGTAGGATTTAGATATTAAAAGTGGAATCAAACTAACGTCTCGTCTGGCTCAATCAATAGCTCTAATCAAGAGCCACTGTAGCGCGGGACCCACCCAACCTTCCTTCTGAATATTATAGGTCATCATAATCATTCTCGAAAAAAAAAAACATTTATTTGGAACATTGTTCACAAAAAAGTATGAAAACTAGATACATTTTACATTATAAAAAAATCCCACACAAATCGGTTCCGACTCAGCATATTTTTCTACGCATTCCCCTCACTTAAATAACAAAAAATAAAGGTTAGCACCAAGCGCTAGTCTTCCGTCGGAACCATAGTGAGGGCTGCGAGTCCTATTTTTAATCTGCGGCAGCCAAAGCCGCACAAGAAATTTATTGAAAAGGCTGATTATTTGGAGTCGGGGCAGTACGTTCTTCTCCTCCATTCTGTTTCCCGACACCTCCTCATTCACTCCTTTTTCATTCATATTATTACGCACACAATCTTCTTCTATCATTATAGTCAAATACTAGCTTCCCGCGCGCGGTTTTACTCGCTTATACTAAGACTCACTCAGGGATAACGGTGCATTCTAATGGTAAAATAATTTTTGAAATCGGTACAGTAGTTCCGGAGATTACCCCCTACAACCTCACAAACTCACACACTTTACCTCTTTATGATATTAGTACAGTTAATCAAGACTGCAACATTTTACAACTTTGAACAAAAACAACTAACTCTATCCTACAACTAATAGTAGGGTATCACTAAATTAATGCAAAGGTCATAAATCGGAGCCCACCGAACAGATTAAGGGCTTCGTTCCTTAACGAATAATTGCACAAATTCACTAAACCCCACAGAGTCAAGCAAGCCTTTAATAATTCAGCCGGGTATCGAATATGTCCGAACAAAACTGACACTTATAGGCCAAGCCACCGTCGAGCTTAAATCGAAATGCCCGCAGCCTTACTCCCTTATTAATAATTCACAATTTGGACACTGTCCTGAGCAAGGAGTCACTAAGCTTTCGTAATAACCGGACATTGGATCCACGTTCATATTTAGGACAGAAGTTTCACTTTACCTTACTAACTAATTTCATATTTGTATTTCAATGATAATAACTTCATTAAGCATTATATTATGACAAAACCATCATAATATCATCATCAGCCCGTATCCGTCCACAGCTGGACATAGGGCATCTCCTAGTTCGTGCTACTGAACCCGGTTTTCAGATCCAGCCCCCACATTATACCATCTTTCATAGGTCGCCACTCCATCAGAATCTGGCAGCAGGGTGCCCTACGCTACATTTGCCCAAACGCAGTCTCCATTCTAGAACTTGCTTGGCCTAACAGCCGTGCGTATACCGACGCACGGCCGTTAGGGCAAGCAAGTTCGAAAAACCGTCTTCGTGCGATGTGACCAGCCCATTGACTTCAGACTGCTTATGCTTTTGCCTATGTTGGTAACCTTTGGTCCTCAGTCGAATAACTTCGTTTATTATTACTCTTTAGAGAAACGCCGACCATAGTGCTCTCCATAACTCGCTGAGCGCCATTATCCATTAGAGAAACGCCGAGCATAGACCTCTTCATAGCTCGCTGGGCGACTTTTATTAATTCAAAACATTGAGTTATACTTCAAAAGACATTAAGCTAATATGTTTAATTGATATATTTTGTTTTTACGAGTATTTCAAAAAGAGTCTTTACTACCGCTTATTCTTCCTTTTGTTACAGTTTCCAATTAATGCTTTTATTCAACGCTAAATTATAACAACTCAAACAGTCTTAAAGTAGAATAATTATTATGTCGAACGTTCAACATATCAAATTATAAATTATGAACCATTCATGAGATCGACTAGTTAATAAATCGAATTATATTATAGCGAATAACTAAAGAATCATCATCATCATTTCAGCCATTTAAATTTCACTACGGGTGGGAACAAGCTAAAATGGGCCGTCGTTACCTATCACGTGGCTCCAATGCGGATTGCTTTGTTATTACCGATTGCAAATGCAATTCTGAAACACCGAGGAGCTTGAGATAATAACTTTTTGGTCACTTAAAGTTGCTTAAACGCAGTAGCGTGAGCATATTATGCCTTTTTTACGACTGGAAAATGTGACACATACCTCTGCCGCCTGGGAGAACCGACAGAGTTTATGTGGGACTCTCCCACAGATTGGCCGACCCACTAAAAACCAGTCGCAGTACACTCATTCTATAATAGTGGTCTCGACCATAGCACATTGTGGTTGCATTCGACCCACTGCCGAGACTTCGCTGGGATCCTCGTAACGAGATCATCCTAGAGGAGGAGGAGAGGAGCTCAGAATGTAGAAACTATTTTTACCATTTTAACAAATGATTCTCCCAACAACGCCTGAAAATGCACTGCACAGATGCACCACCAAGCAGCAGTCCATAAACCTCAGAGCCAGGTCTCCCAATCAAGCTCAGAACCCATAAAAGGTCATTTAGCCTGTGGTACTGATCAAGTGTGTTTACCAGTGCGCCATCGCCACTGAGATCCAAATAATGAATCAACATAATAATATTTTCCATCATCAGCCATTTAATGTCCTCACTTCTGTGGCCTTCCTTATGGATGGATTAGGAGAACGGGCCATGAGCCACCACGCGGGCCCAGTACGGATTGATGAGTATTAACGACTGCATAATGCAGCCGAGACCTACGGCTTAACGCGCGAGATGAAAGTTTTTGGTCACCCATCCCGTGACCGACCACTGTGAAAGTTACTGCAGGCCGAGCGTGCTAATGGCTCCTCTAATTTAATTATCGTTTATCGAATTTTTCAATTAGGATACCACCTCCATACCATCTCGGGCTCATACATTGCAGTAATGGTATTTAGCGTTTGACCTCAAGCCCACCTCCATTGTTTCCTACAACAAACAATGAGCCGTAAGTGGAATATAATATATTTATACAGCAAACAAGCCGAGTAAACTCGACCTCGAACTTCATTTATTCAACTTGTAGCTTTTGATTAAGCTTATTTGGTGTTGAAACTTACCTGAACAGTAATTGATGGGTAACTTATTATTGATTAGTGATGGTAAATAAAAATGGAAAATAATTAAATGCCTTTTGGAGTAAGAAGTTCAAAGTTTGGTCTGATATTTAAACACATTAGGCATAGATTTAGCAATGAGGCATAGCATTCATATATGAACAAAAAGTAATTTTGTTCAAAATATGAATTTAAATACATAATTATGTGGAATCTTCCATACTTAAATGTGAAAGTGTGTTTCTTTGTTCGTCTTTCGCGTCAAAACAAAGCAGCGGATCGAGGTGATTTTTGGTATGGGGATAGTGTGGGAGATCCCAAACTTCCAACTCCCAACTTTCCAAAAGAAAAAGTAGCCTAAGTATATGTTTTCTCCCGGAAAAATATCTTATTCCCGTGCGAAAGGATAGTAAATTACTTAAGGGCACGATCTTCCAAATGATCGAAAACAACCAATTTTTGATTCAAAAGCAAACAATCAAATATTCTTTATTTTGAACAGATAAAAATATTAAGTTGAAGTTTCATAAACGATCTTGATTATTTTGTGGCTAGAAAAACGATATTCTTATCTTATGTCGACTTTAAAAAATTTCAAAAACAAAGAAAATTTTATTTTTTTGAATATTTTTTTGGTTTTATACTTATACTAGCTGACCCAGCGCGACTTCGTTCCCGTGGCCCTACCCCCTACTCCACCCTACCCTACCCCACCCCTACCCTACCCTACCCCTACCCTACCCTACCCCTACCTACCCCTACCCTACCCTACCCTACCCCTACCCTACCCTACCCCTACCCCTACCCTACCCCTATCCTACCCCTACCCTACCCCTACTCTACCCCTACTTAGGGGAGAAAATAGGGGAAGGAGGGCCTTCCCCTATTTTCTCACCGCTAAAACCTTCCTTGGACTTCCACGAACAATTCAAGACCAAAATTAGCCAAATCGGTCCAGCCGTTCACGCGTGATGCCGTGACCAAGGGAAATAGGGATTCATTTTTATATATATAGATTATTAATCTCTCATTCACGAATAATATATTATAGAAAAATAGGTAATGACATATTGTAGATTATTCTCAGGCTACTTTTTCAAAAAATGAATTTATGCTCAAAATAACAACAAAAACATTGAAAAAATGAAAAAGTGAGGTTATTTTCATTACTCTTCACACATAAAGAAAAAGACAAAGACAGAGTTTTTGGAAGATCCTGCCCTTAATATTTGAAACTCTTGACGCTCTACTCAAGGACCCGAAGCGCTTACAAGACTCGTCGAATGTTTTATCAGTTTTTCAGCGCGTTTTCATCACTGAAAGGAAATCCTCGCATTTGAAAGAAACATTTTTTTAAGTGTTTTAACAATCGATTAAGATGAAACGGCAAACAGACATAAAATTATGATGTTTTATTAAGATTTTGGTCAGAGATTGGTCCGGATTCCCTGGAGCGGCGGCGTGTGCTCGAATCCCGCCTGAAAACTACTTGCAGGGCTGGTGCTTTTTATTTCTTTTACAATTTTATAATGATAACAATAGAAATGCATTGTGAATTTGTTAAATTGATTTTGGTTTGACATTAAGATTTGTGTTCGAATGCAAAGTAAAATGCAGCCCTCATAAGCTGGCGAGCGAGTTTACGAGCCAAGCAGTGTGACGTTGCACCTCTTTTCATACTCCGGTTGAAACCGCAAGCGACATCGCTCGTCTCGCTCTCGCTCTCTCTCTCCCCTCTCTGTCCTCTCTCTCTCTCTCTCCTCTCTATTCTCCCTCCTCTTTTTTCTCTCTCCTATTTCCTCTATCTCCTATCTCCTCTCCCCCCCTCTCTCTCTCTCTCTCTCTCTCTCTCTGGTAGTGTGACTTACGGTGGAATATCCTTACAGAATCGCAGTACTGTAGCTAGTGCAGCGATTAATCAATGGCTAGAGTTAAAATATATGAAATTTGGTACCATTTCACATTGTTATTGAACAAATTAATACAATAACCGCACCATAAGCCGTTAATGATGCACAATTTATTCAGATTTCATTATTAATAGCTGAACATGAAGTGATATTGCATTTCATCATAATTATTATTTAAAGCATAACGCGCTTATTTACCTCAACCTGATTATAAATTATTGTATGCAGTTAAGTACCTATACATTTTTTTTAAAGTAGCAGATGCTTTAGTCTTGTTCCGTGTAAATTGGGAGTTGTATCGTGATCGCCCTCTTATTCACAAACCGTCGGTAACGTTTTGAACATCGAATGTGTGCTATATCACTGTCACTCACTTCAGATTAACTGATTCCCTTTATGAACGGTTGTGAATCAGAGAGAAATAGCATTGCCTTTCTGAAGAAAAAGACAATGTCGAATTGAAATAAAATAAAATATACTTTTAATATTGAAAATGAAATTTTAGAAAATGTCGACCCGTCTCCCAACTAGTCCCATCGGAGTTAGTTGAGATAGACGGGACGCTTTTTTATAATACCTACTTCATTTCATTATATTCAATTATAAAAATTGCATTGTGAATGCAAAAAAATAAAAATTATTTAAGAATTAATGGCTTTGTCCCCCACTTCTTTGCAACTACACATTAACATGTCATTACCCAACACAAATCGTACAGTACCTTTTATAGTGGAAAAAAAATAGATTTTTCTAATAATAACTAATAATAATTTGAACCCATCCCATGTCCTGGCAAACGGACTGGACTTTGCCCCTGAAACCCAAACCGATAAATAATAGTTTCATTACTTTTTCAGTTAGCAGATATCCATAAGTGTTAGTAAAAAGAGAACATACGTAACTACGTAAACTTATAAAGAAGATTCCTACAGAAAAGAAGCGTTCCGTTGTAATTATTCTTCCAAATACCAGTACCTAAATGGTAATTAACTAAGAAACATCGGTAAGTTACTTGACTTTCGGAGTTGTGTTTGATCTGGTTCATGCTCATGTGTGTTCAGGACTCAAGTTATATCTAACTTTAACTTCTGGTGAATGTTTCAGTATTATATAACATAATACATAGTAAAATAGACTTTCACGTCTTAATAATAACGACCGATTTGGTTTGAATGTAACCGTTCTTCTAATTGATATTAGATGAAAGCTATATTTATTTAGAAAAAATATCCTCTTCGTGAGTATTCAAAAACTCATAATAGATACATTTGCAAATATAGTGGTTCAACGCGGTGTCACCCGTGTGGGGGTACCACATAACGTTCGGGTTCCCGTGGGAATATCAGGATAAAAGATAGCATAAGTTACTCATGATGAATGTAGCTTTCTCATGGTAAAGGAATTTTAAAATCCGTTCAGAAGTTTTTTTAGTTTATTTGTTACAAACAAAAATACAAATCTTTTCTCTTTATACCTGAAATTTTAATAGGTCTTTGCATATGAAATTGCCGTTTTTTTTCACTTCTTCTTTGATCTTTAATTTTTTTAGTTATCCTACTAATATTATAAATGTGAAAGTTTAGATGTTTGGATGTTTGGATGTTTGGATGTTTGGATGTTTGTTACTCAATCACGCTAAAACGGCTCAACGGATTTGGCTGAAATTTGGGACACAGATTCTTTATAGCCTGGAGAGGAACATAGGCTACTTTTCATCCCGGAAAAACATCAAATTAATTCCCGTGGGAGAATGTCGTGTAGTACACGCGGGCGAAGCCGCGGGCGGAAAGCTAGTTATCAATAAATTAAAATTAATGGTCAGTTTCGAAAATTGAGTATGTCGTAATAAAGTACCCCTCTTTGGTTATCGTCAATTTGACTGCTTAGATTTTTTTTAATCTAACGTCCGAATTCTCGAACGCAAATCATCTTTGGGAGCGTCTCAAACATCATGGCATCTCTTTCATACGTTTGACATTTTAAGTGACAGGGCGATGTTTGAGACCATGGAGGTAGACTTAATACTGAGGTAACTGGAGAGTGCAGTACTAACACTTTCTTTTACCACAAATTACACAGTGGCTGTCTTCCGTCTCACCTACACTTTAAAAAAATACGTATGGTCATATGAGACAACTAACAGCCACTACATACTAAATGTCAAATTTGCTTTGTACACTTTTTTATTCAGGGTGAGAACTCCAGTTACCTCAGTATAAAGTCTAATGGTCTAGCTCCATGTTTGAGACGCTCCCAAAGATAAGTAGCGTACGAGTATTAGGGCATTAGTCACTTTTTTAAATGAGATTATAAGCACTACTTAGATTAATGTTGATTGATCATAATATTATCTCTAAAGTTTCGTTGAATTCGGAGTTCACATGTCCAAGAAATCCCCAAATATCTTTGTATGATAATTCCAATTTCCTACAATTTTCCCAATAAAAAAGGGCAATTTCATAGGTAAACACCTATTATTAAATGACGAACAGCCAAAATAGCTATGAGTAAGAAGACAAAAAAGCAAGGGCTCATAAATACAGGCGAGCGGCACTTTGTTGACGACGACTGGCAGCCATCGCCGTCGTCGCCGTCACCAACTGTTTCATTTCGTTTTCAGTTTCATTTATTAAAAAAAATAGGGAAATTGTTCATTTTTAGTGACATTTGCTATCTCCATCACAGAATAATATTTGTTCTCCATTTTGCTCTGTGAGGCACAAATTAGTGTATCTTAAGATACATGTATTTCTTAAGATACACTAATTAAGCTTAACAGGTCTTATTGAGATCGTCTAGTCATCTATACTAATATTATAAAGAGGAAAGATTTGATTGTTTGTTTGTTTGCATCAAATAGACTCCGAAACTACTGGACCCTTCTAATGGTCAAAAATTCTTTGACCATTAGAAAGCTTCATTCTTCCCGATTGACATTGGCTATATTTTATCTCGATACTGCCACGGGAACAGGTACTACGCGGGTAAAACCGCGAGGATCTGCTAGTCTTCTATTTGGGGCACCTTAAAAAAAGTTACTTTGTTCCTGAAATTTTTCAGGAATAGGCCTGCCATTTTAGTGTAACTCGGGGATTTTAAACGCGTGTTACGCGGTCCCTGTGTAATTGAGTTAACAGAATCCACAGATAGGCATATCAGGCGTCGGGCCCTCCACATTATGACCCAGTTGACGGCGAAGAGAGCAAGAAGTGAGGGGTTTAGTGGGTATTCCCCCTCCCTGATCCCCCATCGAGTACCTGACACTGGATGGAGGATCAGGAAGTGGCCTGGTGAGTCCCACATAACCACCGTCCGCACACCGCACGCGGACGGGGTATGCGTAAATGCATTCCCCTCACTATAAAAAAAGGCATATCAGGCGCGGGCGAATGGCGCCGAGAATCTATTTTTGTAGATCCGGGGGCACCGGGCCACAAAAATAAAATATCGGTTTGCAGCATCATGACATAAAAAAATATATATAGTACAAAAAATATATGCACTATGATGGTTAAAAGTTTTTGGTGTGTCACGATGGAGAAAGATTAACCTAGCTTAGAGTACTTTGGTTATAGTTGGTGGCATGAAAAAAAACCTCCACCCTGTATCTGATTTCGAAATTGTGGAAACGATTCGTACCTCAGCAGAGTGGACGTTTGTAGCGAGTAGTCACTCCCAATTAAAAGCATGGAGACAGAATCGAGTGGACCATCTTAGACGGGACTTTCACTCTCAGATAATAGCAGTATGCTGAGGCGGGTTATTTGATAGCCCACACACTTATCCCTTCTTATCTTGTTTTAATCTTTCAATAGTAATAGTTTAAGTTTTTAATTGTTTGTGCTTAAATTCTTTTTGTTTGCTTTATGTTATTTTATTTTTGTGTGTGAGACCAATAAATGCTTTTCTTTCTTTGTTCTTCTTTCAATTGCTATAGACCAAGTACAAAAAACTGTTGTTAAGATAATTGTGTAGTAAACTATACCATCCGTTCAAAGCTGTAAAATCGCTGCTGTCAAATATCTTTTGAATTTTAGTTCCTTATACGACCACAAGAATCACAAGAGGCTGCTTTAGTTTTCATTCAAAATAACATGATCACGTTAACCATTACCCTAACGATAGTTTTTCGTATTGGGGGTACAAATATTGTAAGATGGCTTGAAACCTTCTGGTAATACGGCTTTATGTACGCGAAAAATGTTTTCGAAGACCTAGGGGCCGATGATCAGGCAATCGAGAAAAGTTCACATTTAAAAGCTCGAAATTCAAATATAACACAGTTTTTGTATTGTCAGAACTTCACAATCGAAAAAGTTAGATCGAAAACCAGTCGAACGCTACGAGTGGTACAAACCAATACTTAGATGTTCGTGTAGGAACTTAGCTGTCAAAATGAATTTGTTGACATGTGGGACAGCTTAGAGTGCTCGTCAGATAAGTCTGCGCGCGGTAAAAATCGAATACTAATCTTTTCTATAACATTAGAACAAAAAAATGCACTGTAACTAGCACCAAAAACGCGCCAGTCACGCGCAGAGTTTCCTGACACACACTCTAGTTTGTTTGAAACGTTCTAACTTTTCAATAGAAACCACAAACAAAATGTTCGACATACGAATTACCACACTGAAAAAATTCGAATGCATGAGAATCGGGCCCCAAGTCGCGGATGGCTCGTAGTTACCCATACTATTTAAAGGTGAAAGATATTATTTGCACGTCGGAACTAAACCAATTGTGTTTACTTAGGGCATCGAAATAAATAAGTCATTGAAAAAAGACATGAACGCTACTTTTTGTCGTAAAATATAACATAGAGCGCGATGTATGTAACTGAATTCTATGCACACAAGGTCGCTAGTGGAAATTAATCCATATTATAAGTAATCTATTCTATTTATGTACTAATACTTTTTTATGAGAGTGAGGAGATTGCAAAAATGCAAATACAAAAAAATCAAAAGTTACTTAAAGTTACAAATGATACTTACATTTGATTTTTTGTTCGTTTGTAATTTTTGTTATGGATAAAAACTACTAGACCAATCACGACAAAAACCTACATTATTCCTGAGTGAAATAGGCTATATTTCATCTCGATGTTCCCACGGGAACGGGTACCACGCGGGGTAAAACCGTGGGGAGCCATTAGTAACTAAAAAGACATTCATCATTACCTAAGTACTATTATTTAAGTTACGTGCCCACTGAAAACTGACGCTTAATTTATTTTCCCGGAAATTACTTTAATTGTTGTAAAGGAATGCGTTCGCATGTGCAGTCGAGTCGTGCCGACCAGAGTGGACATTTGTAACGCGAAGTCACTCACTACGGGATTATAAACATGGAGTCATTATAATTTTTATTGCGAATCTCCACGCAACATCTTTATAATGTGCATAATGATTCAGTAATTTGTACTAAGTTGTTTTGATTTACTGGTCTTTGCACTTTTTGCTTTTAATAAATAGAATTGTTGTAAAACGAGAAGCTAACTTTTTATTTCGTTAAAAGTTTATTAAAACAAATGTGAAAAGGATATTTTATTATTATCGAAAATAAGTATTAGAAATAATGGACCCGTCTCACAACTAGCTCCGATAGATATTTATATTTTATGGTTACAGATATATATATATATTTGCATTAAATATATTATGTATATTTCATGAATCTTGTAATGTGATATAAATCTTCTATTGTAATAGAAAGTGACCTAATACTTGTGAGAAGGTAATTTTTCAATTTGACGACTCTGTATGAAATAAAATAGGGAGAAAAAGATTGCCCTTGACGAGCTTCTTGCCGGTTCTTCTCGCAAGGTCACGCATCGCTACACAAATCCTACAGCGGGAGATAGGATTTGTGAACCGATGGCGTAGTTTCTTTGACGTTCATAAGTGTTGTAATTTCATTCTATTATTGTTAAAGAAATTTTGAATTAACTAGTACGGTCGACAGGTAGTTTCAGATAGAAAAAGGTCGGAATTTGACAAAACTTGGTGATGTAGTTCAAGGATGGTTAAATAACATTTTGGCTTGTTTTGGACTTCGAGGACCCTGTGCGAAAAGAGGAGGGGGGTAAAATGTACCCCAAAAGGGGTATTTTAGGTTATATCTCGTAGAAGACTTATAATATCGAAAACTGTCATTCAAAAAAGTTGAAGCCCATTTAATCCTGCGTAGAATAGGACCAGATTAATATTTTTTTCGACTACCCGTTCTCATGCTAATGTTCATCAAATTCGAAAAAATTTACATGTTTGGAAGTGTCTATATTTCAAAATATATACTATGTGAAAAAATGGTTAAGTAAACCTTTTCTTTATTTTTAAAGACCTATCTATAGATAGACACCCCACACGAATAGGTTCGAGGTTTTTTTTAGTTTTATTTCCGTGTATGGGAAGTCTCCCTTTATTTTTTTATTTTCATTTGAAAATTGTAAGCCGGTTTACAGAATACAACTACCCACGAAGTTTTAAGTGTGTAGTCTTAATAGTGTTGGAACAAAGTGGCTGTTAAAACCTAGGGCAGTAAATTGACAGGATATTGGGCAACAAAAAAAGCTATCTCCCAAAACTACACACTTAAAACTTCGTAGGTAGTAATAAATAATGTATTTTGTAAACCGTTTTAGAATTTTAAATTGAAAATTGAAAAAAAAACTAAGGGAGGGCTCTATACATGGAAGTAAAACTTTTTTTTCCTGTGGGGTGTCTATAGATAGGTCTTTAAAAATAGAGGAAAGGTTTCTTTAACCTTTTTTTCTCAATGTAAATATTTTGAAAGATGCGTTGAAATTCAGCTTAAATTTGTCCAACTTTGATGAGCATTAGCATGAGAACGGGTAGTCCAAAAAATGCAGGGTTAAATGACCTACAAGTTTTATGAATGACAGATTTCGATATTACAAGTCCTTTACGAGATATAACCTAAAATACCCCTTTTGGAGTACATTTTTACACCCTCCTCTTTTCGCACGGGGTCCTCGAGGTCCAAAACGGGTCAAAATTTTATTTAACCATCTCTGAACAACATCACCAAGTTTCATTAAATTCCGACCTACTTTTCATTTCGAATATAAGGAAAGTAAATACACTCTGCTTTTCATCCCCGTCTATAAGAAAAGCAATAAAGACAACTAAAACTATCTAGAAAAATAAAAGAAAGGTGGCGGGGGGCTTCGCTTTCTCTGTTTTTTCTATTGACAAAAAAATTGAAGTTCTGAAACAACAAAAAAAATTTGTAAACAAAAAAAAAATTTTTTTTATGTCTATCGGATGCTTCCTAACTTTCTCCGGAGTACCATAGGGGGTTGAAAATGTTGTTAGGTTTTAGCTACGCTACGAGACGCACCGTTTTTGAGATATTCTCGTTTTTATAAAATTCATTTTTTTTATTTTGCAAGTCCCGTCCCCATACAAAATTAGTTGCAAACTTTTTCATTGCCGATGAGGTAACTCTATGGTTGACTGTAACCAAATTCAGTTCTATTCTTAAAATTCATTTCCACCCTAGGGTGAAACGGATAGTTTTGGACCCGCTGCTCAGTTTAAATATACATCACTTTCCGAATCTGTGAGATGAAAAATAATTTATTCTTTGACCTCACGACACCAAAAAGTAAGAAAAAATACACTTGTTGCAAACTAGAAAATACACAACATACAAAAACGCGACGTCGTGTGGTGTGATACCACACGACGTCGCGTTTGTTATTTTTAATTTCTTTCGCCCAACTCAGTATATGCAACAGGTTTGGAACTGCTGCACTGATATTATGTTGAGCCACTGACTTCTATTAGAGGTTAGGTTACAAAAAAACATAAAGACACACAGACACAGATTATTAAATAATCAGTGAGTTGAGCGCAGTAGTGACATCAGGACACAAATAAAAATAAAAAAATAAATACGTACTTTGAAAAACTATAAAAACACACTTTTATAGGAACAGACTAAAAAGTACAAAATAACCGTCTATTCAGTAACTGAAATTAAAAAGCGTGGTGCGCGTTGTCAATATTAAGTACTTGAATGCATGCTTTGCCAAGGGCGCACCACGCTTTTTAATTTCAGTTACTGAATAGACGGTTATTTTGTACTTTTTAGTCTGTTCCTATAAAAGTGTGTTTTTATAGTTTTTCAAACTACGTATTTATTTTTTACTTTTTAGTTTAACAAATGGCAAGCTATGGATGGGGATGGGAATCAATTTCACAGTCCATTCATGTGTCTACCCACCCCGTTAACATTATAACTCAAAGGCGTGATTGTATGTATTTAGTTTTACAAATTCAAGTGAAGTCTATTAGTTACCAGATGCGGGAGCCGAACCCTTACTTCCTCCCTGTTCATCATCAGACCCTAACCACCAACTGTAGCGAATAGGTCTCATCAGAACGAAACAAATGAGCCCAAACTCGAGGGGTATCCTAGTGATCTTAAGGAGTGCGACTGACTTCCTCCCTGCTCCATCATCAGACTCTCACCACCAAGTGTAGCGAATAGGTCACATCAGAACGAAACAAATGAGCCCATCTCGAGGGGTTTCCTATTGGTCATTAAGGAGTGTCACTGGCTTCTTTCCTGCTCCATCATCAGACCCTCACCACCAAGTGTAGCGAATAGGTCTCATCAGAACGAAACAAACGAGCCAGAACTCGAGGGGTTTCCTATTGGTCATTAAGGAGTGCCACTGGCTTCCTCCCTGCTCCATCATCAGACCCTCATCACCAAGTACAGCTAATAAGCCTCGTCAGAACGAAACAACGGTGCCTAAACTCGAGAGGTTTCCTAGTGGTCATTAAGAAGTGCCACTGGCTTCCTCCCTGCTCCATCATCAGACCCTCACCATTAAGTGTAGCGAATAGGTTACATCAGAACAAAACAAATGAGCCTAAACTTGAGGGGTTTCCTAGCAGCCATTGAAGAGTTCTATTGCCCACCTCTTGACTCCATCATCAGATCAGCTCGATGGTCGCAAATTATTGTATTGTCATCAGATTCATATAGACTTGCAAAGTTTCAAATCAATACGACAATTAGAAGTAGGTTAAAATTGAATTCCAAGATTTTCTTACATTGTGACTTAGTTACAAGTGAAGCTAATAAAAGCTAATAAAAATAAAGACACTCACACATAGACACAGATTACTTTAAGTAGTAGATTGTTTCATCGAGCGCAAAGTGCATCAATTACTCACTTTAGCAAGGTGCGTAATCTACTTTTCTTTCAACTACCAATATACCTACCGTGATAAAATATACGTACTCAAAATAAAAATTCAAGTCAAAGTTTTACAATGGTACAAAATGCGTGCCATTAGTTTTTTTTCTTTTCGCCAAGTCGGTTTTATCATCCGATTTTATTTTCAGCCAGTATCTTTTTGATCTAATGCATACATTTTATGTTAAACTTAATGGGAGACAGTAAACCTCTGTGGTATATTAATATCTTTAAAAAAACAGTGCAATAATGTAAAACAGTGCAATAATGAGATATTTTCATATAACATTTCTGCACAGTTTTGGTTATAAGCAAAAAAGACGTACTTTGTGATCGGTTTTGTAGTTATTAATGATAACATTATTACGTAGTTGGAAGAAAAAATAATTACTCACAGATTACAAGTAAAGTACCCGGCGGTATTTACAGTCAATACATTATCACACAGAGAAATAAAAAAAATTATTTTAGCATGAATGATTTAAAAATTTACCTTATCTGTGAGACAGCTCAAAAAACAGCGGAAGACCTTACAAGTCAAAGCTGTTAAATAGCTATATAAAAAGGCACTTAAAAAAAGAATAGCAACTACTAGTATGTACATGCTAAAAACATAATCAACAAACTTATGCTCTGTGAACAACAACAAACAAAGAAAAAAAATGTCTAACCTTTACAGTGTGCCACAAATTTGTGCGTCACATTACATCCAAACAAACAAGTTAAGAATACAAACAAAGTGGTAAAATATACAATATCAAAAAACAAAAAGTAGGAGCGAGCTAAGTGCAAGGAATATAAGGAAACTCACCGAAACAGATATACCTAGAGAGTAGTCTGTACCTAAATCCGTAAAGTTTAAACCCTCGCAATAAGCCATAGTAAAGTAGTTTTTCAGTTGTTTCGTACTAATCCGGATGGCAAGTTGGATGTACCAGGAACCGTCGAAAAGTTTCATTCCTAAATAGAAAATAGATTTTACTTAACTTCCGATACCTATAGTAAACTTTTACGTTCCTTGGTTTAATTAGGATAGTTTACTGTCGCTTTTAAAGCGTAGAAGTGTCCTCTAATCTTCATAACAGAACAAAACGCTAAAAAAGGTTTGTATTAATGTTCGCTTGTATGAATACTCGAACGCTACTCAACCATAGGAGCGTCTTAAAAATAATGGTGTCTTTTTCGTACATTTGATATTACAGTTACAGATAATGACAGTTTTTAGTTATGCGACAGGGCGATGTTTGGGACACTCCTAAAGTTAAGTAGGTAGTAACGTATTCGGGCGTAAGTCTACGAAGCATTCTGAAATAAGTAGTAACTTTAGCGCTTGTGGTTAGAAGAATCAGTACTGAATATATAACGAGTATACGGATGTTAACACCCAGACACAGAACAAAGACAAATGTGAATGTGATGGCCTTGGATCAGTAGCACAACTAACCTCCACTGTGGTCTAGTGGTTTCCACCACTGGTTTCAGACCCAGAGGTCCGGGTTCGATTCCTAGTAGGGGCACATATTGTATTCGGTTTGGTAGGTGGTAGGATTTGTTAAGTCTACCTGGCTAGCTACTACCTTCTTATTGAGTCTGTGGGATTCGGATTTTGCGTTCCAGAGTAGGCCCTCAGGTCTCCTTATGGTCATCCACTGTTGGGTATAGGTCATATTAGAAGCTAATATGCACGCCATCCTGCTCTATCTTAGGCTTCTTGCATCCAATTCTTTCACCTTAGTGATGTCATCCATCGACCCACCCCTTCGATCAACAATAATACTATAAGATGAAGGCTCACGGACTAAATCAAAACTTTCTATGTCACCTGTTAATAATGCGTCATGCTCGTGAACGGGTGCTGCCAGTGGGTGGGTCTGCTCATGTCTACTTGTGTTAAAGGTGTTCGGGATATGGTTTATAATAGTATTATATAGTTTTATGAGCAAGCTGGTGTGTCTCATGGTAATTTTGGTACCCGTGTCTTACAGTTACAGCAATTTTTCTAATAATTGTATTATTTATTCAAAAAATCCTTTTATTTGTTACTAGCAGCCGCCCGCGGTTTCACCCGCATGGTACCCGTTCCCGTGGGAATATCGGGATAAAATATAGCCTATGTCATTCGAGAAGACTGTAGCTTTCTAACGGTGAAAGAATTTTCTAAATCGGTAAAGTACTTTTTGAGTTTATTCGTTACATACAAAAATACAAATCTTTCCTCTTTATAATATTAGAATAGAATACTTATAGATTTGAATATACGGCGTAGCTTGCAGTTTCCTTTTTATTAATCCTATAATATAATGTGAATAAGATTAAGATAGTGTGTCCATTAAACTATTTGATTCCTTGTTTAGTTGAAAATTGTTTACTGTTTTAGGTAATAAGCAAAATTGTACTTAATTTAAGCGGTATTCTGTATCGTGATGGAAAGTAAACTTAATATTATGTGAAGGTCATTTTTCAAATTTGGCGACTCTGTATAAGTTAAAACAGGGAGAAAAAAATAGCCCTTGGCGAGTTTCTTGCTGGTTCTTCTCGCTACAAGGTCTCCTGCCGTAGGATTTGCGAACCGATGGCGTAGTTTCATTGACGTTCATAAGTGTTGTTAAACAAACCTAAATTGAATAAAAGATATTGAATTTTGATTTTTTTTAATTTTAATGTTACGATCTAAATCGTCATAAATGACAGGAACTACTTATAAATAATATATTATACGCGCAAGTGGCTCAAGTGGGCGTAATTATTTGCTCAGCCGTGCTTGTCACTCCAACTATTTATATCTAGACCTAGGTGTTATTGTTGATCAAAGAAAATTGATAAAAAAAATGTTTTATTCCTTTACCACTTTTTTGTTACAAATAACAATGTTAGTTAAGTTTTAAGTTGGTATCAGAAAGAACTACTTTTCCATAGTATGGGTTTCTCATTCTAAGTAGGAAGGTACTTAATTAATCACCAAATCTTGAGAGATGTAAAATATCTACAATTATTATGACATTTGACATAAATTCTTGTAAAATCCACTAAAAAAATGTAAAAATAGTGAAAAAAATATTTTTTGAGACCTCTGACCCCTGGCGCAGAAGGCGCCGGAGGCGAAGGAAGGTATGCGGCAGGTCCAGTCGGTGACAGTTGAAACAATTTTTAAGTTGATATGTCCTATGGATACCACTTTCGGGGTTAATGAAACTACATTAGTTAATATTTTTTAAATATTTACATATTTGAGGTATTTGTTGATTTAGGGGGTCAAGTCAGGTTATGTAATTAATACAATAAAATCAAAATAAGGTGTGTTTGCGCAGTGTTTGTGTATGTTTGTTACTGTGTGTAAAATATGCTATGCCTATTCAAACATTTGTAATCGTTATCTCCGTTCGTTATTAGATCTCATGTACCACCCACGACAATCGAAAATCACAATAATTCCAACTTTTTGAAATGCTTGATTATTTCATTCGAATGCGAGTTAACAATAGGCGGCTAATTGTAGGTTAGCGTGTGAGCTTACGTGTTTATCGAGCATTATGCGACGAAATGTAGTTACGCCAACTTGTACGTAACTCAAAGGAAAGTTATTATAGAGGAACTTACAACGGAGAGCTTGGTAAACACTCCCGCAATGGTAAACTTCAACCACAAAGGTCAGTGAACAATAAACGATATTAAACTTATAACGTGCAGTTTGAAGTCAAAGAAGGTAAAGCCTAAATTAATCGTAAGTAACAAATAAGATAATCACAATAAGACGCTAGCAACCTTCAGAAGGTGTACAGAGAACTGGACATCATGCAGAGGCTGGATCGTCCTCAGATAAGAGCTCTATCAGGTAAGAAACACGACAACTTTATTTTAACTTTAGGGTAGAAACATACTCTCTTATAAAAAAAACACTTTAATCAATCAAATCTAAGTAGATTTGATATTAAGTAAAACGACTTTTACGAATAATTAACGCGCGATTTATTGTCTGTCACGTACTTATTAACGAAACGTCGGGATAATAAAAAGCCTAAAAATAACACTTAAATATTTACAAGACTGAATATAAAACGAGCCTTAATTATACGTAAAAGTTGTTTAGATTTTGTAAATTTATGTTGTTTTGATTATATGCCAATCCATACGTTTCAGTTTGAGATAGGTTCTTTAGAAAAATTTAAGTCAGTAAAAACGTCGAATCTATATATATAAAATTCAAAGTCCTGACTGACTGACTGACTGACTGAGATATCAACGCACAGCCCAAACCGCTGAACCTTCAGAGACTTCAAATTTTGCACATAGATACGTTATACAATGTAGGCATCCACTAAGAAAGGATTTTTGGAAATTCCACCCCTAAGGGGGTGAAATAGAGGATGAATGTTTGTATGAAAGTCCGTCAGTTTTGAAGTTAGGATCTTCAAACATTGTATTCAGGCTGGCAATTGAAAATTAATATTTACCTGTGTCAGCGTTTTTGACAATTCTACGCCCGAAGGGGTGAAAAGGGGGATTAAATGTTGTATCTGGAAAGTCCTTCATTTAATTTATTATTTAGGCTTATGGTCGGAAAGTAAAACAAATAAGCAAAAACATCTGTCGTATTTTTTCGAAAATCAACCCCTTAGAGGTTAAATGGGATAAATAAACCTAAAAATCGATATGGATGTCGTTATTGAGGTTTTATGGGATGACGATTGCAAAAATGGCATTTATTTTGACGCTTAACACGCTGAACATGATTCAACCCCTAAAAGGTTGCAATAGGGGTGAAATTTTGATTGAAAAATCAGGGTTAAAATAGACGTTTCAACTTGAAACTTTGTAGGCTTACTTTTTAAAACAAATAGGCAACCCATTTCGTAATTTTCCCAAAATCAAACCCAGGGGGTAAGATAGGGGATGAATATGTGTATAAAAGTCCGTCAGTTTTGAAGTTAGGATCTTAAAATTTTGTATTTAGGCTGGCAATTGAAAATTAATATTTTCCTGTGTCAGCGTTTTTGACAATTCCACCCCCGAAGGGGTGAAGAGGGGGATGAAATGTTGTATCTGGAAAGTTCTTCATTAATCTTATTATTAAGGCTTATGGTCGGAAAGTAAAACAAATAAGTAAGCAAAAACATGTTTCGTATTTTTTCGAAAAACAATCCCTTAGAGGTTAAATGGGATAAGTAAACCTAAAAATCGATATGGATGTCGTTATTGAGGTTTTATGGGATGACGATTGCAAAAATGACGATTGCATTTATTTTGATGTTTAACACGCTGAACATGATTCAACCCCTAAAAGGTTGAAATAGGGGTGAAGTTTTGAATGAAAAAGCAGAGGGTAAAATAGACATTTTAACTTGAAACTATGTAGGCTTACTTCTTAAAACAAATAGGCAACCCATTTCGTAGTTTTCCGAAAATCAAACCCAGGGGCAGGGGGGTGTCACTCCGCAGTTTAGGTACGTTCGGACGGCAGGCGTATGGCATAGAAATTAGGTCCGCAAAAGAGCTAGAATATATGCGAAAGAAAGAGATGCAACGACAACGAGTGGCCGTTCGTAATTTGCCTGCGCCGTACAAGCTGAATTCTACTTTATTGCTTTATAGTTAGAGTTGCTATTTATTTAAATGACTTAGCGGAGTGACAAATCAAAAGTACAAAAAAAAAGTATCTGTTACATAGTAACTATTTAGTAATCTGTGCCAGGGGGTAAAATAGGGTATAGAAACCTAAATCATCTTTAGTACCCTAAAAGTTCTTGGTACCTAAACTACTCAGAACTAACTTTTTGATTGTGAAACAGACACTTATTATTTACTAGCTTCCGCCCGCGACTTCGTCCGCGTGGACATTTGAGAAAATACTTAGGGGACCAATAACCAGGATAAAAAGTATTCTATGTTTTTATTTCATAAAAATCCGATCAGCCGTTTTTACGTGATTAGGCGGGTCCTCCCTCACCAAGTGAGCAGCCTCGTGCGAGGCCCGCCGCACGTGGCAAACGTTCTGCCTCGCGCGAGGCTGCTCGCTTGGTGACGGTAGGTAGTTCATCTTAAGTTTTCATTGCATATCAATGAAAATCGATTACCTTACAATATTAACTATCTATTATTAGTTCGTATTAATATTGAACTGGACAAAAAAAAAATCATCATTAAAACACAAGAAATAAGCTCTGACCAAACAGCATGCAACCAAGCATCTACGAAACGGGAGCAGGGACTTCCGCCTTCTTTCGATGGATAAGGAGAATTTGACCATGACTGCCATAACCGTAATGCGGATTACCCTTAGAAGTTTCAGCAATAATTTTGTCTATGATATTTATAATACACTAAATGAATTTTTATAAAATCCTAATTTTAAGATTTCTCCCCACCAAAATATCGTTTAAGATTATGAGTAGTGTAGTAAACCCATCTTTATCATAAATCTTCTCAGCTGTATGCAACAATATAGCTTGTTACGACATTTTGTTATTATCACAGTCTCGTACGTTCCTCCGTCTGAGATTACAATGTGGTAGATGCTATTTGCAGACTACTAACTAAATAGCAATCTGGTCCCCTACAAAAAACTGAAGTTGGATGACTTTTAATGCCTCTAGACGGTGTTATGAGACAACTTTTATTCCGAACCCATCCCCACTGCTGCAGGGGCAAAGCAGGCCTAATTTATGGATGGATATAGAGAATATGCCATGACCCACCACGCGTGTCTGATGCAGATTCCTTTTAGATGGTTTATCAATTTTTTGTCTATTTTACGGAATTTTATAAAATCCTTATTTAAAGATACTTATCTCCACCAGAATATCGTTCTAAACCCATTTTTGAACACATAAATCCGCTATCTTCTCAGCTCTATGCAACTATAAAGTTTGTAACGACTTTATTATCACATGTCACGTTCCTCCGTCTGAGATTACAATGTCGTAGATGCTATCTGCAGACTACTAACTAAATAGCAATCTGGGCCCAATACATAAACGTAGTTGAATGACTTATATTGCATGAGACGCTGTTATGAGATATTATTTAAGTTTGGAGAAACTGTATCTAAAGACCCACTTTGCTATACTGTTTGAGCACCAGTGTCCCTTTCGATAATGTACTGTCTGTCTTAAAAGGGAGTTTTTTTTATATAGGTACTGAACGCTCACAATTGTTAGGCAACATGTTGACTAATTTCATAATAATAACAATCATAATTATGAATATTATAAATAATGAATTTAAATATAAAGATTGTTACGAGTACATAGCTATAACAATGACTATCAATGATACATTTGTGTATCCTAAACTAGGTTGTCCCACGTCACCTCGCCTCACGTAACTCATTCGAACTCGGGTGAGAGTTGCTATCTACAAACCGCAAGTTAAATTGGTGTTACCTGACTCCAAGATCTATTGAGCTCCAGATTGCTGTAATCTCTTATTTGTAAAACGATCCGCCTGTAAAGTGTATGGAAATTGAATTACTCTTATCTGCGCGTTCATTCTCGAACTTTTCTTTTGATTCGTTAACTCAAATGTATCGGATGTTGTGAAGTTGTCACATAATTAAATGGGATTTATTGGTGGGGGTTTGTGTACGTATTGGACTATATTTTTATTTCAATATAAAGTAAATTGGACCTAACTCCATATAATAAAACGAGAACTCGTTTTTTTAGATAAAATACAAGAAAACCTGGGTGCCTACCATCAACTTTATGACAGCGATTCAAAAATAGCGCGATTCAGAATAGGTTCCTAAAATGAATCGCTTTCTTTCGTACTCTGACCTTCTAAAAACTGGATCGCAAATGAATTGCTAAATGTTAATGACCGAACGATTTGTGTCCTTTTTCTTCTACCCGTCTCTTTCACTCGATTCTGTCATGCCCGGAGAGTGAGAGGGACGGGTATAACCTGCAGGTGACATGTTAAATCGACCGGGTTATAAGTCAAATAAGAGTTTCTGACAGCTTAGCGGCTGTGAAATGTCATTGATCGATCACTGAATCGCTGTCATTGATATTAAGCTGTCGTGGTACGAATAAGCGAAGCAGATCAGTTTAGGTTCCTAAACAAAACCGTAATAAGAGTTGATGGTAAGCACCCTGTACCCTTAGCATGAAAAACTAAAGTTATCGTAATCGTATGAATTTGTACGAAAACCAGAGCAGCGCGTCTTTCAGTCGTATCGTAAGTACTTATAACGAACAAAAATTCAATAGAATACCTATATTAGATAACATCACTATATTATAATAATAAATAATAATAAATAATAAAAAAAAAAGTCAACGTGACAGAATCATTCTTTTCCCATTTTATTCCATTTTATTGATTTTATTCGGTAATATTTTATGTAAAGGTCAAAATTCGTATTTAACTGTAGTACCATAATATTTATTACCTTGCATCGATACCAAAACAAAAAGAAGATTACATTACATTGCAATATTTTTAAAAATGAATCCCTGTATGACAGTGTCATACTTCACAACAAAACCTGAATATAAAACCTGAAATATGAATGAATAAATAGATGTTGACGAGAAGCCAAACAGCACGTCTACCACCTCCGGGCTCGTCACCTCACTCCGCCTCGCAGTTGTCGGCAACTGCCTTAGTGCCGTGTGTTCAGCTGACATCTGCAGTTGCGTCGAGCGATAGTGACGAGTACTTCTCTCCGCCGACGTCGCCACCGCCTGTACGCCGGTGGTGCCGGCCACCGAAGAGTTTGGGGCTTCTGGGGCAAACGGCTCCGGTCAGGGCCCCCGCTCCCGGTGGAGTGCAGCGCATGCGATGGACAATTTCCATCAATGAAAATGTCATGCGCGCATATTTTGAGGCAACAGAGGCAGGAACTAATCTTACTGCGTATCGTGTTCGGATGCTTTCTCTGTTTCAGGCTCTCGAACCATCTATCAACGTTTCGGCTCAACGACTGTCGGATCAGGTGCGAGCCATTCAACGGGGTCACTTGTTGGATGACTCTGTACTTGATCGGCTCCGTACAGAGGTGCAACGTAACCGTATCATTACTACTGCATCGCAGGCGGCAACTCAAGCTTCTGTCGCGGCCACATTGCAAGCTGACGTTGCTGATAGTGATGGTGGAGATGATATGGTTACTACTGTAAGTCCCCAATACAATGATATATTGAGGAGTACTCTTGAAGATGTAGTTCGGGAATTTCGATCGACCTCGGTTCACCTTAGACCTCGGCTTCCGCGTTTTCCCATGCACAAAAAAAATAGGGCACTGATGTGTGCTTTAGATTTGCTACTACCAAATTACCTTGATAGTAGTGAAGACCTGGCTGATACTCATTCGATCCTGTACTGTGCGGCTATTACAGCTTGTCGTGTTGCTCATGTAAAATTTCCAAATACTGACCCAGCAACACGCCCTCGCCTGGCTGTACCAGCCTGGCAGTGTAGGATTGAGCGTCGTATCAGTGAGGCTAGGGTACTCATCGGTAAGCTCAGCTGCTTTAGGGAGGGCAACATGCGCCCTAGGGTCATGCGCTTTGTGAAACGTGCATTCTTGGGGACTGGTATTAGTCCTCAAAATTATATTTCATGTGTCACAGAGCGCATCGATTTCCTGAAGCAGAAAATTTGTGCATGGGCTAATCGTATTCGAAGGTATAGGGTGCGAGTCGATCGCTTTACTCAGAACCGCATGTTCGAGAGAGATCAACGATGTGTTTATGCATCCTGGGAGCGATCGGATCAAAGTGATACTGATATGCATCGGCCGGATGATAATGCCATGATTTCTTTTTGGCACAACATCTGGTCCGTGCTCTGAAGGCGCGTGGATGGAGGATGTTGAGCGTTCGTGTGAGCTTATACCTGATATGAATGAAGTAACCATTGACTACCAAGACGTAGTTTGTGCAGTTCGTTCCTTACCCAACTGGAAATCTCCAGGCCCGGATGGACTGCACAATTTCTGGTATAAATGGTTACCTAGCTCGCACGTTTGCTTAGCATCTCAATTTCAATGTGCTTTATTATCTCAATCGCTTCCAGAATTTATGACAACAGGCATAACCCATCTGCTCCATAAATCTGGTAGTACTGCGGAACCCAAAAACTATAGACCTATCGACTGTTTGCCAACAATTTATAAAATTCTCACGTCCATTTTGAGGTCGAAGATTAATAAACACATTAATCAAAATTCTATTATGGTCGCCTCTCAGAATGGATGTAGGAATGGGGCCCGTGGTACTAAGGAGCTACTCCTCATTGACATGGCTATTAACCAACAGGTTCGTCGAAACCGAAAGAACCTGTCGACTTCCTGGATAGATTATAAGAAGGCCTATGATTCCGTGCCGCATTCGTGGCTCATGAGGGTGCTGGAGTTGTATACAATAAATACAACTCTACGCATTTTCTTGATATCGTGCATGCGAAAATGGAGAACGGTCCTTTTCTATCCAGGATCTCGACGGATTCTAGGTCAGGGCGATCCTATAAAAATAGAGCGAGGTATCTTCCAGGGTGACGGTTTGAGTCCATTGTGGTTCTGTCTGGCCTTGAACCCTCTGAGTACACTTCTCGAGAGTTCAGGGTTAGGCTATCGTTTACGGAGAAATGGTCAAGTAATATCACACCTGCTGTACATGGATGACCTGAAACTATTTGCCCATAGCAGCTCTCATTTGACAGCGTTACTGAAGGTTACTGAAGCTTTCAGTAATGCCATTAAAATGGAATTTGGTGTGGACAAATGTGCAGTCATGCATGTAAAGCGTGGTCAGATAATGGAATCTACGGGTATACAACTCTCGGATTCTATTCATCTTAGATCTCTCTCCGTAAACGAAACCTATAAATATTTAGGTATGTCACAGGCATTAGGCATCAACGATGCTGACATGAAACAGTCGTTGCGTGAGCGTTTCTTGGGGCGCCTTTCAAAAGTCCTTAAAAGTCTTTTGTCTGGCGGAAACAAGGTTCGCGCATACAATGGATGGGTCATGCCGGTACTGATGTATTCCTTTGGCATACTTTAATGGACTCAAACTGAACTGGATGCCCTGGATAGAAAAGTTCGTACATTGCTAACAGCACACCGCATGCATCACCCACGTTCATCGACCATGAGATTGTATATCCCGCGGAAGTGCGGTGGTCGTGGCTTCTTAAATGCTAAGACATTGCATAACCGCGAGATATGCAATCTTAGGGAGTATTTTCTCCAAGTCGTTGACAATGGACTGACTCCTCTATTTTTAGCAAAAGAAAACTGGCGCAAACCTGTAGTACTTAGTACTTCCGACCGCAGCACTGTGTGGCAAAGCAAGGAGTTACATGGCAGATTCTACCGGGCTCTCCATGGGCCCGACGTAGATTTATTAGCCTCAGTATCCTGGCTCCGTTTCGGTGATCTTTTTGGTGAAACCGAAGGTTTTGTCTGTGCAATTATGGATGAGGTTGTGATGACGAATAACTACCGAAAATATATCCTAAGGGATGGCACAGTGGATATTTGCCGAGCGTGTCATCGTCCGGGTGAATCCCTTAGGCATATAATCTCCGGTTGTTCTCGTCTCGCAAACGGCGAGTATTTGCATAGACATAACCAAGTGGCCAGGATAATACACCAACAACTTGCTCTGAAACATAGTCTTGTGGCATCCGAGGTACCGTACTACAGGTATGCACCAGAACAGGTCCTTGAAAATAGCCATGCCACATTGTATTGGGATCGATCTATCATTACAGACAGGACTATTGTAGCTAATAAGCCTGATATTGTATTGATAGATCGACACGAACGCCGCGCGATAATTGTTGATGTCACTGTTCCCCATGACGACAACCTTGTGAAAGCTGAAAAAGATAAAGAAAACAAATATCTTGATTTAGCTCACGAGATTGTTGACATGTGGGACATTGATTCAGCAATTATTGTTCCGATAGTCATATCTGCCCATGGTCTGATAGCCAAGAGCCTCGATAAACACCTTAAGAGGCTTGCGTTAGGTGGATGGATCGGGAGTCAGATGCAGAAGGCAGTACTTCTGGACACGGCCCGTATAGTGAGAAGGTTCCTGTCTCTGGATCCTTAACCATCGGTAGCCGGGACCTTGATCTTGCTGCCGTTGGGGAACTGCATTTTTGTATTTTTAAATGTTATATTTTTTAGTGTTATACATTGTAAAAATTTAATGTTTAGAAATATAATTTTGTAAGTATTTAAAATGTAATAACGGGAATAATAAAATAAAATAATTATTAGATAACATGCCTTTGATGGAAGTTATAGTTTATTATTACGGTTACCATAAAGACAGTTTATTGTATTAGGGCTAACTGATTAATCATGCCAGCCACTTGAGTAAATAAAATTGGTATTAGCACTCACGTAAGTTTAATGTGTTTTAGAGACTCAACTGAGTAAGAATAATATGAAAGTAAGAATAGCCGAACCGAACATGCCGACCCAAATATGAGTGTAGCCAGCCTTAGGCAGAGCTAAAGCTCGTTTAATAAAACAACTTTAATTATTATAGCTATGACTACAGCGTCATATACATTTCAACTTCATTTTATACGTTCTTTCTATCTCTAATTAGATCCTGCACGTTGAAGCCTCACCAGTAGAAAATTCACACTCATTAATTAATGAGATCCGCCGTACAACACATATTAAAAGTTATTATTATCAGTTAACCTTTCGGTCCGGACTTGAACTTTGTAATTCTTGTATACCTACCTAGAACTTTTTTTAGAAAACCTTTTATATTAGTATTAAAAGATAAGTATGTTAAGAACTGTAGTTTAAAAATATGAAACTCCTTTGTGAAGGAATAATACAAATACGCTCCCCTCCAAACGTTTAAAATCATTGTATCAATTTAAGACGTAACAAGTGTACTGTAAGTCATTCGGTTTCCAATAAATCTATGGCCTAGAGATATCGGTTCGAACCGGGCGTCAGACTACAACTGCAAGCGTCGACCCTCGATTTCATACAAAACAAAGAAACATCAACTAGAAACTATTTTAGTATGGCGCGGCGTCATGTCGCTTGCAGGGTGCCTACCATCAACTTTATGACAGCGCACATAGGGGTATTTGAAGGTAAAAGCTGGCCAAAAATATTTTTTGTCTCTAAATGGGTCCATAGGTGTCAATCAACACAAATTTAATGTATTTCATTTATTTCGTCACACATCATAAAAAAAACAAAAATTAAAACAAAATTAAAATTTATTAAAAAAATCGTTTAAATTTCGACGTCACCATTAAGTCCGTGTGTGTTTCTGAATCAGAATAAATATTTGGCGTGACACCAAATAGTCCTGAAAGAAAATAAAGTTCAAAAAATATATAATTTGCATTTTTTTCTCAACTTTCCCTACCTACTAAAAAAAATTATGAAAAATACATCCGCGGTATTCCGCGGCAACTTTTGCATTGAGTGTATTACTGGATCTGTCTTCTTCAATTATATGTATATTTCATTGCATAGCAAAGCTTAGAAGTTAACTAAACCTCTTAAAGATTATATTGAAAACGCCTAAATTCAGATATTTTCTATAACCTTTTGTCCTTTATAATAAATACTAAAACTCAAAGTAGTTTTAACTAGAAACGGTTAAAAATGCATCTACATACCTGGTTTTGACTGATCCATCACAATTTTTTTTTATGCAGTTTCAAAACAAAAAAATATAATAAGTATTGTGAGATGATACTAGGAGAATATCGAATAATCACACGCAGACTTCAATCGAACGGTAACTTCCGACTGATACCAAAGGGCAGCGCGTGAGTCGAGTCAAATACAATGAATGTCACATGATGCGCGATACAATTAGCTATATAAGCCAGCAAATTGTTTTTCAATATCAACGATTACGCGAAAATGATTTTTGGCCAGCTTTTAGGGTCAAATACCCGTTAGTGCAGCGATTCAAAAATAGCGCGATTCAGAATAGGTTCCTAAAATGAATCGCTTTCTTTCGTACTCTGACCTTCTAAAAACTGGATCGCAAATGAATTGCTAAATGTTAATGACCGAACGATTTGTGTCCTTTTTCTTCTACCCGTCTCTTTCACTCGATTCTGTCATGCCCGGAGAGTGAGAGGGACGGGTATAACCTGCAGGTGACATGTTAAATCGACCGGGTTATAAGTCAAATAAGAGTTTCTGACAGCTTAGCGGCTGTGAAATGTCATTGATCGATCACTGAATCGCTGTCATTGATATTAAGCTGTCGTGGTACGAATAAGCGAAGCAGATCAGTTTAGGTTCCTAAACAAAACCGTAATAAGAGTTGATGGTAAGCACCCTGTTGCGGTTCGACCGACGACGCCCAGCGGGCCATTCGCCATAATTCTATGCAGCGCGTCTTCATCACGTTTGGGTCTTGACGTTTGACTGCGTATTGCCGTAATGACATAACGACGCACACGTCACGTAAACCTATAGTCCTATAATCCTGTCTGATCTGGTGATATCCGTTGCAGAGGAACCACTTGCAATAGGAAATTAGCTGTCAAAATAGACAGTCGTATGAAAACTGTTTTAGTTCCAAAAATTATCACCGGAACAGAAAACGTTGTCGCACTGTAAAAGCCGCGCGTTATCAAAAACGGTTTTGCAAGTCAACTGCACTTCAACTGCACGTACACTTGACTAATGCGTCATAGAATTACCGCGATCGGGGCCCAGGTTCCAACTCGTAACTTCAGCAATATTGCAGTATCGTTGTAATGATTTGGCCATATTTAACAAATATATCTTTGTACAGGAAAAATGTGATAATAAAAAACCACGAGCCATATAAGTAGCTTTCAGGCGGGATTCGAACCCGCGCCTCCGGAAATCCGGCCCGATGCTCTGACCAACTAAGCTACCAAAAGGCTTACACGACTCGTCGAATTTTGCTATCACTTGTTACGCTGTAGGCCAGCGCTGCTACGTCAATGTGAGGAAACCCTCGCATCCAAAAGAAACATTTTAACAAATGTTTAACAATCGATTAAAATGAAACAGCCATTAAATTGAGATTTAAAATTATTTTTATGCATTCACAATGCAATTCTGTAAGTATAGAAAAATGTGATAGTAAAAAACCACGAGTCCTATAAGTAGCTTTCTGGCAGGATTCGAACCCGCGCCTCCGGGAATGCGGCCCGATCTTTGTAGTCAAAGTCAAGTCAAAGTCAAAAACTTTTTATAGTAATAGATTTTCAAAATTAAATTCTTTTGAATCATCCAACTTTTTTTTCTACTGTTAAGGCGCTACTCGGAAAAATATGGACTTTTTGATTTAAAACTATAGGACGGTTACAGTTGTTACAAATCTGGTAATAAGATATATATTTCTTCATACCTTTATCTAGATTCGTATAGTTTCAAAAACACGATTTAATGATTTTGCCTCGACACTTTTTCTTTTCGAAAAGACCTCTAAAAATACGAAAAGTCAAGATTATTCTTAAATGGGGTTACTTACACTATTGGAAATTGGTTTAATTAGTGGACACCAATAATATTGAGGATCGTATAGAAGCATTTTTTTAAAATCGCTGTAGTTTTTTAATACGAAGTGATTTTGTGTTTTTTTGCCTAATCTGCAAAATCGGTCTCGCTCCCGCGCGCGTCGTTTTCTCATTGCTATCTCGCTTTAGCACATTTTTTCCGAGTATCGCCTTAAGAGGGCAGTGTGCGTACACAAGCGCCGCCAATACATTTATTTTATACTAGCTGTGCCCGCGACTTCGTTCGCGTGGAATAGCGACTTTCGGCAGCATTTTTCATTTTTTTAGTTACTAAGGTTTTTCGTTTTTTTGTGTATTTATTTTATATATATTAGTTTAGCGCTATGATACATATTAACACATTTAAAAATTATTTCACATAGCCTTCCGCCCGCGGTTTTGCCGCGTGTACTACACGACGTTTTTCCGAGGGAATGTGATATTTTTCCGGGATAAAATTAGCCTATGGGACTCTCTAGCTCCTAAACTATCCACATACTAAAAAAACAGGTCGATCCGTTGCTCCGTTTTGACGTGAAAGACGGACATACAAACAAACACACTTTCACATTTATAATATTAGTATATATTGTATGTCAAAAGAAAATACTTATCACGCTGAACAACTTCTCTTAAAATGCTGTATTTGTATCTCTTATAGTTAAGCTGGGCTGCAAGGGTTCCAAATCAGGAGTACCAGACTTTCGATATTTTTCCGTCTATAGAAAATGTCCATGACGTTAAACAACTTTTCTTAAGACGCTATGTTTGTATCTCATATAGTTTAATCTGGCTGCTAGGGTTCCACATCACGTGTACCAGACCTTCAAACTTTGTACGTCAATAGAAAGTGCTCATCACGTTTAACAATTTTTCTCAAAACGGTATTTTTATATCTCTCATAGTTTGGCTGGACTGCTATGGTTCCACATCAGAAATTGCGATTTAAAAATAAATTATAGCTATATGTTGGCAAGGACCAATAGCTGTATAACAAAAAAACTTTCATCAAAATCCGTTCCGTAAACTTTTTTGCCGACGTCATCACACGAAAAAATTCATCCCCTGTTTTCACCCTCTTTAGGGTAGTTTTTTTTACAAACTTTGAATGTCGTATTTATTTATCTAATCAAAAGCCTATAAAATAATTTTGACGCTTCTAGCTTTAAAAATGACGTAATTTCCATACAAACTTTCATCCCCTATTTCAACCCCTTACAGCCCTTTGTTCACATAAAAAAGTGGCCTGTGTCCTTTCTCAGGCTCTAGACTATCTCTGTACCAATTTTTATTCAAATCGGTTCCGTAGTTTAGGCGTGACTGTGTAACACACAGACAGACAGATTCGCATTTTCGCATTTATAATATAAATAAGTAAGGATAAGTAAGGATTACACGTAAATCAAGTCAATATTAAAAAAGGAAATGGCCATTCCTTCTTAAATTGCCTCTTATATTTTTTGAATAACTCTTTAATACTTTCATTCTTTGTACTAGTTTTAAAACGCAATGGCCACTTTTGGTTAAAACTTTCAGAAAGAATAAAACCTGTTGAGTAGTTACTTAAAAATTATTAGAGGAAATTGAAGAGGGCATGGTCTTTTCCTTTTTTTAATATTGAATTGGTTTACGAGTAATAAAAATAAATGTATTGGCGGCGTTAGTGTACGCGCAATGCCCTTTTAAGGACATCTTATATCTGACAAAAAAACGGGCGATAAAAACTCACCAGCTTCAACGGAAGCCACGTCATTTACAAATAATAAACATGTCGTTGCTAAACGCATAATCGTACATTACAAAGAAATATAAAAAAAAAACTAATATTCAAACAAACATGTTCCACTATCAAATCCTGAAATATTTTCATTTCATATACGTACGTTATGATAGTTACATGGCAAGTTATCATATTTGCATTGCGGTCTTTTAATTATTATTTTAGATTTTATTTCAGATTTTTTTAATAATATTCAAGCGTTTAAAGTATTTTTAAACCAATGAAAGACAAGCACGTTAACTTTGAATCATAGGCTTAAGAACAAATGTATGGGTAACTCAGAGAAATTTGGCAATATCAGTGATAATTATTTGGCCATATTTAACAAACATACCTTTCGTTAAGAATTACTCAAAAATACTTAATCTTTATTCAAGCGTTTAAAATATTTAAACCAATTAAAAACAAACACGTTAACAATAAATCATATGGTTTACAACAAATCTATGGGTAACTTGGGGCAATATGGCAATATCGGTGATAATGTTTCGGCCATCTGGCGCCCCTCGAGGGGCTCAACGCGACTAATGTACCCCATTTCTTTTAAATAACTTCTTTGTTAAGGCCAAGCTGTTTTTAATACAAGTGACTACTGTTTTTTTTAATTTGTTTTGGTAACTCTGTTTAAAATACTAGATCTATGTCACAGAATTATAATTATGTTACATAATAGCATCTACACACGTTCCGATCCGACCGCCGATTTGGTCTGCTCCAGACCAAATCTGGACGTGTGTAGCGTCGTCGTCCGACCATAATTATTATTATTCGTGTTTGATGCGGTCGGCCGGATTTGGTTCGCACGAACTTCACTTCCTACCAAATCGGAACGGGTGTAGGCTTCCGACCGGACCAACTTGGCAGTGTTGACAATTTTGGAGGTTTTCCCCTAGATTCAGGGAGAAAATATGTAAAAGCGGAAATATTTAAAGCAGATCAGAGTATTCAATTTAATGCTCGTTCATGAGTTTTACGTAGGACTGAACAAACGAAAGGTTTAATTATGGCAATTTGTGCAAAGATTCTTTTATCTATTAGGTACTTACCTTGTTTTTTTCGTTTATTTTATTTAAAAACTCGCAATTTGTCGTAAATCTAAATATTTATAATAAAGGCATAACACCTCACCAATAAGTTCTGCTTTTAGTAAATATTTAGCATGTTCTAGTATTTTAATGAAATTAATTAAAAAAAAAATTATGAAATTGAATTCTGAAAAATAATAAAACATTAAAAACCGAAAATCATTTTCTTTTTACCACACTTTTATTAGCTTCACTTGTAACTAAGTCACAATGTAAGAAAATCTTGGAAATCAATTTTAACCTACTTCTTATTATCGTATTGATTTGAAACTTTGCAAGTCTATATGAATCCGATGACAATACAATAATTTGCTACCATCGAGCTGATCTGATGATGGAGTCAAGAGGTGGGCAATAGAACTCTTCAATGGCTGCTAGGAAACCCCTCGAGTTTAGGCTCATTCCTTTTGTTCTGATAAGACCTGTTCGTTACACTTGATGGTGAGGGTCTGATGATGGAGCAGGGAGGAAGCCAGTGGCACTTCTTAATGACCACTAGGAAACCCCTCGAGTTTGGCCTCCGTTGTTTCGTTCTGATGAGACTTTTTAGTCGCACTTGGTGGTTAGGGTCTGATGATGGAACAGGGAGGAAGTCAGTGGCACTTCTTAATTACCAATAGGAAACATCTCGAGTTCCGGCTCATTTGTTTCGTTCTGATGAGACCTATTCGCTACACTTGATGGTAAGGGTCTGATGATGGAGCAGGAAGGAAGCCAGTGACACTCCTTAATGGCCTCAAGAAAACCCCTCGAGTTTGGCCTCATTTGTTTCGTTCTGATGAGACCTATTCGCTTCACTTGGTGGTGAGAGTCTGATGATGGAGCAGGGAGGAAGCCAGTGGTACTTCTTAATGACCACTAGGAAACCTCTCGAGTTTGGGCTCATTTGTTTCGTTCAGACGAGACCTATTTGCTACACTTGGTGGCGAGGGTCTGATGATGTGAAGATAGAGCTGGGAGGAAGCCAGTGGCACTACGAAACCTTCTGAGTTTGGGCTCATTTGTTTCGTTCTGATGAGACCTATTTGCTGCACTTGGTGGCAAGGGGCTGATGATGGAGCAGGGTGGAAGTCAGTGGCACTCCTTAATGACCACTATGAAACCCCTCGAGTTTGGGCTCATTTGTTTCGTTCTGATCAGACCTATTCGCTACAGTTGGTGGTGAGGGTCTGATGATGGAGTAAGGAGAAAGTAAGGGTTCGGCTCGCGCATTTGGTAACTAATAGACTCCACTTGAATTTGTAAAACTAAATACATACAATCACGCCTTTGAGTTATAATGTTTACGGGGTGAGCAGACACATGAATGGACTGTAAAATCGATTATCAACCACCCATGGCTTGCCATTTATTAAACTAAAAAGAAAATAAATAAATATGTAGTTTAAAAAACTAAAAAAAACACACTTTTATATGATCAGACTAAAAAGTACAAAATAACCGTCTATTCAGTAACTGAAATTAAAAAGCGTGGTGCGCCCTTTGCAAAGCATGCATTCAAGTACTTAATATTGACAACGCGCACCACGCTTTTTAATTTTAGTTACTGAATAGACGGTTATTTTGTACTTTTTAGTCTGTTCCTATAAAAGTGTGTTTTTTTTAGTTTTTTAAACTACATATTTATTATCTATCTTTTGCAAGCAAATCAATGTTTTCAGTATTTATAAATAATATTAATATTGGGAGATTAGCAGTGGCTGGCAACACTGCAACAACAGCTAGGTGCGGCCAGACCAAATCGGAACGTGTGTAGCGCCAACCGATTTGGTGCGGCAGATTTGGTTTGAACGTGTGTAGGCGGCGCGGATCAGATCTGCAGTGAAGTTCGCCCGCACCAAATCGGCGGTCGGATAGGAGCGTGTGTAGCGGCTATAATACAATTTTAGATATGATAGCAAAGCTATGTAGTTATAATAATATAACTACATAGGTAGCTTGTGCCCAGTGTTGCTCAGTTAACAACACAAATATATCATACAGCAAACGTACAAGGTTTTATTAGTTTGTGATTAAGACATTATTGAAACATAAGTATATAAAAGATAGAAACCTACTTTTATATTATTTTCTATCTATACTTATATTATAAAGAGAAAAGGTTTTATATTTTGTTTGTTTGTAATGGATTTCTCAAAAACTAAAGACTGATTTAAAAAAAAGTCTACAGGCAGCAAAATTTTTCCTGACTAATGAAGGCTATTATTTTATCCTGATATTCCCACGGGAATGGGAACCACGCCGGTAAAACCGCGGCAAGCCGCTAGTATTATATTTGTATTTTTCTTTTGTTCTTCCTGTGTTGTTTAATGAAAAGACGCATCATAATTTTGTAAATATTTATAGGCGGACAGAGATGGTGACAAATGAAGAAAATACTTCTTGTAATTGGAAAGGGTAAAAGAGAAACGATAGATATTAAAAATTATAGATGACAGATGAGGAAACGACAAGTTTATTAAAAACATCATATAATGATAAATAGAGGGAAAAAGAGGTAGAGGAAGACCACGAAAAATTGTCAATCTTGTAAAGGAGCTTCGAAATCGGCCGCATCCTACCTTACTACTTCAGATGAAAGTTTGACGTGCGGTCGTCGGCGATCCTAAGTCTACACGAATTTATCTAAGTTTAAGGCCTAAACGGAATCTCTAAAGTAGTTTAGAACTTAATTACAGCAAGCGATGGTGACACATTAGCCGCTCAACATTATTTGAAAAGGCGATTCAATATAAATAAACTAAAAATACTTCATTTTCCATTTTTCAATTATAAAAATTGCATTGTGAATGCAAAAAAGTAAAAATTTAATTAAGGCGATTCAAGTCAAAGGGTAAATACTTAATTGGTGAGAGGAGTAAATAAATATACTCGTATTACCAGTCGACAGTTCATAATTATGAAATTTTAATAAAAGCAATATCATATTAAAAGCACCTTAACTGGAAACCCTATTATATTTTACTTTTCTTTCCATTATTAGCCAATAATAATAGTTGCAATTATTTGGCGGCTTATTATTCATGTGATTATTTAAGAACAAAGCAAATCCAAAGAGTATCCAGGAATACATTTTAACGTGTTACCTGAAAACTAAGAGGATCTTTTTTTAATTAATTAGAAACTATTATTCCCATTCTACTCGACAGAAAACGCATCTTAGTGTTGCACAATCCATTCTCGGAGATCTGTACCGTTCCCACTTCGAACAAGTACTGGCCACCACAATAGGTTCGAAATTCTGGAACCGTTACTCAGAAACACCATTTTCGTCTTTATGTTCACAGCGATAGTACTCAAATAATTAGTATTGTAAAAATTTAACATGCTTGTTACGAAATGGTGCTGGTTTATCTGCAATCCTTTTAAAGTACAATAGTTAATCCATTTGTTGTGTTCTAATATGTCCAATTATATTAGACTTCATTTCAAGTAGTTTAAAGCGATTTCTCCGTCTTTATTTTATATTCAACTAGCTTTCCGCCCGCGGCTTCGCCCGCGTGGACTACACGACGTTATCCCGCGGGAATTTGATGTTTTTCCGGGATAAAAAGTAGCCTATGTTCCTCTCCAGGCTACAAAGTATCTGTGTCCAAAATTTCAGCCAAATCCGTTCAGCCGTTTTGGCGTGATTGAGTAACAAACATCCAAACATCCAAACATCTAAACTTTCACATTTATAATATTAGTAGGACTAGTAGGACTAGCGGCCGCACGCGGTTTCACCCGCGTGGTTCCCGTTCCCGTGGGAATATCGGGAAAAAAAGTATCTTGTGTGGTATTCCAACCTATAATCTATCTATGTTGCAAATTTCATTCAGATCCGTTCAGTAGTTTTTGCGAGAAAAAGTTACAAACATCTACATTCAGACATCCATACTCACTTTCGCATTTATAATATTAGCAGGATAGTGAATTAAGGTGACAGGTGGAAAAGTTTTTGAGTTTATCCATTACAAACAAACGAACAAACAAAAAATGAAATTTTTCATTATTGTAATATGTATTATGTTGGTATAGATTAAATTAAAAGTCCATAGTATTGGGTAGAGTAAAATAGTTATGTGCCATTATCTTAGTGTGAATTCCCCTTAACAGACTGTGACAATATGCGGTACGCGTCGTTCGCAGCCCATGTCTTTTAAGAAATAGTGTACTTATTACGCTATTTTGTTACTTTAATTTGGGGGAGTAATCTGTAAGAGCTTATCATCAAAAGCGTAGCGATCGACGATGTATATCTTTGGCATTAAAAAAAAAGTTTCTGTTGGAACGTATTTGTGGATACATTATTACATTAACCTTTCAAAATTCAGTTCAAAAGTAGCATTATTATATAAAGCATATTACCTATAGGAATGAACAACCAAAAATGGTCTAAGAAAATTACAGCTTGGTCTGGACCTCAAGGTAAACGAAAAAAAGGCAGACCACGAGAGAGATGGTCCGATGAAATTAATAAAGTAGCAGGAGACAAATGAATGACTGTAGCCCAAGACAGAAAAAAGTGAATAAAACTGGAGGAAGCCTATACTCGTAGAGAGGTCCTTGATAGCGAATAGATATGACAAATACGTATTGACATGTATATAATTTATTGTATCCCCAACTACTTAAATATTTTTTTTACATAATTATGAATAATTTTAATGAAATAATTGAACTAGTATAAAATATTGTAATTTGACATAATTTAATTGACTTAAATTTATTGTAATTTGAATGTTATCAAGGAAATAAATGGCTTTAATAATAATTACCATAGGAGTATTATTCTATTATTGTAGACTACTAGCGCTCTGCTCGCGACTCTTTAGGCGTGGAATTGAGATATTTACAAAGTTTCATACAAACTATGACCCCTTTTTACCCCCTTATGGGGAAATTTCCAAAAATCCTCTCTTATTGCTCCCCTACAAACCCAATTTTCAGCTTCTTGCGCTCAGTAGTTTGTCTGTCAGTCTGTAATGGAATTACTTATAAACATTGATAAACAGTATTATCTTTAAATAATGTGTTTTCAACAATTTAACGTTTGACAATTTGATATCCTCAAAACACTCTTATTAAATTACCTAAATAAATAATGTGAAAAAACTTAGATACTTTAAGAGCTTTTGCAATCAAAATAAATACTTACCCCAACAACATACATTTTTTTTTATTAGGCACAGTAACAAAACACAATTCAAAGCTTTTATAAATTTTCCTTATAGCTAGATAATGAATTAAAACTGTATTTCTAAAAAAAATTGTGCACAGCATTTACAAAAAATGTATCAAATAGAACGACAAATACTTAAATACAGAATTGGTATAACATAAATAACAACATTTAATTAAGTTTATAATAAAAGGTAATAACATTTTAGTACATTGTGTGCAACTTTGAAAATATAGTAAAAAAAGAACACTATTGACATAAAGAGTTATAAGTATACTAGCGGCCGCCCGCGGTTTCACCCGCGTGGTTCCCGTTCCCGTGGGAATATCGGGATAAAAAGTACATATAAACCTTCCTCTTGAATCACTCTATCTATTAAAAAAAACGCATCAAAATCCGTTGCGTAGTTTCAAAGATTTAAGCATACAAAGGGACATAGGGACAGAGAAAGCGACTTTGTTTTATACTATGTAGTGATAAAAAGAAAAAAAACATTTAGACACAAAATCAAGTATTATAGTACATTGACGAACATTACATTTCAGTGGCATCAACTATCAAAACGGCTTCTAAGAACCTTCTTATAAGAATACATGCTTTGTGAAAAAATATCTATAAAATTTATATGGTCATTATATGATCTACACATTCGAAATAGAGGATCATTGTAAGTTACATTGTTGTTACAAACGGGGAATGAGAGATGTCTCAATATCAGACATGTAGCTGTCGCATGCACTGTGCAACCGCCCTTAACAAGTAATAAATTAAAGTACCGAATTCCTAATTAACCGCCGCTTAGGGGAGCAGCCAATATCTGCAGCATTATAATTATATGCTAAATGGGTATCAACTGCTTTAACTTTATCGCAAGAGCGAAATTAATGAAGACGACTTTTCTTGACGGAAGAATGTTGCAAAAGTTAACTTAGCGCTTGTCCAGAAAAGGACGAATTCCCTGCGATTTCAACAGCGATATTGATATAAAGCGAACCAACAATACCTAGCGGACAATGTATGTCAAACCACGTCTAACTCTCGCGTTGTTCTAGGCCAGTATGCGCACCGCGACTAAGCTATCACCCAATTGCAGGAAGATCCATTAAAGTTAAAGCTTCATTAAATCTATTGCTGTCACTTTTAATTTCTTGACAACGAAAAGTGACAGCAATAGACTTAATGAAGCATTAACTTTAATGGAGCTTCCTGCAAGTGGGTGTTTATCTACCAGTTTTCTCGCGTCTTGTGTCTTGTGTCACTTATATCTACAGACAGTAAAGACACTTATACATAATGCGCTCGATTTTTAAAGTAGACATAATAATAGCTACGGGTATTTTGTCTACAAAGCCTAACATGACCAGCCGGCCTAGGATGCGGTCGAAATCTTATCGTATATCGACGAAATTTGACATTGACGTAGGATAAAATGCGTTTATCGACCGTACCTAAGATGCGACTCGTACTTTTTATGACAAGTCGATAAAAAAATTATGAAAATTAAAACATTTAAAAGTTTATCGACTTGCGTGAGCATGCATGACCATTTTTAACCGACTTCTAAATCAAAAAGGAGGAGGTTCTCTATTCGTCTGTATGTATGTTTTTTTTTTTTTTTTTGTGTATGTCCACCGATTACTCGAAGACGGCTGAACCGATTGAAATGGTTCAAACGTTATTATATCAGGTTGGTTTCCAAATTGGTCCCATTTTTTGAAATTTTGAAATCGGTTCAGTAGTTTTCAGGAAATCTTGAAAATACTGTCGTTTTCGTTACCACTTTATGTGAATTTAATACGTATCTTTAGGCATAACTCCTTTGTTTATAAACCGATTTAGATGATTCTTGTTTTGTTAAAAAGGGGATACTTCAAGGTATTTTAACCGACTTTGAAAAAGGAGGTTTTCAGTTTGATCACATACCTATTTACCAGAAAACACGTAAATTGCCTGCACGATGCACTAAAAAGAGTGAAATAAAAATTATTTTTATAAAAAAATAAAACCGCCTTCAAAAAAACCACATTAAAAAAGTAAGAAATAATTCCTCACCAAATAAATAACGTAAGTACTTTGAAGTCGGGCAGGTTTTAACAAAAACAACAAAAAGTTGTACATGTTTCACGCCCGACTTCAAAGTACTTACGTTATTTATTTGGTGAGGAATTATTTTTTACTTTTTTAATGTGGTTTTTTTGAAGGCGGTTTTATTTTTTTATAAAAATAATTTTTGACAGCTAAAGTTGAGTGTTTATCGTATTTAAATCGTCGTTGTTTTTGAAGTCTACAATTTTATAGTCTTTAATTAACACACTGTTTTTGATCATTTTGTTGCGGGAGTGCTTCCCGCAACAAAAGAAACATAAGTAGCTGGTTCAGAAACTTACTTTTTGGCTTCCATTACAAAAGAAACACTAATTTTAGACAACAAAACTTAAATAAAATACCACACGCGACGCATATGCAACAACTTTGAATAAAGTGAAAATGGCGCTTATTTTGATTCTTGACACTAGTTTTTGTTTTTTATACGGAATAGTGAGGCGAAAAACCAGGAAAAACGAATGAGTCAGCTTCGTCGTATTCGACTACTTTATCTTTCATAGTGTGGTATTCCACTTATCAAAGATCTTGGTCCAATATGCATTTGATCAAAGAAATTGTCAATGAAACCATTCAGGAATTCGCCCTCATCCAATTTCTTTGATCCAATATTTTATTAGTGGAATACCACCATAAGGAAATTCGTAAAAAATTCGCGATCGATTAAATTTTATCATCCGAGACGGTAAAATAGCCGACGATACGCATCCTAGGCGTGCTGAAATTATTAAAATGTATCGAGTTTTAACGACTAAAGTCGAGTTTATGTCATCTCTAGTCGTCATTGCTGTTTTAGAAAGACAAACTTCTCTCGATATTACTGTGTGACGAAAATTGTGAATTTATGCTGAAAAACGATGGCATTGCCTTATTATAAATTTATAAATATCTGGGGGCACGGCAGTGCCCCCGCCAAGTCGAGCGCGAAGCAAACACTGCCGTACCATCCTTTACTGGAACCATTTCGCCGCATTTTCAGGCCCTTATTTGAGAACCTCTGGATAAGACCAGAACGCAGAAATTTTCGGTATCCAGTAAGCTATAATTACATACTTAAAATCCAAAATTTCAAGTCTGTCGGTCATTTAGTTCCGAAGTTAGGCGAAAGCAAAGTTTCGCATTTATGACACTCACTCATGATCATCAAAATAGAACTAGTACTTCTCATAAACTCAGAGAGCTGAAATTTGGTACAGAGTTAGGGTTTAATGGCCACATAAAGGGAAAACTATAAAAACTAGGATAATTTCTAGTTACACCAACTGCATAAATAACTTTGTAATCCTATATAAATATACTAGCTTCCGCCCGCGACTTCGTCCGCGTGGATATTCGAGAAAATACTTAGGGGAACAATAACTAATTTTAATTTCAAAAAAATCCGATCAGCCGTTTTTACGTGATTAGGCGGGTCCTCCCTCACCAAGCGAGCAGCCTCGCGCGAGGCAGAACGTTTGCCACGTGCGTTGGGCCTTGCACGAGGATGCTCACTTGTTGGGGGAGGACCTGCCTTATCACGTAAAAACGGCTGATCGGATTTTTTGAAATCAAAACTGGTTATTGGTCCCCTAAGTATTTTCTCGAATATCCACGCGGACGAAGTCGCGGGCGGAAGCTAGTAAATAATAAGTTTCTGTTTCACAATCAAAAAGTTAGTTCTGAGTAGCTTAGGTACCAAGAACTTGTTAGGTACCAAGAACTTTTAGGGTACTTAAGATGATTAAGGTTTCTATACCCTATCCCCCTGGGTTTTATTATCGGAAAACTACGAAATGGGTTGCCTCTTTGTTTTAAGAAGTAAGCCTACAAAGTTTCAACTTGAAATGTCTATTTTACCCCTGATTTTCATTCAAAATTTCACCCCTATTTCAACCTTTTAGGGGTTGAATCATGTTCAGCGTGTTAAACTTCGAAATAAATGTTATTTTTGCAATCGTCATCCCATAAAACCTCAATAACGACATCCATATCGATTTTTAGGTTTATGTATCCCATTTAACCTCAGCTAAGGGGGTGATTTTCGAAAAAATACGAAATATGTGTTTGCTTATTTGTTTTACTTTCCAACCATAAGCCTAAATAATAAATTAAATGACGAACTTTCCAGATACAACATTTCATCCCCCTTTTTACCCCTTCGGGGTGGCATTGTCAAGAACGCTGACACAGGTAAATATTAATTTTCAATTGCCAGCCTAAATACCAAATTTGGAGATCCTAACTTCAAAACTGACGGACTTTCATACAAACATTAATCCCCTATTGAGGGTGGAATTTCCAAAAATCCTTTATTAGTGGATGCCTACACTGTATAAGGTATCTATGTGCAAAATTTCAAGTCTCTAGGTTCCGCGGTTTGGGCTCTGCGTTGATATCTCAGTCAGTCAGTCAGTCAGTCAGTCAGTCAGGACTTTGAATTTTATATATATAGATAGGCTTACAAAGTTACATTTGCAGTAAATAAATCAGTTTACCTGTATTTATCACTTATGTGTAATACCTAGCAAAAAGATATGAAATCTCACCAAAATCATCCTATAAAAAACAGACCAACTCTCGCTGGAGCTGCTTATTTCTTTACAAAAAGCGTTGAAATCTCTCAGTAAAGTCAAGCCAACTCTAAAGTTCCTAAGTCACATAAAATTAAAACGTAACTTTGGACGTTGAACATTCTACATGTTGGTTAGTTTGGTGGGCACAAGTCAACGACCAAGTCACATAAAATTAAAGCGTAACAATATCAATAAAGAATCGCAGAAAGGAACATTAGAGTTGGCTTGACTTTACTGAGAGATTTCAACGCTTTTTGTAAAGAAATAAGCAGCTCCAGCGAGAGTTGAGGATGATTTTGGTGAGATTACTATTTAGGTTATTTACTTTTTGCATTCACAAAGCAACTTATGATATTGAAAATGAAGTTTTAGGAAACGACTCGCTCGCTCGCTGGTTAGAGTTAGAACATTCGCCCGGATAGTGAAAGGTCGTGGGTCGATTTTTTCTGATACATTTTTCATTTTCAATAGAAAAAACTGCACTGTGGATGCAAAAAATTATAAATATTTTTTTATTCAGTTTAATGTTTGGTTTCCTCTGGTTTCCTCTGGTTTCCTCCACTATCCGTTACTGTATAGGCACAGTGTTAATACTGTGGTATAGGTGTCTCTTTTCAACAGCTTAGGGAAAGACAATTTAATACAAATCGTACTGTAAGTTAGAAATAAACTTAAAATATTATATTCGTTTGACTTTTATCAACGCCAAATTAACTTATGACTAGGCTGTATGGACTCAGACCTTATGTCAAATATCTATTGATTTAGTTTCTTGTAGGAACGACCGAAAGAGGCGCTCTGCTGGTTTCCATACAATATAATACGATTACTATAACAATAAAAAGACTTTTTCACTTCTCATGCTCGTAAAGTTCGTGTTTATGTTGGGTATAGGCTGGATAAAATTGCTTTTTATGCTCTAGTGCATAAAGTAAAATCTTCGTCTATGTCACAGACTCTAAGACAAAGGTCGTCAGGTAAACAGTCACACACGCAATTAAACTTCGTCAAATAAACTTGTTGTTTCATTCTGTTTCTTAAATTTTGTACATAATCCATGTTAAATTAATAAATAAATAAAACTAGGCAAAATTAATCAGTTTTGTAAGAAATAAGTATTTCAAGAGCATTATGGACTACGATCTATGCTAAGTAACTGTGCTGCCACTTCCTCGTATAAAAAAAAAGAAAAATAAAGTTTTCCCGCCAATATGGCGAAGTCTTTATTTTTTCTTTTTTGCAATATTGTAATTTATTTTCCTCACACTCGAAGTGAAAAGCAGATTGAATAAGGGCGTTTGTGCACTACCACTGAATTTTACCGATCCGGAAAAAAACGGATGCTTGTATTTAATTAATTACTATTATAAATGATTAATTATTAAAATACAAGCATCCGTTTTTTTCCGGATCGGTAAAATTCAGTGGTAGTGCACAAACGCCCTATCTCGTACATAAAACCCATTTTACCCTCGAATTGACTATCCATCCTCGCCTACGGCTCGGGTGGATATATACGTCTCGGGTAAAATGGTATGTTTTATGCACTTGTTGTACAATCTACTATTTCGTGCAAGGGGTAACAGTACTTAAATTTTCATTATTTTTTTGCTGTCAATAAAAATATTTTGTTGCTAGGTATATAAATGTGTGCCTAAATTGTAGACCTATCTTATAAAACCCCTGCCTAAACCATTTTTATGACAACATCGTCTTCATTATCTTATAGTTTGTAAGTTTAAAGCGACCTGGCTTCGCATAGCCGAAGGCAGTGTGGGGCCACATAGATCTTCATTTGTAAGGCTTCAGGTTGCGAAATGTGATATTTATGATATTATTATGTAGAGAACAATAGACTATGATTGCCGTTTAACTCGATATCCTTGTTTACTGCCGAGCAGCAACATGATATCATATTTATTTCCTTTTAATTTATTTAGGTCACACAGTCAAACACATAAAAAGTCTAATTTTAAATATTCACTCCCTTACTTTTATCTCTAACATTCAATCTCTAACTTTGGAATACTATTTAAAAATATAAATATTAGTCTAAAATGCTTTGTAAAAAAACACAAGTTTTCTCTCCAGTTTCTTGAGAAAAAATATAATTTTAACAATGAGTGCCGCGTACGCTTCCCTTTTTGAAGCTGTATTTCTCTGTACTAATCCGAAAGGACCCAAAATGTCTTGCGACCAGGCCGCCCACTATATAAAAAAGTCCAAGGGCTTCGTGAAGTGGGTACAGATATATTCACAAACAAAAACCGTCGATGACTTACCAGATCGTCGCAAATCGAAAAAGACGTCTGTCGCAGAGGATAAATATATTGTGCAGTATTTTGCCAATAATTCATTGTTATCACATCGCTCTGGGCAAGAGCAGTTAAAGAAAAGGGGTATAATCATATCACTTGACACCATCAAAAGGCGTTTAGTTGTAAATGGCGTGAAATACGAAGATACGAAATAATCGAAGCACTGTGAAGAAGCCTCTCCTTTCTGAAACGCATTTTGAAAAAAGGCTGCATTGGGCGTGCGAAAACAAAGACCGTGATTGGGACAAGAATTGTTTCCGATGAAACTTCATTTTGGGCAGCTAGTTACTCGAATCAAGCTTGGATTACAGCTGACTTTATTCATGAACTATGGTACGCGTGGAGGTCTTTACCTAGCAGCTATCCTGAAATATTGGTGAAAAGTAAGTATGCCGCGAAGATGCCACGCGATTATAGACAATAATGGAGATTGGACGCCGTATTAATATTAAAGCATCAAACAGCGATAAAAGACTTAATTAATTATTTTATCGTTTGATATATTTGCTAAGGTTTTCATTAAAATGTGCCGGTCACGCTCTTTTTGTACATAGTGTAAGTCAAATGCCATGTCATTTAGTCTGTCATTTCTAGTTTTTGCAGTAAGTAATAATTATTCAATAAATGCTAAAATGAGCGTTCAATCCAAAATAAACTTATCACAAAAACGTAGATTCAAGCAAAACTACTAAATTTTTAGGAAACGTGTAATGTTTTTACACCTTACAATAATGGTTTGCAAATAATGAATGTCAGTAAGTCATTTAATGTCTTCTAATGTATACTGCTAATGAATTTAAAACTTTGCTATTTGGGGCGACAGAGTCCCATGAACAAGTCAGATATTCGAAGTTAAATCCAGTTTTAACAACGTAAGCTTAAGTTAAACAGAATAAATAGACCCTAAAATTTTATTGTTCGAAGTTTGCGCCACTTCGTTATCATAATCAGGGTTTTCTCTAAGTAGTTATATCTATATATATAAAAATGAATCCCTATTTCCCTTGGTCACGACATCACGCGTGAACGGCTGGACCGATTTGGCTAATTTTGGTCTTGAAATGTTCGTGGAAGTCCAAGGAAGGTTTTAACGGTGAGAAAATAGGGGAAGGAGGGGTAAGTAGGGGTAGAGTAAAAGTACGGTAGGGTGAAGGTAGGGTAGGGTAAAGGTCTCGGCCTCACACGAGTGATGCGGTTCCTGGATCCGAGACCGAGCGCGTCCCCCAGGTGGTGGATAGGGGAACGGCCCCCGGTGGAAGGGGGTTACCGGGCTTCGGCCGGCGCGAACCAAAACCAGGATTATACCGTAACCCTGTACGTAGTGCAGGACCGGGGGCTGCTGTGTTCTGTCACGGGAGCCGCGGGGAGCGAAACCCCTTCAAAAATGCAAAATCAAACCGTAACCCTGCACGTAGTACAGGAACGGGGGCCGTCGTTGTATTTACACGGGGGCCGCGTGGAGTAAACCACTATAAAATAATCCTCAAAGGTCCGGCGTCGGGGACGTGGGCGTCGGACCGCCTGAAGGTGGCAGGCAGAGGTGTCTGCCAACTACCGAACGAACCTGGGGTACCTCCCGCCCCCCCAGTGTATGTAGGGTTACCCGGGTACTGGGATCTCTGCCCGGGTGGACTGACTTTTTCTCCCATTCTCGTGGGTACAAGATGGATCATACATACTTTAAAACTTTTGAGTCGGAAGAGGGGTCGCAAGACCGTGAGAGCCAAAGACTGGCTGGAGAAAATGTTACGGAAGAGTCAAAAAGACGCGAGTTGTCACGCAAACCGATTTTTGCTGGTGATGACGACAGGATGGAAGAAGAGGCAGGGAAGTTTGATGAAACTGAGACTGACGAATCTGACTTCGAGGCAATCCCACCTGTGGAGGAAGAGGTTGACGTGCTTAGAGGAAAGGTCACTGGACTTAAGAAGTTTATCTCCAAGGAAGCTTTTTCCAGGGGGGCATCGGCGGCCCTTGAGTCCTTGGAGAGGTCTTTAAGCAGGATTGTGACATACAGGAGGATCGAGGTCAAAAACCTCAAAAAGAAACAAGACGATCTTAAAAAGGCGCAAGAGGCCCTTAATAAGAACCATAATGAGAAAAACAAGAGGATGTTAGACATCGGTGGAGCGCTCCGGGATTCTAACCGGTTGCTGAGAGAGGAGATAAACGAGCTCAGAGATGCTCCCCCTCCCACACAGACGACTGACCTAATGCCCATCTTGGAAGAGTTGAAAAGCTCTCTCCTTGAGACGGTACGAGGAGTGGACCAGCGCCTGGGTGCGTTAGAAGAACGCCTATCGAAGACGCCTGAACAGCCCAACTTGCTGCCGAAGAGCGGAGCTCCCGCCCCCGTAGTGACGAGTGCCCCATCACCTCCTGCTCCGTCAGGGCAGACCGCCTGGACGGACGTGGTACGCCGTGGGAAGAAGACGCCTTTAGCAAATGCCGCCAGCCCGCTAACTTCAGCACCCAAAAAGCCGGTAGAAAACAAAAGACGTCCTTCCCATCGAAGTCCAAAGATGCCTCCCCACACCACTGCGGCGGTGGTGTTAACCCTTTTGCCTACCGCAAGAGAGCAGAGTATCACCTACGCCGACATAATAAAAAAGGCGAAAACTGAAATCTCCCTTGCGGACATCGGATTGAACAACGGGCTCAGTATGAGACTGTCCCAGACGGGGGCCAAGGTCCTCAGTTTTAAAGATGAAGACGGATCGAAAGCGGACGCCCTAGCTGCCGAACTCCGGCGGGTGGTGGGCAGCCTTGTGACTGTTGGACGGCCGGAAAAAACGGCTGGTATTGAGATCACTGGACTTGAGGATTCGGTCCACGAACAAGACGTAATAGAAGTGGTTGCTGCCAAGTGCGGCAGTGAGCCGGGTGCTATCAAGGCGACTAATATTAGGCGAGACTACTATGGCAACCGGTATATCCGGCTCAGGTGTCCCGTTGCCGCGGCGAAGGCTATTGCTGATGAGGCCTTAATTAACATCGGCTGGAGTGCTGCCGAAGTAAGACTGCTTGCCCCATTGCCTTTGCGCTGTTTTAGGTGCATGGGGGTGGGGCATACTAAGCCGCTGTGCCCTGGCGGGCCGGATAGAGGAAGCCTCTGCTTCCGGTGTGGGGAGCCCGGCCACATATCGGCCGCCTGCGATGCCGAACCGAACTGCCTGGTCTGCGTCGAAGCCGGACGACCAGCCAGGCATATAATGGGGAGCTGGCGGTGCGAGCCACCGCTGACAAAAGGTAAACGCCCGGATACGGAAGGGTCCGGAAAAAGGAGGGGTAGTCTGCCCGTGAGTCAACCCGAAGGAGACGGAATAAATTGTGAACGCCGAGACCGCAGTCGGTCCGCGCACAGCGCACAGGAAAGGGAGATGACCACAGAGGTGGCATCTCCGGAACATATAGAGATGCAACCCGCAAGGGAACAGCGCCCTGTAGTTCGCCGCTCCACACGCCTCTCGAGGGAGAGGCAGCGTCAGGAAGCGGCGCAATAGGTAGGGGGGCCGGACGGCGGAGCGGGGAACTCTGTCGTCCACCTAGGCCCCCGTGGTGGAGGAGCGCGCCTGTTGTTCCCGGCGCGCCACACCGGAGGTGGGACGTTCTGTCGTCCCAATGGTTGTAGCGTCGACCACGGACCCTGACACGGGGCGGAAGGCGCGGCGACTACTACATTGATCCCGTAGCCCTCGTCCACGCGACGAGGGAACAACCCGGGGGTTTTTAGTGGGTTCGAGCCCCACATAACCTCCTCGTCTCCCCGGGCGGGGGGGTATGCGACGGCATTTTCCCCCGGGAGAACAAAAAAAAAAAAAAAAAAAGGGTAGGGTAAAGGTAGGGTAGGGTAGGGTAGGGTAGGGTAGTGGTAGGGTAGGGGTAGGGTAGGGGTAGGGTAGGGGTAGGGTAGGGGTAGGATAGGAGTAGGGTAGGGGTAGGGTAGGGGTAGGGTAGGGGTAGGGTAGGGGTAGGGTAGGGGTAGTGTAGGGGTAGGGTAGGGTAGGGGTAGGGGTGGGGTAGGATAGGGGTAGGGTAGGGGTAGGGGTAGGGCAGCGGTAGAGTACGGGTAGGGTAGGGTGGAGTAGGGGGTAGGGCCACGGGAACGAAGTCGCGCTGGGTCAGCTAGTCTGTAATAAAATTATCTAAAATAAGTTTTGCTATATCACTGATAATCCACAACAGTGTAGCGCTTGGCCTACACCATAAGCCCGAAAGTGGAAGCTCACTTCTCCTAAAATCCTCAATTACTGAGGAACTGGCTATCTCTAAATGCCGGAACACAATAACGCTGAAAACATAATTGTTCCATAAAAACTTAGATAAGATGGTGGTAGCTAGCCAGGCGGACGTTCAACAAGCCCTACCACCAACCGAACCGTATACAATACGAGTATACAGGGTTAATTTTTGAACACCATCCAAATTTTTAAGATCGTCTCAGAATCTGTAAGTGAACAACTTTCTCCTAGAAACATGGGTCGAAATATGACATAATTTGTTTGACTTTTCATACAAATCAGACTGATTACACGATCGATTTATATGGGAAGTCCAAAAATTTTTGTCGTATTTCGACCCATGTTTCTAGAAGAAAGTTGTTCACTTACCGATTCTGAGACGAGCTTAAAAATTTGGATGGTGTTCAAAAATTAACCCTGTATCCACTGGGAATCGAAACCGGGACCTCTGGGGCATAGCGTAATTTTATTTATGATTTTTTAAGTAGATGAAATATGGAGACTGAGAGAACCTGTTTAATTTTTTATGGATAGAGTAACAGATAAGAAGAAGAAGAAGACTAAATAAGATGCCCTTCTCATTTTATTAGTTTAACTAAATACATGATAATTCAAAATTTGCATTGACAGTGACTGTGCTAGTGTTATAACATAAAAATATCAATAAAATAATTTCTACTATATTTTTTACTAGCGGGTCCTCGCGGTTTCACCCGCGCGGTACCCGTTCCCGTGGGAATATCGGGATAAAATATAGCCTATGTCACTCGGGAAGAATGTAGCTTTCTAATGGTCAAAGAATTTTTTAAATCGGTCCAGTAGTTTCGAAGCCTATTCGATGGAAACAAACAAACAAACATACAAACAAACAAACAATCAAATGTTTCCTCTTTATAATATTAATTTTGATTAATTTTACTTGTGATATAATTAAAGATAAGTCTTTGTAGTAAGTATTTTTTCTTTCTTTCATGTAAGTATTATTATTATTATTTTATTACTAAGCAATTAAGAGCCATTTCGTAATTACAGCCATTTGGCAGTTGTCTCGCTCGCACAATGCAACAATTTCATAGATTGTGGAAAACACATTGTGTTTTTTAGAAATGTGTTTCATTATATCCCTACAACGCAGTGTTACGGATATTTTGTATAAGTTATTTTATTCATTCAATTGAGAATTGGTTAGAATTAGGAAGTCAATTTTCGAAAACTTTAAGCTCGTAGATCTTGTATTATTGCAGTATTGACAATGTTGAAATATGTTTAAAATTGTATAACTACTTGCGTTGTAGGGACATAATGAAACACTTTTCTAAAAAACACGATGTTTTTTAAACAATCTTTAAAAATGTTTATTGTGCGAGCGAGACAATTGCAAAGTGCGAAATGGCTCTTGAGACACGATTGTGACTTCCTAAAGACCTTTCTAAAGCGTTTGATCTCGTGTCTTACGATATGCTATGGAATAAATTGAGGGAGAAACGGATTCCGGCAGAGTTATAACGTATTTTTTAATACTGGTACCTTAATCAAATCAACAGTGTCAGGTGGCCGAATAAGCTTTCGGCACCTTAAAGTCTGGGATGTGGGGTGAGGCAGGGGGAAATAACCTTGCCTAAGCTTTTCTTTTGTACGTTGACGAACTCATCGTTGGGCTCAGCAGTAAAAGAATCGGATGTCGCAATGATGATGTCAGACACAGAACACGGAAAGTTTTTTTTTTACTGTCCATGTTCTGTTATGTCAGCATCAATAACATTAGCCATGCTGATGATATAGTGCTGCTGAGTCCAACCGTGAGTGCCCTCAGGGAGCTGCTCAAAACATTTGAAGAGTATGTGCGTCAATATGGCAGTTTATAACGCTAAGAAAAGCGAATTTTTGATTTTTAAGGCCGTTGGGGGCAAGTGTCTTGATAAAATTCCCGCGATCACAATTTAAATATTTGAGCCACCTCGTGACCGACGACTTTAAGGACCTAGCAGACGTTGAAAGGCAACGCAGGGTGCTGGCAGTCAGATGTGACATGTTGGCTCGCAGGTTTGGCCGCGCTAGTATGCGAGTGAAGATAACACTGTTCAAAGCATTATTACCAAGTATTTTATACATGTAGCCTGTATATTTGTATCTGGGGCCCTACCACCCAAGCACCGTCGGCTTTAAGCCGATTACGACGCATCGTGCCGCTCTTGTCATGCCATACCAAATGTGTTAAGACATGACAAGGATAGCACGATGCGTCGTAATCGTAATCAAGCCGACGGCGCTTAGGCGGTAGGAGGGCTGGTATATTTGCGGAAGCGCGCACTGACGATTTCTACGCCATCATGCGCAAGCGCGTCGCTTCAATGCTCTGCAGAGTGCGGGCCAGCTCCAACTCCATACTGAATACTGTAGTGGCTAGGTATGACTCGCCTATCATACGCCACCATGCTAGGCTACTGCTTTCTTTTAGGGAGCAAATGCGCCTACTTTCATCGTTAAGTGTGTAGGAATAAGAAATACTAACATAGATCATTAAGTAGGTATTACGTATTATATTATCTGTGGTATTACTAACCAAAATTGGACCTTTTGTAGTTGACTTATTATAAAAGAAATTATTATAAACCACGGTTAAAGTTAACGTTAGAAAAAATCTTTCTGTGTTCTGTGTTAACGTCTATCTGCCAGATACAACAAAAGCCCATGTTACTTACAAACTGTCTTCAGTGAGGTTCAGCATTTTAATTTTAAGCTCCCGTGTTTTGTTTACTTCAGATGAATATTATCGTTTAAAAGCGTTATTAAAATAAATTAGGCACAGAAGTTTATTTTTTAGATGACTGTTTTATGCGAAGTTTCGGAATGTTCCTTTGCTAAATTACAAGCGACTACCCGCGACTTCCCCGTATGGACTGAAAATCATCATCCTCATTGGGCAATGTTTTTTTTTTTTTTTCCAAATTAGATCAGAAGTTTTTGTATTAGCGAGCTCCTTGTAACGTCTCCGTAGCTCAGCGGTCAGAGCATTCGCCCGGACACTGAAAGTTCTCGGGTTCGATTTCCGGCTGAGCTACTTCGAGGATGGGTCGTTTTTTTTATGTTTCATTATCAATAATAAAAACTGTATTGTGATTGTGACAACGAAAAAGTAATTTGAACTATTTAAAACAATAAATACAGACAGACTAACCACCTACCATTTAATATCTGTGTGATTCTTCTTCTTATAGAGTCGATAGCTGAGGGCCTAGACTAGACATGTGGATTTCTGTTATAGATATCGCCAGTAGAATGGGATTGACATTCGATCGCTAATGTCAATCCCATACATTTTCTTTCTATTTCTATTCTACTGGCGATATTGATAATAGATAGCCACTTGTCTAGGCCCTCGGGTATTTGTGCCATCGTTTGGGGGGAAGCATCGCCCCTATACCACAGAATAAATAATAGTACAAGTAGTCCTATACTCCAAGTTAGAAATGCTTGAATCATCCAACTATCCACAACTGGACAAATTGTCCATGCTGCAACCGACCTATGTGAAATTGATAAAATAAATAAAACCAGCATAATGGAAAAGTATCAATTTATTATTTTCACGCCTCAATCGAATGGATAACATCGAAATTATTGAGTATATATTTACACTACGACTAATGTAAACGGAATCGAACCTTGTACACTTATGAATAATAAACATCTGTTTACAAAGGTATCTTTGGTTTGGAGATCACTGTTTATTTTATGAATAAATTAAAGTGTAAAATTATCAACGGGAAATACACCTACACAGTCTTGTAAATACAAGCTCTTAAACGACACAAATGTAAAGGGTAATTAATTAGTATAGAAATCAATTATTTGATTTGTGAATTAACTTATATCCTATAGTGAATCATATTCGTGTAAATGGATGATGTAAGCCAACCGGCACCGAAACTTGGCCAACGAACAATTTTCATGCAAACATGCACACTTTAGCGTCTCATAGATGGGACAGTATTTAAACCTGTGCAATGATTTTTACGCCAATGAAAAGGCAAACGGGCCGTTTTTCGAACTTAACGAATTCTCAAATATAGCCAAGAAATGGCTAATTTGTCTAATAAGAAAGTCTAAGAAGGACTCTACGTCCCATACAACGTTAAAAATGAACAGTAGAGTTCGGTATATTGTTTCGCATCTTTGAGATATTGAGGAATATATTATAGGTACAATATGGTTGTTTAAATTTTTACTTTTTTGCATTCACAATGCAATTTTTATTATTGAAAAATTGAAAATGAAGTATTTTAGAAAAAATCGACCCGTCTCACAATCAGCTCGATTTTTTCTAAAATACTTCCTTTTCAATTTTTCTATAAGTAATATGGTTTTTTAATAATTTATTACTCAAATGAATATTAGGCCTCCCCATTGACGTCAAACCAATTACAGATATACAAATAGTTGCTCATCTATGAGACGCTAAAGAGAGCTCGTTTCTATGAAAAATGTACTTTGGCCAATTTCGGTGCCGGAGAGTGTATATTTTTTAGCTTATTTTACATAACTTGAAATTAAGGCATCAGTTTCTTTACGATAAAATTTGGTACATAGTAAAACAAATAGACACAAAACACCGTTACGGTAATGGTTAACGTGATCGTATTATTTGACTTTCGGTGTTGTAACAAACTAAAGTTTAATAGATATTTGACAGTATCACTTTGACAGCTTTTGACACCAACAGATAGGTAGTATAGTTTAGAATACATGCCAGATAACTTTGCGCGCGACTGGGGTGCTTTAGGCGCTAGTTGCATTACATTTTTTATTTAAAAGTTGTATGGTAAAATATTATGTTTTGATTTCGATCGCACGCAGACTTATCTGGCGCGCCCTCTACATTACCTACCATATAACATAATGAAATGACAGTTTTCGAGCTTCTGCTACAGACTGTGGCTACAGATTACACGAAGTTTCCTAGAACGTCATGCCTTTTATTGAATGAGAAATAATGATTGACAATTAGTGTGCAGTCCGAATATTACAATAGAGTGCGTGTCAGATAACTCTGCGCGCGACTAGGGCGTTTTTGGCGCTAGTTAAAGTATTTTTTTTTTATCCTAGGATTTTAACCGCGCGCAGACTTATCTGGCGCGCTCTCTTTTCAAAGGATAGTCTTCACAGTGTCATAAATGTGTTTTGATGTAGAAACTATCCTACCAGTGTTCTTGCAAGCTTAAAAATAAGTGGTATACCTCGAGGCAAACTTCTTGAACCATCATGGCAGGCAAGCAACCAATCACAACTCGTAAAACGAGTTTTAGCGAGTTGTGATTGGTCACCGCCCCACCACGATGGTTCAAGAAGTTTGCCCCACACTGTACATACACTGTATTTTTATTTTATGATCATCACGTAATCCTAATCTTTCGTGCCTTCTTATTTTATCTTGTAAACACTTACAAACTTATAGTTATAGTCGAATTTGAATATTTATCTTTTCATTAGATGAAACCTAGACTGACAATAACTAGACTATTTTCAAATTAATCTTATTTAAATTTTGTTTGACTTTCAATTTAGCTGTTCTAAATATAAGTTTAATTATTTGATGCTTATCAATTTTACGAAGAAATTTCTATTCAAGTTTTTATTCATTCGTCATTCAAATGAAATGGTTCGTTTTCACTCAAAATTATATTAAAACTTCTTTTGAAGTAAATAAGTCCATTAGAGTAGGTACTAATTGCCAAATTTTGTCTAACTATCTATGGATACTCCTAATTACAACTTACTAATAAGTATTTACATTTATATTCTAACGCCCTCAAGTATTTACATTAGGCTCATATTGGGTCCAGTATCAATTAAAATACTAAGTAATTAACACTAAATTCAATTAAAGTATTAATTGATTGAGATTCAATAACATGTAAACTTCTTAATCTAATGATAAAGTACAGTCGACAGAATATCAAGCTTCAGCTTCGGCCAAACCTACTTATGCGCTAGCGACGCGGAACGCGTGCTTCTCGCTTTACTGACGCGGTGTTATCGCGTCGTCGCGTCGTCAGTCGTGGTCGCTTACACACTGCCAGCTGGCGAGCGAACTAATGCTAATATTACACGGTTCAACCAAATTGATTCACTTTGGTTAAAAGGCGCAGAAATACAGGCGCACATTAACATTGAATGATTCACCTTTACGTTTACATTGTTCAATTTGGTTGCTCCATCCAAATTGAAAGGCAAAAGTGAACAGTAAGTGATAGGCAGGAGACGCGAGCGACGTCGCTCGATTTATCAAAAAAGGTAAAACGACACATCGCCCAGCTCGTTAGAGTTCGCCAATGACAGTGTAGCCTACGCTTAGTTAGCCTGCCTACCCAGATGACGGGTTTTACACACTACTTGATACTTACATTACTGTCAAAGTTCCAGATAGGACAGGGACCGAGAGCGGACGAAGTATGGTAAAACGAGTCTTCAGCGCAAGCCACATCGCCAGGTCTAGCTGGCGAGCTAAAGAGCCGGGCGATGCGAGGTTTCACCTCTTTTCATACCTCGGTTCACACCGCAAGCGACGTCACGCACGTCTTCTGACACGTTAACTCACCCGCCCCGTGTCGCCCGGCTGGCCCAGCTGGCGATGAGGCCCATGCTTAACTCGCGCGTAGCTCTGAATAAGGTCTTAGATATATCAGACAAACTCACAGCGTCTGCCACGTGACTGATGCGCGACCGACGTTCCCGCATCGCTCTCGCTTCGCATACGCTTAGTTACGTCTATCTCACCGTAGCTTAACAGTTGTAAGTACTAAAAAACCACTCTTGTTACATATAAGCTCAGTTGTGTTCATGACATTTGTAGAGCTTGATGTGTTGTTAAATGTACATGAAAACGCATTCTTCAATACTGATAATAAATATTGCCGAAATTCAAATATAATGTAATGGAGGAGTATACTTCAGGTTTTAAATATCGCAAAATGGTCTCATTAGCTACAAATGAATCAAAGCCGCAATGAAAGTAAATAAACTGAAAGATCTCAGTGCGCAACTAGAAGATGTTTTGTAGTATTTAACTTCGTCTTGTGTGGGAGGCGAGTAAGACGCCTCATAGCTATGTCTGTATGGGCAAGGAAGCATTTCACTCGGTATTTCTAGAAGTTTCCTGCGATACTCTATTTTTGAGACATCAGACTCTGTGTCCTGATCCTGCATAGTATCATCGTAAGTTTTATCATCGTCAAAGTCCTCATCGCCATCATAATCTTTTTTAAATATTTGAGGGTTGATTTTTTGTGGGGGTTCAGGTTTCTCTGCTTTGTAACCGAGATCCTTCTTAAACTTGGTATCCATGATGCAGACGAGCCGGTTTAGTGATGCTTTGATGCGTTTGCTTTTGGTTTCATTCTTCAACTTCTGTAACCAGGAGAGGCGGCAGTCGCAGCTTAATCTGTTACCTGAGGAACAAAAGATAAAATATTTATAAGCAGCATTTATAAAATTTTATTTTGATTTTTTACATAATAATTTACATAATAATTTACGTAACTATAATACGAACCAAAATATACTGAATGGATAGATAGCTTTCGTTTAAACTATTCCAGTGAATTCACCAACAATAAAATAATGTTTACTTATATCAATTCATAGACTAATCAAGGGTTTCATAGACGTTTTCGCGGCGGAAGCTGTCACTTCTCGTAATGCGAACATGACATGAAAACTCCGCGTCGACGTCCACCGCGAGAGTTACAAACAAAACGACGAAACACGCCGCCACCGACCTCTTTCCTATAGTTTTCGTAAATTTTATATGAACTCGACGCACACTGTGACGCCGTTGATCGCCACATGCTACAAATCGTCGCCACTCGCTTCTTATGGCCGCCACCGGCTACTAACGCCGGCACAAAATACTGCTAGCAAATTGGTTCAAAAAAGTAGTGGCCACCGACCGCAAGTGTCTACTGCCGGTCATAAGTGTGTGTCGCGCGCTTCAGCTACCTTTGTAGCCGCTTTTATCTAGCTTCAAGTGGCAGCATTTGTGTCTGTCGGATGTTGCTCGTGTGCGGCGACGCTTACGAGACGCTGCCGCTTTGCAGACGCTTGGTCGCGTCTGTTCAGCCAGAGAAGTTAAACAATGTAGGTATCAGGTTCAATTTGAGTTGCCGCATTTTCCATGCTGTATTTTTTTCACGAAACAAAATGTCGCTTCAATATGAACGCAGAGGCCAACAATAAATCTATACTAGCTAGTTATGAAAACAAAGCAAAAAAACTGTTGACCCAATAACTATACATCGTGCTATAATACAATGTGCAAATACAATAAAATAGAGAAGAAGAATAAGTGCTTAATACAATAAGACTTGGCTCGCTGCAATAAGCAAACCACAAAACCAAATTAACAATACACAGAGCCTATTAAATCATAGTCAACAATGCAAGTAGCGGCTAGTGGTTTGGCGGAAAATATGATATCTATTCGCCATGATACACAGTCGCTATTTAACTTCACATTCGAGGCCTGCAATGCAATATGGTTTTTTGCAATTTGCATTAAATATTGGTAGAGTAGTTGTTATCAAGGGTCGTATGTCGTTTATGGCTAAATACGAATATGCCTTTCTGTCTCAAGAATGGTTGTAAGTCAGACTTACTCGTGTGTTTTGCTTTGGAGAATGGTCTTGCTCTGGCCGAATACGGAAGTTTGGAAATTAATAAGCAATTTTACAATAGTTAGAAACAATGAAAGTTTTCTTGCAAGAACTGCCGAGTAGGGCAGAAGACCCGTTTGTGGCGGCTTTAAGGATTTTTCACTTTGAAGTACTTAGTGATATGAGGTCCAAGGTGCTTAAGACAAAAATTATATCTTTAACAATATATTTTTTTCTTTTAAAGGTAATCTTTGAAATTTTTAAAATAAAATCTTTTTTTTTATACAAATCAAAATGTGCGAGAGGTGGCAATTATTGATAGCCAAACCCCGTTTTTGAGCCACTTATTGTTATCCAAACGTTTGTAAGTAGGTATAGCAATCATAATCAAATATAGGTTAAATCAATATATTCTAATGTTCAAGATGGCTGGTTCATGCATCATGTTCGTAAACGTTATGTTCATGCTGGTATGGGAGATAGGCATCGTCAACCCGTCTCTGCGACTGGCTTATATCGTCTGTAATAGCGGTATTACACGATTCACTTCTGCCTTTCAATTTGGATGAAGCAACCAAATTGAACAATATAAACGTAAAAGTGAATCATTTATGGGCAATGTTAAAACCATATTCAATCGCGTTGAAAGATTTGAGCTTGCTCAATAATTTCATTTCACTTAATCAAATATTGTATTAGATATGAACATAATATTAGTATTGCTAATAAATAAAATAAAATAAAATAAACGTTCAATTCAATTGAACGAAAGTTGATTGTGTAAACATAAGAATTGAATGATTCACTAGATGTTCATTCTCAATGTGATACCTGATTGGTAGAAATTTTCAAGCAATGCTAATTGACTTGTTCTCTTTATAATTTTGATAGTTCACTTTTAAGATAAGTACGTGTAAGCAGCAGTATCTTTCACTTCTGCGCCTTTTAACCAAAGTGAATAAATTTAGTTGAACCGTGTAATATAGGCATAAGCGTCGCGTCTAGAAGCGGCTACAAAGATAGCAGAAGCGCGCGACAGACACTTGTGGCCGACAGTAGACACCTGTGGTCGCTGGCCGTTTATTACCACACTTTTATTAGCTTCACTTGTAACTAAGTCACAATGTAAGAAAATCTTGGAATACAATTTTAACCTACTTCTAATTGTCGTATTGATTTGAAACTTTGTAAGTCTATATGAATCCGATGACAATACAATAATTTGCTACTATCGAGCTGATCTGATGATGGAGTCAAGAGGTGGGCAATAAAACTTTTCAATGGCTGTTAGGAAACCCCTCGAGTTTAGGCTCATTTGTTTTGTTCCGATGAGACCTATTTGCTACACTTGATGGTGAGGGTCTGATGATGGAGCAGGGAGGAAGCCAGTGGCACTTCTTAATGACCACTAGGAAACCCGTCGAGTTTGGGCTCCGTTGTTTCGTTCTGGTGAGACTTATTAGCTGCACTTGGTGGTGAGGGTCTGATGATGGAGTAGGAAGGAAGCCGTGCCACTCCTTAATGACCACTAGGAAACCCCTCGAGTTTGGACTCATTTGTTTCGTTCAGACGAGACCTATTCGCTACACTTGGTGGCGAGAGTCTGATGATGGAGCTGGAAGGGAGCCAATGTTTACGGGGTGGGCAGACACATGAATGGACTGTGAAATCGATTACCATCCATCCATAGCTTGCCATTAAACTAAAAAGTAAAAAATAAATATGTAGTTTAAAAAACTAAAAACACACTTTTATAGGAACAGACTAAAAAGTACAAAATAACCATCTATTCAGTAACTAAAATTAAAAAGCGTGGTGCGCCCTTTGCAAAACATGTTCATATAATATGTATGAAAACTACAGGGAAGAGGTCGGTGGCGGCGTGTTGTGTTTTCTCCTTGTGTTCTCTCTTCTTAATGATAACTACTTATGTGCTGGATAATTGGTGTGATTGTAAGAAAAGTTATTATTATTATTATTCCCTTTATTACATTTAAAATACTTACAAAAATTTCACTAAAAATATAACATTTAAAAATACAAAAATGCAGTTCCCCAACGGTAGCAAGATCAGGGTCCCGGCTACCGATGGTTAAGGATCCAGAGACAGGAACTTTCTCACTATTCGGGCCGTGTCCAGAAGTACTGCCTTCTGCATCTGACTCCCGATCCATCCACCTAACGCAAGCCTCTTAAGGTGTTTATCGAGGCTCTTGGCTATCAGACCATGGGCAGATATGACTATATATATATATCTATTATTATTATTCCCTTTATTACATTTTAAATACTTACAAAATTATATTTCTAAACATTAAATTTTTACAATGTATAACACTAAAAAATATAACATTTAAAAATACAAAAATGCAGTTCCCCAACGGCAGCAAGATCAAGGTCCCGGCTACCGATGGTTAAGGATCCAGAGACAGGAACCTTCTCACTATACGGGCCGTGTCCAGGGCCCCAAGTCTGCTAATTTACAAATGGTTCAATTGAATCTTAATTGGATCTCAATAGCGGTTTTTGACATTTTTGGTATTCTGCTACTAACTTAAGACCAATGGTATACGACTGAACTGCCATTGAACTGCCATCGGAATATTTGCTAGTCTGCTCTTCAATCGTATTACAATCGTATTCTACTCTCATTTGACATTTGTTTGACAGGACTCTCAATGGGGTATGTATCATAATAACTAAGGTCATTACGACTAAGACCCAGGTAATTACAGACCAATATCTATTTTACCCGCCTTGAGCAAGATCTTTGAAAAAATAATACTGGAGCAATTATTAACTCATTATTTTTACTTTAAATAACCTCTTGCATAACAAACAGTTCGGTTTTACGAAGGGTAGGTCTACTACTGATGCCGGGGTTGCACTTCTTAAGCATGTCTTTGGGGCCTGGGAGGGGTCGCAGAATGCTCTTGGCATATTCTGCGACTTGTCCAAAGCTTTTGACTGTGTAGATCATCGGACGCTGCTGTTGAAGCTAAATCATTACGGTGTAAAAAATAATGCCCAAAAACTATTACACTCGTATCTTAGTTCCAGAACTCAGACAGTTGATATAAATGGGGTAAAATCAATGGGTTCTGATGTAAAGCTAGGTGTACCTCAAGGGTTTATCTTGGGCCCTTTCTTGTTTTTGGTTTATATTAACGATTTACCTTTCTTTGCAAATAGCTTATTCAATTCAATTCAATTCAAATAATTTATTTCAGAACTAGGTTCCATAGTGTTAGTAACAATTTAATATACTTATAAACTATGTTAGTCGGTAAAAATTACAGCACAAGTAGTAAAAATTAAAATTTATCCGGTATGGAGCTTCACCCAGTGTCGCAGCAGAGGAGAGTCCCACCGGTCGTTAAACACCCTCAGGAGGCTGTTGGTACTGGAGCGGAGCCTAGTGAGCATGGAAGCAGACCTCTTTCTTATAATGGCGTAGAAGTCGTCCGTATGCGCCTCCGCAAACATTTTCGACGCGCTACAACGCCACGACAGTCTCAACAGTATCCTGAATGCGTTGTTAAATTGGATACGCAGGTCGCTGTATGCCCGCTGCGTATAACTGGTCCAAAGGCTGCACGTATAGAATGATTGGCAGTAAGCCTTGAAAAGAGTGATCTTTACTGCATCCGTACACCGCGCAAACCTTCGAGCCAGCATATTACATCGCACAGCCAGCGACCTACGCTCCCTCTCTATATCGGCGCTATCCTTGAGATCGTCAGTGACCCAAATGACCCAAGTACTTAAATTTATTTACCCAGCTTAAAGAACTACCACAAAGTGAAACTCCAGGGACGTCCGAGTAGTTAATGGAGTTCGATTTGAACATCATGAGCTCACTTTTTTTTACATTGTACTTGAGCCCATGAGTCACCGCATAGGACTCGCAGATAGCTACGAGTCTTCTCAGGCCACCAATCGATGGGCTCAGCAGCACCATATCATCTGCATAGCTTATATTGTTCAAGCAAACTCCATCAATATAGCAACCTATATGAGTACTGCTGAGCTCACCGATCAGGCGATTCATGTATAGGTTGAAAAGGTGAGGCGAGCTTAACCCCCCCTGCCTCACCCCGCATTCCATCCCATACATGTCTGATAGAACTCCTGCCCATCTCACTCTATTTTTCTGGTTAGAATACCAGTAGTGAAACAAGGACGCGACTTCAGGCGGCAGTCTTGTCTCCTTGTACAGCTTATGCCATAGGACCTCATAGGACACCATGTCAAACGCCTTTGACAGGTCCAGAAAACAAGCGAAAATTGGCGTTTTCCTCGTCGTATAATACTGAACAGTCTGCTTGAGGCACAGGATAGCACTTTCCGTGGATAGTTCAGGTCTGAAGCCGAACTGGGCATCATGCAATTCCATGTGATTAGCCAGCTGTTTATCAAGCAGACTGTCCAGAACCTTAGCGACTATAGTAGCCAGAGAGATGGGTCTGTAGTTGGACACATCAGAGGCATCCCCCGTCTTATCTTTAACAACTGGCACTACAATTGTTTCCATGAGCTCCCCTGGCAAATAGCTGTGACTGAGGCACAGATTAAATAACAGTGCAAGGACTCTCGGTAAGTGGGGCCCCGCATACTTCAGGTGTTCGATGCTGAGGTCGTCGTGGCCCGGCGACCTACCTTTAGACATTTTTTTGATTATAAAAGAAACTTGTTTCGCTGTGAAAAGAACAGTGAGTTCACCGTTCCCAGACATACCCCCAGCACCGAACACCTGCCGCTTATCAGTCTTTAAAGGAGATTCCACAGTAAAATGCCTTCGGAAAAGGTTTGCAACATCAACTGGCACCGACCGACCAGCCACACTCGCAGGGAGACCCGATTTATCACACAATTTGTTAGTGGCCTTCCAAAATTTACCAAAATCCTTTTTTTGTGGCACTTCGCCAACATATCAAGTTTCAATTGTTCTTGATTTTTCTGAACATATTTTAATTTAGCTTTAAATATACTTCGTGTTTCCCTCATTTTCTCATACACTTTACCCACGGTAGGTGCCCCATACAATAACCACATTTGATAATATAATCGAGCCTCCCTGTGAGCAGCACTAACATATTTGTTCCAGCCCGTCACATAATTTCTACACTTAACGAAATCCTTACCAATATATGTACATAGTGCACCCTCCTTGAGTATTGATACTGTCTCTTTATACAAATTATCTAATATCATCAAATGATCCGGGTTACTACAGCGAGCCCCATGAGAACAATTTATGCACTCTATGGGAAAATCTAATAATTTAAATCTATCATTACAAAATGTATAGTAATCACTTATTTGTTTATCATTTCTTTCATTCCATCTTACTTTATTACTAGGAAAACTTAAAGGTGGTACTTTTTTATTTATTTTAGTCATATTACATTGAAACATTACAGGATAATGATCAGACTGATAAACACCATATGCGACTGAACAGCTGTTAATCAGGTGTACAGCCGCACCCGTCACCACGCCATGGTCTAACCAGCGTCGGGAGCCACTGGCCTGACAGACAAATGTGTGGGTGTCTTTAGGAAGGAGTTCATAGTCTACACAGGTCCATTCCTGGTCATTACATATAGAAATCAGTTCATGAAAGAAACGAGAGCCGGGGTGTGCATTGAAATCCCCTAGTATGACCACAGACTCTGTATCATTACTGTCAATTATAGCTATTATCTCACTAAGGCATTGTGTAAATTGAATTAGATTGTCACTCTTACCATTATCGTAAGGCATATATATGGAGAATATTAGCAAGGGACGATTATCACACACAATTTTGATAGCCACTAATCGATCACTTTCACACTTCACAATAGACACCGACGGGAATATCGCTTTCCTCCACATGAGAGCCACTCCCCCATAAGGTCTCCCCGTGATGATTTTGACTGACGTGTCCATCGCTGACTTACTTGTGCATGCAAAACTATCATCCAGTTTGCCCAGGAAACCCATATCATGAGGCCAGAGCCACGTCTCTTGAAGTGCTATGATGTCAGCACTTTTACATATATTCCTCACAGAGTCAACAGATCCTTTTACACCTTTGCAATTAAAAGTGGCCAGTGTTATTCTTGTATTATCTGTCGAAATCATTTTTGATGGGTAGTTTCTTCGCTATCTGGAGCCTCATTAACGTTACCCTTTTTGAAAAATATAAATCGTCTAAAACGTATTCCTTCCGGCCACAAACTGTCATCTAAGAAAGTATCTAATTTATGGCTAACAACAAACACTTTAAAAGCATTATATGGCTTTTCCGTCTTCATATTTATCTTTTCTACTTTTACGATAGTCCGAGTCTTCTGTTTTATATAATCTGAGATGTCTTTTTCCGTGGTTTGTTTACCAACATTAGATATAAATAATGGTATGTAGGACTCCGCAGCTCTGAAAGCACCCGAGGGGGACGATAATGCCCGGCCTGTCTTTCCACCGAAACGATTTTTTGATTTTCTATTATTAACAATCTTCCATTCACCATCATTTTCTGTATGGACGCGCGGTTCATTGTTTTCATGTTTATCCATAGTGGGCAATTTGACTAAACTGTCCATAACACTCGTGTTATCATTACTTTCTTGCAATGTTGAATTTACATTCGCAGATACGACAGCGCTTTACGCGGCGCCGCTAGCGTGACAGAGAGTGCGATACTTTGGCGTATTGTTTACATCCGTAATCACATTATCTGCGTGATAGCTCATATTATTCGTGGTGGCGACTTTGTCGGGTCCGCTCGGCCTCGACTCGGGCACGCTCGGCGGTGACGCCACTGAGACATCAACAGCTGACTCGGAAACATGCGTAAGTCCAATCGGCCCGCTATCCATCGCAATGTACCCTCCTCTTCGCGTATTAATGTTAGGGTTATAGCAAGAGTAATTAATGCTATCAGTATTCATCTTTATGTTTTCCACTTCTTCTTTCGTAAGATAATTACTCTTTATTTTATTCACATCTTCACGTAACAACAGTATATCTCTCAACAACTTAGTTACATCAACATGATCGAAACAAATTGGGGGTAACTTATCCAAATTGTACGCCACAAAAATAGGTATTTGATCAGGTTCAGCAGTTTTTAACACTGCTATAATATCTTCTAGGTCCTTTTCTTTCTTTTTTTTACGCCTTGACACGAACTTACGTTTTGTTTTCAGCGAAGTAAATAGCAACTGTTTCGAACACTCAATGTCTTCTTCCGAAAACGCCGATTCACAAATCCTTATAAGGCTTTCCGCATCCATAACATCCAGTTTGTTATGTATAAACGCCAAAACTTCAGATATAACCACATTGCAGTTCACGCACTTAATCGTATTCACATTGTTTACACTCATGTTTGCTAACTACTAGCGGGGCGACACGTCGCTACCGCGCTCGCGAGCGTACTGATGTGATGAGTTATGTGAGACTGAGTTATGTGAGATTGTCTTGTCTGCTGAAAATACTTCCTTAATATTTAACATTGACAGAAATCAATCTAATTTTGACGATGTAAACAAAGCACTCTCGGAAATACTCACTTGGTTTAGTTTTAATAATCTACAGCTTAATGCAAAGAAAACGAAATGCATTCTATTCTCTTTACCAAATGTACAATCTCCACCCGTAGAAATTGTAATAAATAATGAAAAATTAGATTTAGTTGAATCAACAGTCTTTCTGGGTGTAACTATAGACAGAAAACTTCAGTGGCATTCGCATATTGCTGCATTAGCTGGTAAGCTCAGCTCTGCAGCTTACGCTATTAGAAAAGTTAGACAGTTAACTGACATAGAAACTGCTAGGACTGTATACTTTAGTTATTTTCATAGCATCATGTCATATGGCATTCTTTTGTGGGGATTAGCAGCTGACATTAATGCTATATTTATTCTGCAAAAACGAGCAATAAGGGCCATTTATCAACTAAGCTCTAAAACTTCTCTTAGGGAGAAGTTCAAAGAAATTGGTATACTGACAGCTGCATCTCAATTTATATTAAACTAGTTTTCCGCCCGCGGCTTCGCCCGCGTGGACTACACGACGTTATCCCTCAGGAATGTGACATTTTTCCGGGATAAAAAGTAGCCTATGTTCCTCTCCAGGCTACAAAGTATCTGTGTTCCAAATTTCATCCAAATCCGTTCAGCCGTTTCGGCGTGATTGAGTAACAAACATCCAAACATCCAAACATCCAAACATCCAAACATCCAAACATCCAAACTTTCACATTTATAATATTAGTAGGATTGTATTATTTTTGTGCGTCGTAATATTAACTTGTATACTAAACATGGCGTTTTGCATGGTTACAATACAAGAAATAGGGATAAACTTTCAATGCCTCGGTACTGTGGTATCATATTGTTAGGATATGATACCTCCTTGCATTGTCTATGATTGATTTATGTTTAAATCAGTATTCAAAAATATAGAATGCGTTGTCATAACGCGAGTAGTTTGTTTTGCAGTCTAGACGATTCCGCGGGCGCGGGTTGTAGTAGATAGAATATATCGGCCATGGTGCCGCAGTAAAGATTTATATCGCTAATACATTTATTATTTAATAGAATCCCAGTGTAGGGCTTCTCATGGTGTTAGGCGCGAACGAATTTCGTAGAACGCAATTATACGGTGTTTATGTGTTGCAGATTCCCAAGATAAACTAGGAAGGCCATGGAGGTCTTATTGTTCGACGGCATCCACGGAGATGTCGAAGTTTTTTTTCGGAGCTACGAAATAATGACGGCTCTGCAAGGCTACGAAGGCGAGGCCAAGAAAATCGTCGTCGGAGCTTTCTGCACGGGCGCAGCCCGATATTTCTACGATAAGATCGTCGATATGGCGAAAGACTACGACGAAATGAAGAAGGAGTTTATCAGGGAGTTTGGTTTTGTATCGGACCCACTTGAGTGCTTCGAGGAATGTGCCCCTAATATGTGTGATTCTAGCAGTGGTGATAAATCTAATCAATGTGTTTATTTTGTGCCGGAGTTAGAGAATGTGCTAACTCCCAATCAATGTGCCTCTCGCACGCCAAACGAAAAACCCCATGATTTGTATGATGCAAGTGAATTGAATGATTTTAGAGCTCAAGCCCCGATGATGCCCATCACGACATCATCTTGGAGGACGACTGAGACGTCCCCACAATCTAATAATAATATTATTGTAAGTAGAGAAGAGGATTGTATGCAGCTGACGTTGGTGCAGGACAATCACAACACAAGTAAGCGTACGCCGTTTTTATCTATTGAGTGTCGTGGTCAGAAAATAGAGGCCTTGGTGGACACCGGTGCGAGTGTGTCGGTAATATCACAGACGGTAGTAGACAGTCTAGGTCTCAGTGTGGACATGGTGAACGCTGAACTACGAAATGTGAGTGGTGGAAAACTTTCAATAGTAGGGAAAACTAATGTATGTTTCTTGATAGATAACGTGTTGTTTACACAGCGATTCGTTGTTGTAAGGGACATTGTACCAAACATAGTGTTGGGTTGTGATTTTCTTAGCAAGAATAGCATAATTATGAATTTTGAAAAATTTTGTATAATTTACAAAAAATTTAATTTTGAATTTAATGTTGACATGAATTTTATGTTGACATCGATTGACATTGATGACAATGAGTCACAACAGTCACAAGTGATAGATGTCTCGAATGACGGATGTCAGAGTAATTTTCGAAAAAGTAATATGTCAGAAAAAAGTTCGCATGTCATTCCTAGATTAAAAAGTTTTTTTATGAATAAAAATAGGAATGACAGTAAAATGAAGAAAGGCGCGAAAAAGTTTGAAAAGTCGAATATGAATAGGATTTCGAAATCCAATATAAGTTCGTTATGTAATATTAGTTCTTTACGAAATAAGAAACGTTTGAAATTTGTAACATATAAAATTAAATGTAAAAATAAATTTTCTTTCATAGATTCATTTTATAATAGGGATAGAAATAGGATAGGATTTTAGGATGTTTTATAATAGTGATTGTTAGATAGTTGAAATGTATAATTGTGTGATTTGTATTAATATGTGTTTCTTTTTCATGTACGGAAATACTGCACCTGAAGCCCACGAAGTGTCCTGTGGTCCATTTATGATGTACTTATTTAATTTTTTTTTAATGTTTAATTTAATAAAACAATTATTTTTTTGCATTTTTACTAATTAGTAGACATCGTGTCGTGTCTCTTTACCTTCATGGGATAGGGCAGGAGGATGACCTATTATCTAATTAGGTGTGAGAATCCTCTGACCTTAACTTATGTTGATATTGACATCACGTTTCGTTAATGATCTGGACCACAAAAGTAACACTTCTGTGTTTCATTTTATTTCCGTTTTAGTTAGTTTGTAAGTTTTTTCGATGTCACTTAAGGAACGAGGTGACGTCAACATTTGTTGGTGAGGGGGGAGGAAACCCTGATGGTCCAATAAGGACCAGGGTCATATCCTCGTTGTTGCAGGATCCCTCTAACCCTGATTGGCAATGTTGTCGACACCACGCTACATAAACTGTGGTAGCCCCTAGTAGACAGTCTGCTTGAGGTTACCACAGGTTTATGAAGTTCCAAGCTTGTTGTCGGGTACCTTTTGAGATGAGGGTTATTTTTGGGTAATTTCGTAGTCAATATATTATTGGTGCTTGTCCGACATGTTTGATCTTGGAATTTCGACTTAGTTAATGCTTAAATGAGCTAGGGTTAGCTTTGATTGTAACTACATATGATGTATTAAGGTTAGGTTTAAGGCTGGGCAGACCTTTTCCCTTGGTTTTGGTATGTCAAGCCAATGCAATGGTTGGTTTGTTTTGATTTCAAGAAATTAATAATTATATCGACCATTGTCCTGGCTGTCCGTTAGTGAGGACCAGTCTTATTGATGTGATATCGTTCCAAGGTAGGCAGGGCCTTCGCTTTAGGGTAATCCATGTAGGAAAAAACATTTCTTTAGTAAGAAAGGTTTTTTTGTTGCGGCAGCGGCATGTGGTATCATATTGTTAGGATATGATACCTCCTTGCATTGTCTATGATTGATTTATGTTTAAATCAGTATTCAAAAATATAGAATGCGTTGTCATAACGCGAGTAGTTTGTTTTGCAGTCTAGACGATTCCGCGGGCGCGGGTTGTAGTAGATAGAATATATCGGCCATGGTGCCGCAGTAAAGATTTATATCGCTAATACATTTATTATTTAATAGAATCCCAGTGTAGGGCTTCTCAGTACCGATTAGAGAAGGTACATGGGTCTTTCATGGGTCAAGGTATACACATCTTTAACAAGATTCCAAGTGATATCTTGGAGTTACCCTTTGAAGAGTTTAAGAATCATATAAAAAATTGCCTCCTCAAGAAGGGCTACTATACTGTAAGTGATTACTTAAATGACAAAGCAACTTGGTCATAAGCTGAGAAGGATTTTTTCTCTAGTTAATTGTGAGTCGTGTTTAACAAAATTATTAATACTGGGTACATTCTTATATTGGTTTCTGCGTTTTGAGATGAGAAGTTTGAGTATGTCATGCTCTCTGTAAACATTTCTGCGGTGGTGTCGTGTGAGGCGGGTCGTTACGTTCCCTAAAATATGGTTAAGCGAAGCGATGGCTGGTTCATGCGTCATGCTCGTGAACGAGTGCTACCAGTGGGATGGGTCTGCTCCTGGCTTCTTGTCTCAAAATATGCAGATTTTTTATGTTTTATTGTTATTAGTTTTATTTTATCGTGGCTTGTATGGCACTGTTTATTATTGACTCTTATGTTCTTAAACTATTCAAAGTTTTATTACCCTTGTTTGGCATTTATATTTATTATTTTATTTGCTACGTTTTTGGTTGGTGTGTATTTTAAAGAAACTACCTTTTGGATGTCTATTTCTTAGTTATTGAAAATTATTTACTGCTATGATTACCGGGTTTTTTTATTTTGTTTTTAAACTTAAGATTAATTTGTGATGGAAAGTGACTTTACATATTATATTATGTTAAAGTCACTTTTCAATTTGACGACTCTGTATGAAATATGACAGGGAGAAAAAAATAGCCCTTGGCGAGTTTCTTGCCGGTTCTTCTCGTTACAAGGCCTCCCGCCGTAGGATTTGCGAACCGATAGCGTAGCTTCATTGACGTTCACAAGTGCTGTATCAGCCTAAAATGAATAAATGATTTTTGATTTTGATTTTTGATTTTGATATGGTCGAAATAACTACGATCGATTCACATATTTTCGTAATGACTATTGAACGACTCAACTACTGTTAATTTCACCTACGGTTGATTGAACTACAGTTGATTCAACTAACGGACGATTGGCCTAATGTTCATTTCATCTACTGGTTGTTTCGACTATGAACGACTCGCCTACAACAAGCTTATGAATTGGAAAGTTTATTAAATGGATTTGGGCGCGTTGGATTGTTTTTTTGGTTAGGGTGTCGCAAACATAAAATTTTTGACTGTTTTAGTATGAAGCGGGGACTTGCAAAATTTTCAAGAATGAATTTTATAGAAATGCAAATATCTCAAAAACGGTCCGTCATAGCTGAAATCTAACAAAATTTTCGATCCCCTACGGTACTCCGGAGATACCTAGGAGGCATCCGATGGACATATAGAAATATTTTTTTTAATTTTTTTGCTCAAAAAATTTTTGTTATTTCAAAATTTTTATATCTTTTGGGAAAAACAAAAGGGGGGACAGGCATATATAGTCGTTTCTGGCGCTTTGCCGGCCGCTGCCGCGGCACGCTCGCTTCGCTCGCTCGGCTCGCGCGGTATGTTCATGTAAACCGAACATGCTCGTCGCTTCGCTCCTCGCACCTAACAGCAATACAGTCACGACCAATAATATGTATACAACATAGGACTATATCATATAACAATATTGAATGACTTCTGTGACACTGATCGTTTTCTTTTGGAACGCTACAGTGTGACAAAGTTCTATGTTGTATTGTATACATAATATTATTGCTCGTGTCTGTACATGAGTCACTATTTTTAAACTTAATAAACCGTTATTTTAAAAATTAGTTATTTTAAAAATAGGTGTAACGACCAATAGTTATTTTGAACAGTAGGTCTTTTGACCGTAGTTATTTCGACCATGAGTCGAAACGACCGTAGTTATTATGATACATACCCGAAGGTAACTATCCAACTGAGACTCCATTACGATTCAATTACGATGACGTACAAGTTTTTATAGAATACCCAATTTGTTTTAATCGTAATGGAATCGTAATTGAGTCTCAATTGAATATCAATAGAATCTTATTTAAATTAAAATTAGCAGACTTGGGGCCCGGAAGTACTGCCTTCTGCATCTCAACTCCCGATCCATCCACCTAACGCAAGCCTCTTAAGGTGTTTATCGAGGCTCTTGGCTATCAGCCCATGGGCAGATATGACTATCGGAACAACAATTGCTGAATCAATGTCCCACATGTCGACAATCTCGTGAGCTAAATCAAGATATTTGTTTTCTTTATCTTTTTCAGCTTTCACAAGGTTGTCGTCATGGGGAACAGTGACATCAACAATTATTGCGCGGCGTTCGTGTCGATCTATCAATACAATATCAGGCTTATTAGCTACAATAGTCCTGTCTGTAATGATAGATCGATCCCAATACAATGTGGCATGGCTATTTTCAAGGACCTGTTCTGGTGCATACCTGTAGTACGGTACCTCGGATGCCACAAGACTATGTTTCAGAGCAAGTTGTTGGTGTATTATCCTGGCCACTTGGTTATGTCTATGCAAATACTCGCCGTTTGCGAGACGAGAACAACCGGAGATTATATGCCTAAGGGATTTACCCGGACGATGGCACGCTCGGCAAATATCCACTCTGCCATCCCTTAGGATATACTTTCGGTAGTTATTCGTCATCACAACCTCATCCATAATTGTACAGACAAAACCTTCGGTTTCACCAAAAAGATCACCGAAACGGAGCCAGGATACTGAGGCTAATAAATCTACGTCGGGCCCATGGAGAGCCCGGTAGAATCTGCCGTGTAACTCCTTGCTTTGCCACACAGCGCTGCGGTCGGACGTACTAAGTACTACAGGTTGGCCCCATTTTTATTTTGCTAAAAATAGAGGAGTCAGCCCATTGTCAACAGCAACTACATCTCTATGAGACCCCATATCGACTTGGAGAAAATACTCCCTAAGATTGCATATCTCGCGGTTATGCAATGTCTTAGCATTTAAGAAGCCACGACCACCGCACTTCCGCGGGATATACAATCTCATGGTCGATGAACGTGGGTGATGCATGCGATGTGCTGTTAGCAATGTACGAACTTTTCTATCCAGGGCATCCAGTTCAGTTTGATTCCATTTAAGTATGCCAAAGGAATACATCAGTACCGGCATGACCCATCCATTGTATGCGCGAACCTTGTTTCCGCCAGACAAAAGACTTAACCTCTTGGCTCCCCGGCCTCTTTGTAATTTGACACCCACTTGACACCGGACTTTTGTTTTTTTAAACTTATTCTATGCTCAAGTGATTGCTAAGCATTTGAGAGAATGAGGAATTAACAGGCTAACCGAGAAAAAAAACATACGGATCTGAGCCTAATAAAAAAAAATATAAATTCGTTTTTCGAAAAAACTTTGAGCGCTTGAATTCAAGCGCCGGGAGAGGAGAGACTTTTGAGAGGCGCCCCAAGAAACGCTCACGCAACGACTGTTTCATGTCAGCATCGTTGATGCCTAATGCCTGTGACATACCTAAATATTTATAGGTTTCGTTAACGGAGAGAGATCTAAGATTAATAGAATCCGAGAGTTGTATACCCGTGGATTCCATTATCTGACCACGCTTTACATGCATGACTGCACATTTGTCCACACCAAATTCCATTTTAATGGCATTACTGAAAGCTTCAGTAACCTTCAGTAACGCTGTCAAATGAGAACTGCTATGGGCAAATAGTTTCAGGTCATCCATGTATAGCAGGTGTGATATTACTTGACCATTTCTCCGTAAACGGTAGCCTAATCCTGAACTCTCGAGAAGTGTACTCAGAGGGTTCAAGGCCAGACAGAACCACAATGGACTCAGACCGTCACCCTGGAAGATCTCGCTCTATTTTTATAGGGTCGCCCTGACCTAGAACCCGTCGAGATCCTGGATAGAAAAGGACCGTTCTCCATTTTCGCATGCACGATATCAAGAAAGTGCGTAGAGTTGTATTTATTTTATACAACTCCAGCACCCTCATGAGCCACGAATGCGGCACGGAATCATAGGCCTTCTTATAATCTATCCAGGAAGTCGACAGGTTCTTTCGGTTTCGACGAACCTGTTGGTTAATAGCCATGTCAATGAGGAGTAGCTCCTTAGTACCACGGGCCCCATTCCTACATCCATTTTGAGAGGCGAACATAATAGAATTTTGATCAATGTGTTTATTAATTTTCGACCTCAAAATGGACGTAAAAATTTTCTAAATTGTTGGTAGACAGGTGATAGGTCTATAGTTTTTGGGGTCCGCAGTACTACCAGATTTATGGAGCAGATGGGTTATGCCTGTTGTCATAAATTCTGGAAGCGATCGAGATAATAAAGCATTTTGAAATTGAGATGCTAAGCAAACGTGCGAGCTAGGTAACCATTTATACCAGAAATTGTGCAGTCCGTCCGGGCCTGGAGATTTCCAGTTGGGTAAGGAACGAACTGCACAAACTACGTCTTGGTAGTCAATGGTTACTTCATTCATATCAGGTATAAGCTCACACGAACGCTCAACATCCCCCATCCACGCGCCTTCAGAGTGAGTGACAGGCACGGACCAGATGTTGTGCCAGAAAGAAATCATGGCATTATCATCCGGCCGATGCATATCAGTATCACTCTGATCCGATCGCTCCCAGGATGCATAAACACGTCGTTGATCTCTCTCGAACATGCGGTTCTGAGTAAAGCGATCGACTCGCACCCTATACCTCCGAATACGATTAGCCCATGCACAAATTTTCTGCTTCAGGAAGTCGATGCGCTCTGTGACACATGAAATATAATTTTGAGGACTAATACCAGTCCCCAAGAATGCACGTTTCACAAAGCGCATGACCCTAGGGCGCATGTTGCCCTCCCTAAAGCAGCTGAGCTTACCGATGAGTACCCTAGCCTCACTGATACGACGTTCAATCCTACACTGCCAGGCTGGTACAGCCAGACGCGGGCGTGTTGCTGTGTCAGTATTTGGAAATTTGACATGAGCAACACGACAAGCCGTAATAGCCGCACAATACAAGATCGAATGAGTATCAGCCAGGTCTTCACTACTATCAAAGTAATTTGATAGTAGTGAATCTAAAGCACACATCAGCGCCCTATTTTTTTTGTGCATGGAAAAACGCGGAAGCCGAGGTCTAAGGTGAACAGGAGTCAATCGAAATTCCCGAACTACATCTTCAAGAGTACTCCTCAATATATCATTGTATTGGGGACTTACAGTAGTAACCATATCATCTCCATCACTATCAGCAACGCCAGCTTGCAATGTGGCCGCGGCAGAAGCTTGAGTTGCCGCCTGCGATGCAGTAGTAATGATACGGTTACGTTGCACCTCTGTTCGGAGCCGATCAAGTACAGAGTCATCCAACAAGTGACCCCGTTGAATGGCTCGCACCTGATCCGACAGTCGTTGAGCCGAAACGTTGATAGATGGTTCAAGAGCCTGAAACAGAGAAAGCATCCGAACACGATACGCAGTAAGATTAGTTCCTGCCTCTGTTGCCTCAAAATATGCGCGCATGACATTTTCATTGATTGAAATTGTCCATCGCATGCGCTGCACTCCACCGGGAGCGGGGGCCCTGACCGGAGCCGTTTGCCCCAGAAGCCCCAAACTCTTCGGTGGCCGGCCCCTCCTCCGGCGTACAGGTGGTGGCGACGTCGGCGGAGAGAAGTACTCGTCACTATCGCTCGACGCAACTGCAGATGTCAGCTGAACACACGGCACTAAGGCAGTTGCCGACAACTGCGAGGCGGAGCGAGGTGACGAGCCCGGAGGTGGTAGACGTGCTGCTCGGCTTCTCGTCAACATCTATTTGTTCATTATACCTATTCCATTCCCATTTAATTTGGTTTATATTGGTGATGACATTTTCAACTGTCATACAGGATCATTTTTAAATAGATTGTAAAATATGTATCTTCTTTGTTGTTGTTCTATGTATATTGTTGCAGGCTATTAGATAAGTATTAAATATTATTATGGTATTACAATGGCCTCTGAATTAAATATTTCTTAATAAAATCAATAAAATGATGGAAAATAATGACTTGTCACATTGACGACTTTTTTATTATTATTATTATTAAAACTACATGAATGCGGTCGGTGGCGGCGTTTTGTGGTTATTGTCGGTAGTCCGTGTACGGCCAGGGTAAGTATCGAAATGTAAGACCGGGCTTAGAAGTAACTACATTGAACATTGAACACATGAAGTGTGTACGAGTATGTACTAATAAGACGTTTGCCGCACTCAAAATGAGCACTTTGCTATTACACTGTCCAGGGTGCTTACCATCAACTCTTATTGCGGTTTTGTTTAGGACCTAAACTGAACTGCTTCGCTTATTCGTACCACGACAGCTTAATATCAATGACAGCGATTCAGTGATCGATCAATGACATTTCACAGCCGCTAAGCTGTCAGGAACTCTTATTTGACTTATAACCCGGTTGATTTAACATGTCACCTGCAGGTTATACCCGTCCCTCTCACTCTCCGGGCATGACAGAATCGAGTGAAAGAGACGGGTAGAAGAAAAAGGACACAAATCGTTCGGTCATTAACATTAAGCAATTCATTTGCGATCCAGTTTTTAGAAGGTCAGAGTACGAAAGAAAGCAATTCATTTTAGGAACCTATTCTGCATCGCGCTATTTTTGAATCGCTGTCTTAAAGTTGATGGTAGGCACCCAGGAGCCGCACTCTGAAACGCAAAATTTCACCTTTGACACGATTCTGTCATGACTGGAGAGTGAGAGAGTTGGGTATAGTTAACGAAGTTACGGTTTATGCGTTTCAGAGCAGGCCCTCAGGATCGTACACATCGTACTTTGTGGGAACATTTACATGTTTTAAATACGATTGCACAGCTTTATTAAAGACCGAGCTTAAGGACGGCCAACCCGACTTACTTTTCATACAAACGCTCTTACGTGATTATGGCGTTGTAACAGATCTTTCATTGAATCTTTTGAACTAATAGGTATCTTGTGCACTATATTTAGGTTTCTATCGAAATAAAAAATCAAAATTTGAAGAAACAAATTCAGTATAAGCCTCAAAAAATAAGAATAATAATAATTGTTGGGAACACCTGTTCCCAACTCTATTCTATAGGAGCTTAAATGAAAGCTATGGTTATCATGTATCACTTTAATCGGCGATCTTTTCTATTTTATATTACACTTGCTAGTATGACTAGCTTATTAAAATTATTGGAACGATCTACTGCCCATCAAGGCCTAGCAATTGGTGGAGTAATTGTAATTTTAAATGTTATATTTTTTAGTGTTATACATTGTAAAAATTTAATGTTTAGAAATATAATTTTGTAAGTATTTTAAATGTAATAAAGGGAATAATAATAAAAGAACACTTTATTGCAAAAAGAAAACACATAACAAAAAGAAGACACTACAAAAGAAGTTCACAAAAGGCAGCAATTTCTTCCAGGCAACCTTGAGTGGAAAAATAATAATCGTCTGAGGACATAAAGGGGAAGGGGGAGTGGGTGCAATTTAAAGAAAGGTGCATTATATTATATTATATAGATATAATTAAAAAGAAATAGGAATAAAGTTAGAAAAATTTAATGATTGTAGGAGTAAGAGAGGAAATAAGATAGGTATTAAGAATAAGATAGGAAATGCAAAACATTTGATTTGTGCAAAAAATCTGATTTTTTGTACAAATTTTACCTGAACTTTGGGCATTCATCACTAGGTAAGTACTCATAAATTTTAAAAGCAAAGAAAATAATATGATAGAAACCTTGCAAATATAATGGAGATTCTAAATGACAAACATTTATTTCGCAAACTTGTAAGGCTTACTGAAAAACACGTAAACCCTGGAACAAGTTTCCGCACACTATTTTCGTTCAAAGTTATCGCGTTCTCACTTGCTCACTCACTCACTGTCATTGCGCTGGATGAAACAACAAGCTTGTCAACTTCTTGTCAACAATGACGGGAAGGGCCCTTTTAAGGGAATTTACCATTAACAAATCGACGACAAAGAAAGAACTGATTTTAATTGTTATAATCTATACCTTCGCCAATTTAATACCGAGCGTATTAAAGAGGCCATTGAGCGGAACAAAGGCTCCAAAGTGTTCGCTAGAGATCTGGCTATAGGGCAAAGTCAACTGACGAGGCTGCAAGCTGAGGACGGTAGTATCATTTCATCAACACCTGAAATCCTGAGGGAGATTGAGAGTTTCTATGGACAGCTATATTCCACACAAACACCTGTTGAAAGTAAGGCTACAGAACCTAGAGCCAAACTTACCCGACACTATACCGAAGATATCCCGGACGTCAGCCTGTACGAGATTAGAATGGCTCTCAAGCAGCTCAAAAACAACAAGGCGGCGGGCGATGACGGAATCACAACAGAACTTCTGAGAGCGGGCGGTAAGCCGATACTTAAGGTCCTCCAGAAGCTCTTCAACTCTGTCATCCTCGAGGGCAAAACGCCAAAGGCATGGGGCAGAAGCGATGTGATGCTGTTCTTCAAGAAGGGTGATAAGACTCTCCTGAAGAATTACCGACCCATCTCGCTTCTGAGCCATATCTACAAGTGGTTTTCGAGAGTCATTACGAATCGTCTCGCTCGCAGGTTCGACGACTTCCAACCTCCCGAACAAGCCGGGTTCCGAAAAGGTTATAGTACCATAGACCACATTCATACGCTGCGGCAAGTTATACAGAAGACCGAAGAGTATAACTTGCCACTATGCTTGGCGTTCGTGGACTATGAGAAAGCCTTTGATTCGATCGAGACCTGGGCAGTGCTGCAGTCTCTCCAGAGGTGCCAAATAGACTACAGGTACATCGAGGTGCTGAGGTACTTATACCAAAACGCCACCATGTCGGTCCGATTACAGAACCAGAGCTCTAATCCTATCCAACTACAGCGAGGTGTGAGACAGGGAGACGTCATTTCTCCCAAACTGTTCACAGCTGCGTTGGAGGATATTTTTAAGCTACTGGACTGGAAAGGATTCGGCATTAACATCAATGGCGAGTACCTAACACACCTGCGGTTTGCCGATGATGTAGTTCTCATGGCTGAGACTTTGGAAGACCTGAACACAATGCTCGAAGATCTCAGCAATGCTTCCCAAAGAGTGGGTCTGAAGATGAACATGGATAAGACGAAAATCATGTCCAATGCCCATGTTGCATCCGCTCCAGTTAATGTTGGGAACATTACACTCGAAGTTGTTGACCACTATGTCTACCTAGGACAGACAATCCAATTAGGTAAGTCCAACTTCGAGAAAGAGATCTCTCGTCGAATCCAGCTCGGATGGGCAGCGTTTGGGAAGCTCCGGCATATATTTGCGTCCAAAATTCCTCAATGTCTCAAGACTAAGGTCTTTGACCAGTGTGTGTTGCCAGTTATGACTTATGGAAGCGAGACGTGGTCTTTTACTATCGGTCTCATAAGAAGGCTCAAGGTTACCCAGAGAGCAATGGAGAGAGCGATGCTTGGTGTTTCCCTGCTCGATCGAATCAGAAATGATGAGATCCGCAGGAGAACTAAAACGACCGACATCGCTCGAAGGATTGCTCAGTTGAAGTGGCAGTGGGCGGGACACATAGCGCGGAGAACCGATGGCCGTTGGGGCGGAAAGGTTCTCGAATGGCGACCGCGAACCGGACGACGTTCCGTGGGCAGGCCCCCTACAAGGTGGACCGACGATCTGGTCAAGGTCGCGGGAAGCCGCTGGATGCGGGCAGCGCAGGACCGATCGTTGTGGAGATCCTTGGGGGAGGCCTATGCCCAGCAGTGGGCGTCGTACGGCTGAAATGATGATGATGTTGAATCAATACTGACTGATAGGTTTAAAAGCGGACTTGGTTGTAACTGCGTATTAACTTAAGCACACCCTAAAATCTAGACTAGAGTATGTTTTGGTATTGTTAATTTTTTACTCCATTGATTTTCTAATGGCAAGATGTTGATGGGAGTTGAAGGGCAGTGGAATTTTTGGCTATATAGCTTCAAATATGACTAGTATGTTTTGGTATTGTTAATTTTTTACTCCATTGATTTTCTAATGGCAAGATGTTGATGGGAGTTGAAGGGAAGTGGAATTTTTGGCTATATAGCTTCAAATATGACTTTTCAAGGGAGACCAGAGGGCTTAGACAAGTGGCTTTCTATCTATATATATAAAACTAGCTTCCGCCCGCGACTTCGTCCGCGTGGATATTCGAGAAAATACTTAGGGGACCAATAACCAGGATATAAAGTATTCTATGTTTTAATTTCATAAAAATCCGATCAGCCGTTTTTACGTGATTAGGCGGGTCCTCCCTCACCGAGGCAGAACGTTTGGTGAGGGAGGACCCGCCTAATCACGTAAAAACGGCTGATCGGATTTTTATGAAATTAAAACATAGAATACTTTATATCCTGGTTATTGGTCCCCTAAGTATTTTCTCGAATATCCACGCGGAAGAAGTCGCGGGCGGAAGCTAGTAAATAATAAGTGTCTGTTTCACAATCAAAAAGTTAGTTCGCTTAGGTACCAAGAACTTGTTAGGTATCAAGAACTTTAAGGGTATGTACTTAAGATGATTAAGGTTTCTATACATTTACCCCCTGGGTTTTATTTTCGGAAAACTACGAAATGGGTTGCCTCCTTGTTTTACGAAGTAAGCCTACAAAGTTTTAAGTTGATATGTTTATTTTACCCCTGATTTTTCATTCAAAATTTCACCCCTATTTCAACCTTTTAGGGGTTGAATCATGTTCAGCGTGTTAAACAGTGCCCTCAGGGGCCTTACTGCGAGCTGTCAAACAATGTTATAGTTTATTTTTATTTTTATGTATAATGTTGATTGCAGGACGGAGCTATACACTGCGTATAGCCATCTCGCTTACAATGTTACTGTAACATTTTTTGTTAACTAGTTCGCAGTAGGGCCCTGGCTATTTCAATGTGTCACATGATAAGAGTATTGTTGGTGACGTTTACACATTTCGGTTAAGTACAGCTAATGAGTACCTAGCTTAATGTGATTTTCCAATGACAAGGCGTTGATAAGAAATTAAAGGCAGTAGGAAATTTGTATTAAAAGCGAACTAGGCTATTAATATCACAAGCGCGCTCTAAAATCTAGATTGTGCAGTATGTATAGAGAGTGCAGTATTGCGAGCCAACAATTGCCTGTGATATCGCTCAATGGCCCTCGAGGGAATTGTGTTCCAGTAGTAACTGGAACACAAAAAACACTCTATAGGATCAGTAATACGGTTCTACTCGATTCAAATAAATATTGCGCTCCACGCAAATATTGTGCTATCCGTTTTAAAATTCTCTTCGATCTATCCTCATCTCGCCTTTTCAATAGAAAAGCACCTTTATTGAGGTTTGACATCTGCCTCGTGATTTCAAAAGCACTACAAGGAGTGTGAGGAGCTCGTGGCGCAGTGGCTAGCTTGGCTTGCGATCGTTGAAGTTAAGCAACTTTCACAGTGGTCGGTATTAGGATGGGTGACCAAAAATTAACCATTTCTAGCTCCTCCGTGCTTCGGAAGGCACGTTACGCCGTTGGTCTCGGCTGCGTTTGCAGTCGTTAAGACCTAACAATCCGCATTGGGCCCGCGTGGTGGGTCATGGCCCATTCTCCTAAGCGATTCATAAGGAAAGTCTGTGCCCCAGCAGCACAGATTACTAAATAGTGGAAGGCTGATGATGAAGGGTTTGTACTTCAGCACTAAAAAATTAGACGCTTTTTTATTTTTAATATGAACAGAAAGTAAATGAAAATTATCGGTAACATTAAAAATAATGTAGAAAAATTAAGCAAACTGTTTGTATCTATCGTATCGAAAAGTAAAAATTGGAAGCAATATCCCGGCCTGAAAGCTACTTTACAGAACGGTGGGTTTTTTCTATCACAATTTTTCTAATAGCAATATTTGCGTTATTTCCAACATCATCACCTTATACAAAAGATATAAGACTGTGCGTGCGGAAGCATTAATCTACTAATGTCCTTTACGATCAATTACATTTGCTCTTACTACCATGTCATTAGTTTCGGCTGTTTTATATTGTTTCCAGAGTCTTATAGGGATCGTTGGTTTCCATGAAGCAAAATTGACCCCTATTAACATTTAATGGCATGAAAGTAATTGCTATAATTGCTTGATAAATGCTTGAACAAAGTATAGTCTTTGACTTAATATATAAAGAGGAAATTACAAAATAAATGATAGGCCTTTTGTAAACCCTCTATTTGACATCAAAAGAACATGTTTTAATGGTTTTAACGACTTGTCATTTTACAGGGATCAAACAAACCCCATATAATAAGACACCTATTACCTACTACAACATTTTATAAACCCTGTACACCATGCATACTGCCATAAATAAATAAAAATCACACATTATCGAGTTTTAAAGTCTCATGAGTCTCATGACATTAAAATAAACTTTTTTACATTTTAATGCAGTCTATCTAAATATATTTCTATCTATTTGTATATCCTGAAGTTGCATTAAAACTTGTGACTGATAAAAATATATCAAAACGTTTTTGTGAAAACGTAGGTTATTAAAAAGAAAAAAATATTGGACACCATCACATACATTATTCCAATACCAAATTATAGTAGCTTAAGCACTAGTATTATGGTAATTTGAAATAACGTCGGGTATTATCTTATGTCATACACCCAGACCCGAGGAAATATTGAAAAGTTCGTTTTGCTAAATGTGAATGACCGATTCATTCAATTCATTTGCGATCCAGTTTTTAGAAGGTCATAGTACGAAAGAGAGCAATTCATTTTAGGAACCTATTCTGCATCGCGCTAGTTTTGAATCGCTGTCTTAAAGTTGATGGTACGCACCCAGGAATCGAACCCGGGACCTCGAGTGATAGCGGCACTTTGAAAAACGGTGCGTACAGCACTTGTCAGTCTTCGGTCGACTCGAAGGTCGTTACATGTAATAAATACTTGTTGTTGTACATAACTAGAAGTACTGAAATCGATATGGAACTGCGGGGCCTCCTGGCACAGAGACTCCAGAAATCTGTGTAATTCTTTACTCTAGTTGCAAAATAAATATTCTTGTTTTTTTACAACGAAAACACTGAGACCAAAACTCGCAAACATACATATTCACGCCCCAAGTATTTTTCATGTGTGAAATCTAACTACGGCCCATGCTCGTCGTCAAAAACGTGTCAGGCCAGGCACTTCAAATGAACCCGAATTCTCCTTTGAGTAAAATTTTATATCTTCAGTATTTAAGGTACTTTCCCTCCATGTGGCATAGTTTTGGGACGCCCTGTATATTAACACTCTTAAAAAATTTTTTTTGTAAATACATTGAAAATATTGAAAATGAAGTATTAGAAAAAGTCGACTCATCTCACAAATTGTGCTAGCTCCAATGCCTACTTTATTTTCAATAACAAAAAATAAAAATTTTCAAGCAAAAAATTAAAACTAGTTTGTTAATACATATACATAGAAAACACCCAGACCAACACAAATAGACATATTTATTCATGCACCAAATACTTGTCTTGTCCGGGAATCGAACCCGGACCTCTGGCGCAAAAGGCAGGTATTCGTACCCCCTGCGCCAAATCTTTCGTCGCAAAATACTCCAGTATGTCTAAATATTCCAGAAACCACAACTTTTGCCATTAGCAATGTGTAATAAGGAAATGCAATTTGGATTCTATCACCCTAGATAGGCTTGATAACGTTTGCCGTTGGCGTCTTACGGTGGGCCGTAACAATAGGCACTGCCCGACGTCTACGCCCCGTACGGATTCAATCAGCCATTTGGCCTAGATCAAGTTTCCTGGCAGCGGTGAAAATAGGGGTAATTCAACTTGCAATTCTAACAAAAGACTGCTTCACTCTTATCTACAATTTAACCATTCACATAAACAAACTCCAAGTTACCAAATTTTGAAAGCCATCAAAATATCAGCATATTACTTTGAAAACTTATATCCTGTCTCAACAAAACAAAACATTCAAATATCTGAACATGAAAGATAAATGAGAAACAAAGTTTTGAACTTACCATCGAGAGAGATTAAGGCATAATTCGTCTTCATGTTTTCCAAAACATTTTGGACCGCTTCCTGTCTCAATGTCTCCAAGTTATTATTTCTCAAATCCAAAACATTCAACTTGAGATTATCGTTCAACACACCGTCATCTAGTGCTGCTAACTTATTGTCGACTATAGAAAGTTTTCTCAACTGGTTAAGTCCTCCAAAAGCCCGTTCTGATATATATTCTATTTCATTACCGTCCAGGTAAAGTTCTTGAAGACTCCAAAGTTCCGCTAACGCCAAGTCCCCTATCATATCTAATTTGTTGTTCCTCATATCTAACGTAATCAAATTAGACAGCCCCTGGAAGTTTTCTCTAACGACAACAGTCAGCAGATTGTTGTCGAGATCTAATCTTATCAAATTGCTCAGGTGCTTGAAACAACCGTCGTGCAAAACTGTTATTGTATTCTTAGACAAATACAACCTTTGTAAATTCGGGAGGACATAAAATACGTCGGTATTCAATTCGGATATCTGATTTTCCACTAAGCTGACATTTGACAGCATTATCAGATGAGCAAATGCCATCTTTTCCAGCTTTGCAATTTTGTTCTTTGGTAAAGTAATTTCTCTGAGTGTCGTAGAGTTGGTGAATGCAAACGCCGGTATGCTAAAAATATTCGCATACTGAATGTTTAGGTATTGGAGATGCTCGAGGCGCACCACAACTTTTGCTGGAATATATGTGAGGCCGCCGTCAGCACGCACGTTAAAAGTCAGCTTCTCTATTTTTGGCTGCGAATAAAAATTTGACCAAAAGGGATCGTCCTCAGCGATGCCGCCGTTGAAAACCCAGCAATCAGCTTTTGTGGCTGTTTTTATCTTTATGCTCTCGCAGTAGCAGTGTACTTTAGACACTCTATCTTGAATATCGCAAATGTTGACGTAGTGCGAGTAACTTTTGTCGTTTTTCCAACGCCTTTTATCATTTTGCCGGCTCTCTGTGACGTTTATTTCGACAGTCGCGAACGCGATCATTAGGATCAGATATTTAAGGTCCATCTTTGTTCCCTTTCACATTGGCGTGATTTTTATCTGTAACAAAAGAATAGCGTTTAATAAGAGTTCCTTTGTTTTCTTTTTATCCGAGATCTGAGTCTGTGCATTAGCGAAGGTTCTGATTAAATTGTATTGAAGTCAAACGGTAAGATGCTTTTACAAAAGATGCTAATTGATTCTCGATCGGTTGTTCGTTGGATCGGAAAAGTATTATGCTAAAGCAACGTCATGTAACAATGCAGCCGCTAAACTTTTTTAATATGTACTTTTATTATTTAAGTTTATTTTGCTTCAAGAAATCAAATCCACCACAACAGAAATGTTTTCAGAATAATCTCCCTAAAACTTAATACATATTTAAGTAACATAAAGCGCACTTTAAAAACCATATCATTAAATTCTCAACAGCTGTCTAGAATAGATTAAGATCTCGAGGTCCAAGTTTAAATTGGTTTAATAACCCTTTCGTCCTGCCTGCATCTTGGTGAGTTGAATCCATTAAAATTGATTAAAGCTTAATTAAGACATTACTTATTAACTTCCTTGAAGGACTTGAAATATGGGTTCTTCAGGTATCTAACAAATTGACGACGATAGAATCAAGTGAAGCCAATTTCGTTTAATATTATTAGGTACTAGCTTCCGCCCGCGACTTCGTCCGCGTTGACATTCGAGAAAATACTTAGGGGACCAATTACCAGGATAAAAAGTATTCTATGTTTTAATTTCATAAAAATCCTATCAGCGGTTTTTACGTGATTAGGCGGGTCCTTCCTCACCAAGCGAGCAGCCTCGCGCGAGGCAGAACGTTTACCACGTGCGGCGGGCCTCGCACGAGGCTGCTCACTTGGTGAGGGAGGATCCGCCTAATCACGTAAAAACGGCTGATCGGATTTTTATAAAATTAAAACATAGAATACTTTTTATCCTGGTTATTGGTCCCCTAAGTATTTTCTCGAATGTCAACGCGGACGAAGTCGCGGGCGGAAGCTAGTAAATAATAAGTGTCTGTTTCACAATCAAAAAGTTAGTTCTGAGTAGCTTAGGTACCAAGAACTTGTTAGGTACCTAGAACTTTTAGGGTACTTAAGATGGTTTAGGTTTCTATACCCTATTTACCCCCTGGGTTTGATTTTCGGAAAACTACGAAGTGGGTTGCCTATTTGTTTTAAGAAGTAAGCCTACAAAGTTTCAAGTTGAAATGTCTATTTTACCCCCTGATTTTTCATTCAAAATTTCACCCCTATTTCAACCTTTTAGGGGTTGAATCATGTTTAGCGTGTTAAACATCAAAATAAATGCCATTTTTGCAATCTTCATCCCATAAAACCTCAATAACGACATCCATATCGATTTTTTTGGTTTTTTATCCCATTTAACCTCTAAGGGGTTGGTTTCGAAAAAATACGATATATGTGTTTGCTTATTTGTTTTACTTTCCGACCATAAGCCTAAATAATAAATTTAATAAAGGACTTTCCAGATACAACATTTCATCCCCCTTTTCACCCCTACGGGGGTGGAATTGTCAAAAACGCTGACACAGGAAAATATTAATTTTCAATTGCCAGCCTAAATACAAAATTTGAAGATCCTAACTTCAAAACTGACGAACTTTCATACACATATTCATCCCCTATTTACCCCCCTGGGTTTGATTTTTGGAAAACTACGAAATGGGTTGTCTATTTGTTTTAAGAAGTAAGCCTACAAAGTTTCACGTTGAAATGTCTATTTTACCCCTGATTTTTCATTCAAAATTCCACCCCTATTTCAACCTTTTAGGGGTTGAATCATGTTCAGCGTGTTGAACATCAAAATAAATGCCATTTTTGCAATCGTCATCCCATAAAACCTCAATAACGACATCCATATCGATTTTTAGGTTTATTTATCCCATTTAACCTCTAAGGGGTTGATTTTCGAAAAAATACGTACCTAATACTTATGTGTTTGCTTATTTGTTTTACTTTCCGACCATTAGCCTAAATAATAAATTTAATAAAGGACTTTCCAGATACAACATTTCATACCCCTTTTCACCCCTACGGGGGTGGAATTGTCAAAAACGCTGACACAGGGAAATATTAATTTTCAATTGCCAGCCTAAATACAAAATTTGAAGATCCTAACTTCAAAACTGACGGACTTTCATACAAACAACCATCCCCTATTTCACCCCCTTAGAGGTAGAATTTCCAAAAATCCTTTCTTAGTGGATGCCTACACTGTATAACGTATCTATGTGCAAAATTTGAAGTCTCTAGGTTCAGCGGTTTGGGCTGTGCGTTGATATCTTAGTCAGTCAGTCAGTCAGTCAGTCAGTCAGTCAGTCAGTCAGTCAGTCAGGACTTTGAATTTTATATATATAGATTATAATTTCAAATACATAATGTTTATTTTTAATTAATGCAATTGGTGTTTTGTATACTTAACCGTTTTGATGAAAATTTTCACATGACAAATCTTTCCCCAACAAAATACCTAATTAAATATTATATAATTGTATTCTAATAAAGTTCTATTTAAGCTTATTAAAATAGGTTTCTGTGTTTTAGCATAATAGTGTTACAAACAACCATTAAAGTAAGCATTTCATTTCAATCAAAAAGTTTCAATTACAGCCCACCACACATCGACGCATAAAAACAAAAGCGCATGCATAAAAAAGTCATCACTAATATCAATTTAAGCAGGCTAATGACCCCGTATATCGTTATAAAGTATCATACGAGGCATGGGGCTCGTGGGGTGGGAGAAATTTATGTGGCCAGTGGTAATTAATGCGGAACAATGGGCTAGGGACTGATCCGGTCCACCAGGGAGTATTTGTAACGCAAGTCTATAAGATGCCTTTGTTTATAGTTTGCTAGTGTAAACGATAAATTAAAATTAAGCTATTCTTCGAGGATTACCTTGCAAGGGTAACAAGTGTAATAAATGTTTATTGGTTAATGAATAGAAATTTAAAAAAGATTTTTGGGTAACAATACTTACAAAATAATTAAAAATAAATAATGAAATTAAATTACAACAAAAACCAACTTTAAATAAATGATAAATAAATTTTGGACACCATCACATATAATTGTTCCAATACCAAACTGTAGTAGCTTGAGTACTAGTGTTATAGAGAAACAACAAAGGGTGATACCCGTTGTTGTTGTATTGTTACCCACAGACCACAGGAAGTATTGAAAAGTTCGTTTTCAATGTTTATTATTTACCCGACCAGAAATCAAATCCGAGACCTCCAGAGTTAGCTGCACCTTGAAAACCGGTGCGAACACCACTCGGCCACTGAGGCCATACTTTGGTAATATGTCGGATTGCTGTTATAGTCAGCGGCACATAAAATTATATATCTACGACTTAAGTACCTACCTACATATTGTTGTTTCTCACACTCTTACACAAATACCATAACATTAAAAAAAATCGGAACGGTTAGGTTTGGTGAAGTCCTGTAAGGTAGGTATTTTGTTGTGCATGAAATGAAAGTGTATTACGTTACATTATTATATATTTTAAAATCTCTAGTAAAGTCAATCAAAGTTTGACAACCTCTGATTCACAAACATCGGAAACGCTCCCGACAGTGGAAAGTATGCACTGTCTCTGTCACTCACTTTAGAATAGACAAAGATAAACCACAGAATTCGTAGCCGATTCCGTTTCCGATGAGTTGTGAATCAATGGGCAGGGAGATGCCATTTTCTAAAGCTCACTTTAAAGGAGACTTACAAAAATTAAAAAGACCATCTATTCACATTCAGTAAACAACAACCGTTAAATAAATCACTTGCTAATTTCAATAAAACCCGAAATTTCTTAACCTCTCTACTGATGTAGTTAAATTGCACATCATCAGCATAAAAACTCTTTAAAATGACACTTTTGGTATTCTACTCAAGCCAAGCCGATGCGATGCTGACGACGCGACGTGCCAGCGATATGCTGACGACGTTTTTCTCAAAATTAGTAGAATACCGTTTTTAGATCCTTAGCATGGCATATCATTGGCGTGTCTGCGACATAGTAATTTGTGGTAAAATAACAGAATTGAGGCCCTGGCCGGGTGCGCGCACGCCGTTTCCCCCGTCTGGCTCACCTCATCTCGTGCATTCTTTTGGAGATTACTCGATAATTTGTTAGAATATTTACCAACTGCTTTATATATTTAGATTTTACATAAAATTTCGCATGAAATAATGCTATTACATATGTTTATATGCATAAACTCATTTATAATTTGTAAAAAGTTTAAGCGTAAATTTAGAGGAAAATAATAATGAGATGTGAAGTTGAATGAGTAAAAACACATACTTATATCACAACAAACAAAAAGTATTGAGATGTAGAAGAGGTAGATTAGTTACTCAGATATCGTGGTTAAATAAGTTTTCTATGAAAAAACACTTGAACCACTGCAAAAAGTACAAAAACACACACACAAAACACACGCACAAACTGCCGTCAGTTTACTGGCGCGAAGACTGACGAAACATCGAAACTTGGACATATTATACGCTTAAATGCTAGCCTACTCTATACTTTTTATGATTCTATGGGTATTATATAGGTGCAACAAAGAGAACAAGCGGTGCCTCATTTCGTGTAGTTATTAAAGTGTCATACGCGCTTGCTCGAGTAACTAGCATAAAACTGCAGGCGACAAATTTATGTGCCCTCTGGTAATTAACGCGGAACAATGGGCAGGACTGATACACTAGATGTGTCAGTAAAACAGAGAACTACAAAGTTTACGTCTGCTTTTTATTTAAAAATAATGTTATTCTGTGAATGAGATTTTTAAACGGTCTTTAAAGCATATAAAAAGACTATTGAATTTAATTCAATAACTTAAAGGTTGAAAATTAAGGTTATTCTACTCCTACATCCTTCATTAAAGATTTATTTTTAACCGACTTCTAAATCAAAAAGGAGGAGGTTCTCTATTCGTCTGTATGTATGTTTTTTCTCTTTTTTTTTTTTTTGTGTATGTCCACCGATTACTCGAAGACGGCTGAACCGATTGAAATGGTTCAAACGTTATTACATCAGGTTGGTTTCCAAGTTGGTCCCATTTTTTGAAATTTTGAAATCGGTTCAGTAGTTTTCAGGAAATCTTAAAAATACTGTCGTTTTCGTTACCACTTTATGTAAATTTAATACGTATCTTTAGGCATAACTCCTTTGTTTATAAACCGATTAAGATGATTCTTGTTTTGTTAAAAAGGGGATACCTCAAGGTATTTTAACCGACTTCGAAAAAGGAGGTTTTCAGTTTGATCACATACCTATTTACCAGAAAACACGTAAATTGCCTGCACGATGCACTAAAAAGAGTGAAATAAAAATTATTTTTATAAAAAAATTAAACCGCCTTCAAAAAAACCACATCAAAAAAGTAAGAAATAATTCCTCACCAAATAAATAACGTAAGTACTTTGAAGTCGGGCGGGTTTTAACAAAAACAACAAAAAATTGTACTTACATGTTTCACGCCCGACTTCAAAGTACTTACGTTATTTATTTGGTGAGGAATTATTTCTTACTTTTTTGATGTGGTTTTTTTGAAGGCGGTTTATCCTACATGATGTAATTACATCATATCATAAGGGCTTGATCAAATTGATAGTGTTTTTTTATTTAAAAAGGAGGTTATATTGTACACTCAGATTTTCAAATGGTCTTATAATAAATTTTTAAAAAAATATGCATTTAAACTGACTAGGTAGTTGAAGTAATTCGCCATCTCGAAATACAGGGTGTTAGGGGCACCCTTGCAAAAACTTTAACCATGGCTTCAGGCCTTCATGCTGAACAACGCACAGCAAGATTTTTTGTCGGAAATGAAAAAAATATTTCGACTCTCCATACAAAATGTCCCGATAAGTTGCTAAATTTGTATGAAAAATCCACAAATCCGACAGTTCATTTCCGACAAAAATCTTGCTGTGCGTTGTTAAGAATGAAGGCCTGATGCCATGGTTAAAGTTTTTGCCAGGGTGCCCCTAACACCCTGTATATTCACATAAATTTGAGACAAAATGTACATATTCTACTCCGACATCCTCCATTATAGACCTATTTTTCTGCACAAAATTATAAAGTATCATAGGGGCTTGCTCGAGTGGCTTGCATTAAACTGCAGGAGACAAATTTATTGTGTCCTCTGGTTATAATAAACGCGGAACGATGGGTAGAACTGATTCACCAGAAGTGACAGTAAAAAATAGCGGTTATACTTCAAAAAGATAATTTATTTACGTCTGTATTTTAAATAGAATAATGAGTTAGGGTTAACAATGAGTAAGTGACTAGTAAAAGGAGAAGTAATTTCTCAACTTTTAATATACCTACTTACATTTAAGGTATTTCTTGCTCGAATCACGAAATAAAATGAGGATGCCACTGCACACATAGAAGTAAGTAAGTAAGATTAACTAAGTTAAGCACATCTTAGATTTCTGCGCGAACTGTTCATTTAAATAAAACAACTTTTCCACGGATATTTTCACGCTTTATTTAACGCATTTGGTGATTGGTTCTGTTATTTTAAAGGATTTTTAGTTTTTTCCGACGATTCGGCACCTTTACAGTTTCCGTGATCACGGCCCCTGGAAGGCTATACAACGCGTAAGAAGTATTGGATAAATTCGAGGCTTCTCGTAACGACTCCGTAGCTCAAAGGTTAAAGCAGTCCCCCGGATAGCAGGTCGTGGCTCCGAGTACCATCGGAGCTGGTTGTGAGACGGGTCGTTTTTTTTTTCTAAAATACTTCATTTTCAATTTTTCAAGGTTATCTTAATTAAAATTTTATCTTTTGATTCATTATATTTCCAAGAATCATCTCCATTTATTCATTGAAAAATGTTTTTAATAGACCTTTTAAAAAAACTCTTCATGATACCTAAGTATACATATTTACATCAATGCCTTTAAGTGTTTATGATTACTTTTAGTGATGTATTAATTACGAGTAAAAGCTTTTCTTTCTTATTCAATTTTCAGACTTAAAAAAATATGGCAGGTACCTTTTCAGGTTTTCTTCAATTGAACTGATTATTCCTCATTATCAGTTAGTTATTATTCCTCACATTGATGAAGCAACGCTGGCCTACAGCGTAACAAGTGATAGCAAAATTCGACGAGTCGTGTAAGCCTTTCGGTAGCTTAGTTGGTCAGAGCATCGGGCCGGATTCCCGGAGGCGCGGGTTCGAATCCCGCCTGAAAGCTACTTATAGGGCTCGTGGTTTTTTACTATCACATTTTTCCTATACTTACAAAAATTGCATTGTAAATGCATAAAAAATAATATAAAATCTCTATATGGCTGTTTCATCGTAATCGATTGTTAAACATTTGTAAAAATGTTTCTTTCGGATGCGAGGGTTTCCTCACATTGATGAAGCAACGCTGGCCTACAGCGTAACAAGTGATAGCAAAATTCGACGAGTCGTGTAAGCCTTTCGGTAGCTTAGTTGGTCAGAGCATCGGGCCGGATTCCCGGAGGCGCGGGTTCGAATCCCGCCTGAAAGCTACTTATAGGGCTCGTGGTTTTTTACTATCACATTTTTCCTATACTTCCTGAACTGATTATACTTATGTTTTGCAAAATTTGCTTAGAATTTGAATTTTCAGTGTGATAGGATGCCACTGTTATTGCTTCTGTTACCGTTTTAATTTATGAAGAAAATATATCAAAAGATGTAACATTTAGAATTGGTGATTTATTTCAGAAAATGCTGTTAACATTTTTTGTGTAAAATTAATAATTAATAATTCCAAGACAAATAAACGGGTCTTATAAATAAATCATTTTTAGGGGCAAAACATTACTTGTGTAGATGTGGAGTTTCTAGGATTGATGTCTGACACATATACTTTTATCAGCGAAGCAAATGGATCTAGGCGATGGCTAGACCATTGCGTTGTGACTAAATCTGCCCAGCAAACTGTTGTAGATGTACATGTAATGTATGACGTTCTGTGGTCCGATCATTATCCATTAGTAATACAATGTAATTTAGATACAATTAAACTAAAAACTGAGTGTTATGCCCAAGGGATAGGTACTAGAGTAAAGTGGGGTGAAAGAAATAATGATGAATCTAAGATTTATAATGCACTATGTCATAAAAAGTTAAAACAAATTGATTATCCACGCGAATTAAGAACTTGCGGTGATTACAATTGTAATAATTTGGACCACAGATTTATTTTGGACAAAATGTATGATGAAATTGTATGTGCCTTATCTAGCGCAGCTTCTGAGAGCTACCGTGTAATAGATAGGAAGAAAAAGCCAGTCATTGGCTGGAATAGGTATGTCAGTGAGGCTCACAGGAACGCAAGGTGTAAATTCGAGTTGTGGACGCTTTATGGTAGGCCTAGATCGGGTCATATTTGGAAAGAGATGCAAGAAAGTCGCAAGATCTTTAAATCACGACTCAAGTGGTGTCAGAATAATAGGGAACAATTAAAATTGGATATCCTAGCCAAACATCACGATAAGCGTGATTTTAGTAGCTTTTGGAAATGTACCAATAAGCTCAAGAACAAACCATGTGTGCCTGTGAGCGTCAATGACATTAGCGATCCTAAGCAAATAGCGGACCTATTCAGAGAGCATTTTGCAGTGAAGTCACCATTGGGACCATCACAGTCGCAGTGTAGAGGGGGCCAGTGTGGGGGGCAGGAGCTAGGTGTCAGATTCACTGCGAAATTAGTCAGGGACGTCATAAGTTCGATGTCGAGAGGAAAGTCACCTGGACATGATAACCTAAGCATTGAGCATTTAAAACATGCTGGCCCCCATCTGCCAAGAGTTTTAGCGATGTTTTATACACTCTGTGTAGGTCACTCCTATCTACCTGACAAAATGATGAAGACTGTGGTGGTGCCGATTGTGAAGTCCAAAACTGGTGATATTAGTGACAGGGCTAACTACAGACCAATATCGTTAGCAACTGTTGTGGCTAAGGTGCTTGATGGTCTGCTTAATGCTGAGCTCGATAAACACCTGAATATCCATGATAATCAATTCGGTTTCAAGACCGGACTCTCTACAGAGACAGCAATTTTATGCTTGAAGCAGACCATCAAGTACTATACTACACGAAAAACACCAGTATTTTCATGCTTTCTGGATTTGTCAAAAGCATTTGACCTCGTCTGCTACGACATCTTATGGCAAAAGCTAAACAAAACTACTATGCCAATTGAACTTGTAAATCTGTTCAAATACTGGTACGCAGGCCAGGTCAACGTTATTCGCTGGAAAACCGAATACTCGGAACCATATAGGATGGAGTGCGGGGTGAGACAGGGAGGGCTGACCTCACCTAGATTGTTCAACCTATATGTAAACGCTCTCCTGGAGGAGCTTAGCAGCACTCATGTCGGTTGTCATATTGATGAAGTTTGTCTCAACAATATTAGTTACGCTGATGACATGGTGCTGCTGAGCGCCTCAGTATGTGGGTTGCAGAAGTTGCTGACTATCTGTGAGCGATATGCAGCTAGTCACGGGTTGATTTATAACTCTAAAAAGAGTGAATGCATGGTTTTTCGGGCCAGCGGTAAGTGTCTGGACAACATACCATCTGTCAAACTTAACGGTTCGCCACTTAAAAGAGTTGAGTGCTTTAAATATCTTGGGCACATGGTTACCGCTGACCTGAAAGATGATGCAGACATGGAAAGGGAGCGCAGGGCACTGTCTGTTCGGGCTAACATGATAGCACGCCGGTTTGCTCGCTGTTCGTGGGAGGTCAAAATCACCCTCTTTAGGGCATTTTGTACCTCTTTCTACACGAGCAGCTTGTGGGTAAATTATACAAAGAAACAGTACAGTGCCTTGCGCGTGCAATATAATAACGCTTTTAGGGTGCTGTTGGGGCTGCCTCGATTTTGCAGCGCATCGGGGATGTTTGCCGAATACCGAGTGGATTGTTTCTACACAACCATGCGTAAGCGGTGTACATCTCTGGTGCGCAGGGTTCGCGCCAGCCCCAACGGCATCCTGAATGTGTTTTCGAACAGATTTGACTGTCACTACCTGAACCATGCAGCCATGATTCATGTAGTGACTGCATAATAAATTGTATGTATTATTATTTCGTGTGTTATTGATTAATTTATAATTTTATTATTTGATTATTGTGACATGCCATTTTATATTTAATTTGTTTTTCTGTTTAATTGTATATTATTATGATCAATTTGGTCGAAATAAAAATGAATTTATTATTTATTTATTACAGCGATTTGAAATTTCCATAACAAATTATATGTAAATTTTACAACTTATACCTTCGTCGGGGTGATGTCACAAACAGTCCCTAGATTTTATGCTAACCACAAACGGCAGATAAAGGATATAGGTACGTTACAATATGGCTTACAGTCCAGTTTGAATAACAGAGGACGGGCAAAAAACAGAAGTTTTAATTGGCAGTTAGCTTTATCGATGGCGGGAAATAACGAACCATAGAGAATGGTCGTTTTTCATGGTGTTCTCGGAATGGTCGGTTGGCTTAGTTTCCTCTTATTACATTTGTATTGGCACTTTGTTCTAATATGTTTCTATTGCTATAATTTTATCCATTTTCTTATCTTTTTTAAGTTCATTTGAAGTTCGTCTCCAACTGCATTATAACTCAACTCAATCAACTCTGTTTTGATATTTAAAAAAACGTATGGTCACATTTCGTCACATTTGTTAAAACATAGTGTTTCAATAACAAAAACAAAAGATCAATTACTAATTTTTTATTAAAATAAATATTAAGCTACACAAGATATATTTTTTTGTTCTCAATATTTTATGTGTAAAGACACAGACACAGATATAGAAGTATATAAATATATGCATGTCTAATTTAATATTAATAATATGTCATTAAATATAATTTACATTTTACCACTGAGTCTGTTTGCTAATAGTTTTCGATTTCAAAAAAACGCACTTCAACATTATTTTATAGAGGATGTCCCAGAATATGTGAATTTAATTGTCATGGGAGATGCCTGGGATAATAACCTCTCAAGTGCGCTAGATAAAACATTTATTGGTGCAGAAAAAAACATCACGGCCGATGCAAAATATGTTTTCATTTTAAAACAACATATCACAAGCTTAATTAACAATTTAACATTACAAGTAAATTTTCAATTCACTTTATTTAAGCCCCATTCCCAAGGACACTAATAATTATGTTATCACAACGACTAAATAAACAATAATCCTTTACAAACTAACTGTTATTTACAACAAACGTAATTATTTAGCGCCTCGACAAAAAAGCCTCGGAACACCGGCAACTCCCTAAGGCTTAAGGCTCATTAAAAACCACGGGAGTCGTAAAAACTTCATTAGCACTTCTAGGTGAATGTTTAACTCTGTGCTGTTGATAATTAAGCCAGTGCATTTTGTATGCCACGCTGCTGTTAACATCCTTTTGACTGCCCTTACGAATTAAAGCCGAGTGAATCCGTGTGGAAATTACAGGCTTCCGAAATGTTTCACTCAAATTTACATGGTAACTCTTTGGTGTCATTTAATTTGATTACTATTTATTTCAACTATTGAGTTCAAACTTAAAAGTAAAGCTTTTGGTGTAAGTCCTTGCTTACTAGCAGATGGGTTTACTATGAAGTTTTATAAGTAAATAAAAATTATATTAATGCATATTGGTAATGGTAATTTAACCATTCAACATGCAAGAAAGCTTTCTGAAGCAAATTTTAAAGAATTCTCAGCTATTTTCACTTGATTTTCTATAACTTTCTAAATAAAAAATATTAATTACCCGAGTGTTAGTATAATAGCAAAGAGAACATTTTATTTTTGAAAGAAGATTATGTTTGTGACTACATTATAAAATAGAAAAGATATTCGTGGTAGATCTTTTTAGAACCCATAAGATGAAAAACTACCGTTATAGTAACTATCCTTGAAGAAACAGAATAATTAATTATGTCAGCTACTAAATGATAATTATGGTGCAATTATTATGTAAAAAAAGTTCTAGTGGGCATAGTACACTTCGCACCCTCCAAATGACAACGTTCCAAATCACTTTAGAACAAAAACGATTTTTTAACGAAAATATGGTTTTTAAAGGGTTTTCTTTCTGTTAGAAAAAAATCAGATTTTTTTACTGAATAGTTTTCATAATAAGTGATTTGTAAAACGTCACATTTGAATCGTCCGCCCGCTAAAAGCGTTTCAAAAACCATTCGCATCGTTCTATGCTGTCCTTGCCGCCCACTAGCGTGCGCGCGAGCCGCGTCCTACAGTCATATCGTTCCGTTTTTGTGTGGAAATGCAGTCGAGTGAATTTGAGAGAAGTTGCAGTGCTAGAATGGATTCAAAAAAACATAAACCTGCAAGTAATCAAATATTATTATGTTTTATAACTGGAACTGCAATGTTTTGATAAAATTCAGAGATTCATATTAAAAAAATACCTCTGGTTTTGATTTGAAGTTATTTGGGTTATCCCTAAAATCAATATTTAGATATTTTTTGAGAAGTAATTTAGGAAGTATATGATATCAGATAATGTGTTGTTTATTTAGCTCAAATTTGTGGTTAAATATTCAATATTAATATGAATTACGTAAGCTTCCGTAACCAAACGTTTTTTAATTCTATGGGTCGTACTTCCGCGGAAATTTTAACAAGACTTGATTTATACTTTGTAATGGTACTTCAATGTATTTTACGTTATAGCTTTTATTTTTTAATAGTTGAATACGTATAATTTGAATGAACAAAATTAGGCGTTATTAATAAATGTAGGCCGTTTTTGAGCGGAATGGATAAGGTAAATTTGAGTTCTATGTTAACATATAACGTTTTTGTTCGGACATTGGAAAAATATTTTTTGTATCCTTCTACTTATGTGACGTTCTTATCGGTAATTCGATCGACAGTATAGTGTTTTATACACATGTGTAACGTTCTTTTATCTACACTCATGTTATAATATTCGAATTATGAACTAACACCTGAACGTTTAATGACACACTTTATGCCATAGTCAACTTTAAAGAAATTTAAAAAATAAAAGCATACTTCAAGTGGTGACGAACACCATATTCAAACATAAGGATATTCATATGTATACTTGGCAGAGAGAGAATGAGAGGAGTAAAATTGGTTTTGTGGTAGTAGACGAAAGATTGAAGGACAGGGTTGCAGACACCAAGGTTTTTAGAGGTACTAACATTGGAACGGACCACTTTCTCGTAGTATCTCAGGTTAGTGGTCTATTTAAGGGTTATCGCCATCGCCCCAAAGTGTCAACAACGGAGCTGACTAGAGTAAAAGTAGATAAACAGGAGGAAGTGGAAGTGCATGAGTTGTATTTAAGCAAATTGAAAGAACGATTGAGCAATATAGATGAAATGAAAGATGGGAAGTTTGGGAAAAGTTTAAAAAAGTGTGACTGAAACAATGGAAGATGTATGTAAGTAAGTTGTAGTATGTAAAAGAAAGAATGCTCCTCCAATAACTGGTGGGATAATGAGGTAGGACAGTTGGTGAATGAAAAGAAAAAAGTATGGCAGGATTTGCTGGCAATTAAAGCCCGTAAAAGGGTGAATGCAAGTGTTACAGAAGAGGATGTGAATGCAGCTGCAAGAGAGTATAAGAGAATTAAGAAAGTGGTGAAAGAAAAAGTTTATGAGAAACAGAGAAAGCTGAAAGAAAAGTATGACTTCAAACTCTCTGAAAACTTCCGAGACAATATAAAACTGTTCTAGAAACAAGTGACGATGTCTCGAAGTGGGTCAAATAAGTTTGAAATAAATGTGATAAAAGATAAAAAAGGTGATAAATAGTGACAGATGAAGTGGGAGTACTTAGAGAATGGAAGAAATATTTTGAGAGTTTGTTTGAGGCGGATGGCTATATGCCTAAAGCCTTAGAAGAAAGGGTGGAGGATATGGAAGAGACAGAAGTGAGTGAAGAAGATATACGTGTTATATACAGTGCAATGAAGGTCATGAGAAAGGGTAAAGCAGCAGGATATGATAGGATAACTGTTGAAATGCTGAGAGGTGGGAAAGACCTGATTCCATCCTGGTTGTGCCTGATCTTTAGTAAGTGTTGGAATAGCGGCCGAAAGTCTGGCGTAAAGCCGTGGTTGTGCCGCTGCACAAAGGGAAAGGGCCACGGCAGGATCCAAAAAACACCGCGGGATTAGCCTTCTCAGCATTGTCAGCAAATTGTATGCAAAGGTATGAAAGAGTGATGCATAAAACTGTTCAGAGTATTTTGGGATGTTTATTGTTGTTTTTTCGCTTCCTATTCCACTGTTATTCTACAGTCATCGATCTGTGCCGGCGCGTTACGACCGATTCCTGAGATCCCTAGAGCGTATAGTGCACCCTTACCGATTTCCAAAGTTAAACACAAAGACCTGCAAAGCTTAATGTGTTGCATACCAATTTTAATTGGCTAAACGTGAGAAATAATACTTATTTTTATTTTACATCTTGTAATGACCATATTTAAAGCAATAGATGATTCTGATTCTGATTGAATTTTACTTTAATTTTACAACTTTTTAATCATTGTTTAATACAATCATTGTAGAATTAAGAATGAAAAAGGTTATCAGGACTTGAAGTAGGTAGTTAAATTCGTATGAATGTGATTAAAAGGTTAATTTTGACAAAAGTAATTGTATATTTGTATGGTTTGTGCTTAAGCAGTAAGCATATTGATAATACCTAAATAACTTTATAGGATAAATAACTTTCTTTTAAAATTATTTGCTCATAAAACATTATTTTCTAGTTTTTACCTGTGTGTGATTGAATTTAGGTATATCATTCTTGAATGAATAGCAGTTAAGTAAAACACTTGTATGTAAATAAATATTAATTATTCTGTTAAGTTTTAAGTGCCTGTTAAATTAATGTTATTGACATAATAAATAGCTGACATGATAGCTTATTAGGCTTACTTTGAAAATAGCTTAACAGAAATTTGCTCTTCAATCATTTTTTCTAGTTTTTACCTGTGTGTAATTGAATTTATTTATTGCATCGTGCATGAATAACAAATGAAAAACGAACACTTGTGTCAATAATCAAAAAATATTGAGGTTCTGTTTAGTTTTAAGTGCCTGTTCAGTTAATTGACATCATAACTTGAAAAGCATTTTTTTAAATTACTGAACTAATAAATTTGCTTTTTCAAGTTTTTACCTGTAACTGAATTTATATTTTTAGTCATGCATGAATAACCATGATTGTTGAATGATCAAGGTAAATTTTTAAATTATATTAAGACTGATCTTTTATAAAATAATATTTAGGGTAACTTTTTATCTATGATTGAAGTTAGAATAGAAATATCAATACATCAAAAAAATATACTATCCTATGAGTGAAAAAAATAATATTTTTTAGAAACCAAATACATAGTATGATAAGGTAGGTAACCGAATAAGCAGTTGATGTTTTCTTTAATTTCTAAATTAAATTGATTTTTATGTGCCTTTACCTGTAAAGACACGATTTGTTAACTATATAAAGATCGAGTTCCTACACATATTATATCAAGAGATTTCTTATTTTGATGTTGATTTAGTATGTCGTGTTTGCAATAAAAGTATTAATCATTACTACTATTATTTTACTATTTTAATATTTTACTATTATTCATATTAATTACTATTTAAGATAAACTTGTATGGACATAGTCTGAAATAAAATGATTTTATTTTATTTTATTTTTATTTATTTATTTATTATTACTAACCGTACTATTAATTCTTTGTTTATAACTCATAATTTATTTATTGCTTAAATTCATTTATAGAAACCATATTTTTATTTAAGATAAAAATTACAAATTATAGCTGGAGTTAGTTCAATTATTATGATTTGATATCGATAATATCTCTGTACTGGATTTTAAATAAGTAGGTACCTATAAAGTATAAATTTTATGATTTTGTGTTAAATATTTATTAAAAAAAATATTTAAAGTTCTTATATACCTACTTTTGAATTAGGTTTTTTATATTATTAAGTTTTTTCAAACAATATAATTAAAAATAAATGTAGATACCTATGGGAAATTAGGAAAGGATAAATACCTCGCAGAATAATTTTTTCTTCATTAGGTATACTTATTATTCAATAACCATTAGTGTCACATTTGACAGATGAACTCTCTTTTGTACCTCAAAAAAGATTATTAGTACACATGGAACGTACATTTTTCTTTCAATGTCCGTCAAACAACGTTCTACTTTAACATGTGTCAACTTTTTTAAATTTATATTCCGATATCAAAAGTTCTATCTACACATAATGTCTATTTCTTTTTTGTTGATTTCCGTAGAAAAACGTAACAAAAATACATGGATCCCCTTATTTCCTAAACAATGTGATTAATTTAACTATAAAGTGTACTATTAAATAACTCCTAATACTACATTACTAATTCCAAAAGATGAGTTAATTATCTCTTATAGAAAAAAAGCTAAAATTTATTTTCGAGTTCTCAAAACTTTGAACGCCTCTCCTGTAAAATCAAGATTTTGCAGTTAGAACGTTGTCATTTGGAGGGTGCGACTTTGGGTTTTAACTATGCAAACCCCTTTAACATCGATGCATCAATCAATGATTTGGTTGGACTTACGATAGTCTAGTAAAGTCCTGCAAAACTGCAAGCCAGAGATCAAAAGCCGACTATAAAACTATTAACAAGGAATGAAAGCTCCATTTAAGCTTCACCGTTGGAACTTCGCAAACGTTCGTCAGGTAGTCGATTTGCTAACTAATGAGGCAGAATCAATCAAATAACGGCTAAATACGACTAATAAAAAGCTAATAATAAACTAGTAATATCAGATACCGATATGATGGCTAGTAGCCGTGTTGTATAATGTGTATAAATGGCATTGATACGCTCTTGTGGGCATAGTGCCTGTCGAGTACCTATTAAGCCGGGTCTCCAGCGAAAGTTTTTGAAAACATTCAACAAAAACACATAAACACAACTTTGTTTCTTTGTTTTTACTTTTGATGGGTTTGCTCTTGATCCCAATCGAAAAAAAAACGTTTCTTGACATGCGCCGTCTATACCTCTCTTGGCTTGTGCACACAAAACAATAGTTTCTCTAGCAAACAATTTATTTATTTTATTAGTTTTTTATTTATTTTATTTTTTCTTTTTTCCAATCCATCTTTACTTACATTGCTCTAAACCACCGTAGAATAAAACTTGGCGCGAAAACCAAACTTTTTTTTTGTAATGGCTCCTTCCATTTTACACAGAAATTAGGCAATTGTCTAGCGAGTTATCAAAATTAAAAAAGTTAACAGTTGTCGATATGATAGATTATGTACAGTACCCTGCCCCTCGACCCGCGCGGGGGAAGTTTTGTGTACGTGTTTTCCACCGGGCATGGAAAGCAAAAACATTGTTGATGCAAACAAAAATGTGTAGTGAAACAATATTTTGTGTAGAAAGTTTTGTTGAATGTTGAGATGTTTTTGTTGATTGTGTAGGGCAAAACACGCGCTGGAGACCCGGCTTTAGGTATTCTATTCATAGCACGGCCACTTACATCTACCTTAAGGCGGGCATTCCCCAAAACAGGGTATTTTAAATTGTGGATTACTCGTAAATCACAAGTACTTAATACTTGGAAAAAATATATGTTATTTTACAGTTATTTACCTAGTGCTTCCGGCCGTATTTTTTTGATTGGTGATATTTTACTGTGTCAAATAAAATCCCAAACATCCGTCTAATCGTAATCCAAATATCGTTTTACTTGCAGTATACTTGGATTTAGTTAATGAAAAATATACGAAAATAATTGTCTTTGATTAGCCGAGGGATTCCGGCCGTCATAAGTGTAAAATTTGTATTATTTAATTTTTAATTGCATTTTAAGTGATTTTCGATTCGCGGGGCGCTCGCGAGTTCACAGTTCACTGCCGGCTGCCGCTGCTTCCGCGTGAAGTGTATCGCACGCGGCCGAGCAAGCGTTAGCGTGCCTATTTCGGTCGGGATTCATCGCCTTAATGCTATTTAAAATTAGGTTAAAGATTCATCATTGCAAGTCAAACGGGCGCAAACGTTCGTCAGGTAGTCATAGTAAACTATACTATCCTTCAGAAGCTGTCTATTATTTATTTATTAAACTTCACTTCCTTATTTTACAAATACAAATACAAATTTTAAGACTGAAATAGGCGCTCTGTTCTGGTTTTTGTACAAATTAATAAGATCACGAAAATGGTTACCATAACGACAGTTTTCCGTGCTAGGGCTTCACTGATGTCTGGTTTTTATAGTTCACAAAACGATCAGTTTTACATAAGGATGGTTTTACGAAAGACCGTGAACTGTCAATATAACAGTGCTACAAATTTATATGACCCAGTGATCAAACGAACTAAAAAAATTCCTTACAGTTTACGGTTTTTACCAAGCAATTAACTGCAAATCCGGTTCGGATGCGTTTGGCTTTCACAATACACTACTTTTAATGCATTAATTTTAGGTACAAATACCAGAATTAACAAAGTATTTCTCTCTTAGAAAAATGGAAAATAAAGTATTTAGAAAAAATCGACCCGACTCACAACCAGCTCCGATGGGACTCGAACCCACGACCTTTCGCTATCCGGGCGACTGCTCTAACCACTGAGCTACGGAGTCGTTACGAGAAGCGTCGAATTTCTAAATACTTTATTTTCCATTTTTCTATGATAAAAATTGCATTGTGAATGCAAAAAAGTAAAAATTTAAATGACTATTTCTCTCTTCTCAAATAATATACACAAAAAATGATTAAACTTATGTTTGTACCGAGCAAACTACGTATTCCCGACCCCTGGGGCAGAAGTATTTCGACCCATTGCGCTACCAAGCCAAAGAAACTATCTATTTGATATCTACACTACCTACGAGGAAGGCAAAACTTTTATAGAGCCTTTTAGTAGGCTCGTTTCGTTAACACACTGAACATCCCTACATTCATTTGTTACTCGAATAGCGCAACTTTTTCATTCATTCATTTATCAGGCAACAAAACGGTGACGTCATCGGGAGCTGAAATGCGGTACCGCAAATACAAGTTTTGCTTGTAGCGAGCGATGCGGTGCGGTGGTCCGATTCAATTTTAAAATGCATAATGTAACCTACTTTTGAACATTGGCCTTTTTCGCGTACGACTGCGTTTCAGCGGAGTTACGAAGCGATGAAAAAACACAGTTCTACTTGCAAATGGGACACGGGATGTGGGTATACACGCAAAAAATGCAAACTTTGGTCGTTTTGAAATAAATAATCGCTACTACATCATTCAGTAAAATTCTCAAATACTTGTTTACAACAAGTATTCCACAAGTTTTGTATAAAACTAGTATTTAACATGTTTCTTGGTGAAAACGAGGGGTAACAACACGAATTACTTATTTAAAATCAAGATTCATTGCTGCCTAATTTTGGTGTTAAAAATATATTTTGCATGTTTAGTAACACTACCAATCCGCTAAAGGTTTTAAGGACCATTGACTCTAAAATAATCTATGAAAACTACTTATTAATTTGTTTCTTAGGCAATTTGTTGGTTTTACATTATAAAATTATGATCCTTTTTTTTATCCACAACGGGGTAGCATTCACACCTGATTTTAAGTGGTGATAAGGCTGATGGTGGAAGCACACTACTCTCGGAATCCTCAATCACTGAGGAACTGCCTATCTTTATCTCTAACTGCTGGAACACAATAGGTAATGCTGAAAACATCATTGTTATGGCGTCAGACTTAGATAAGGTAGCTAGCCAGGCGGACTTAGAACAAGTCCTACCACCAACCAAACCGAATACAATATGTACCCCTACTGGGAATCGAACCCGAGACCTCTGAGTCTGAAATCAGTGGTGTGAACCACTAGACCACAGTGGCGGTTCCTGTTGTAGTTCAGCATTAAAGCAATCTTAAAGCATTCATATTTTTGTTCCCTTGACCTGCGTTAAATTAACCAACCATTATCTTGTACAAAATATTTACACAATGTGAAAAAACTATGACTGTAGGTATGAAAAACAAAAGCAAACCATCTTGGCTTTATTCTTCAAGAATATTATGTTCTTTTTTTATATACCTAGGTACCATTTAAATAATGGCCTCGGTTTCGTAGGCAGTCTGATAAAGTGTCAAGATATTACGGGAAGACAATTCTGAAATATCTTACCTTATTACATTACAGCAGAAAGCTAACGAAGGAAGAACAAATAATTATGTTTGTGAAGGTTGTATGTATTTAGGATAGAGGGATTTTTGTGTAGATTTAGTTCGCTGGCTCTTGTATGTAATTTATCTTCTTACAAGGTTAATGAGTACTTAAGTATCTGTACTTCAACCGTTGCCTTTGTAGACATACCCACTTTTTATATTTTGTAACTGCAAAAACCATTCCTAAAATATTTTTTATTACGTTATAAGAAGACAATATATTCATATCTTTACATTATCTATTAATGTGATACCTACTTGTATGTTTGTCAATGCAGAAGGAAGAACAAATAATTATGTTTTGTAGTTTGTGTGTATTTAGGATAGAGGGATTTTTGTGCAGATTTAGCTCGCTGGCTCTTGTATTTACAAGGTAAATCAGTACTTACGTATTTTTACTTCAACCGTTGCCTTTGTAGACATACCTACTTATTGTATTTTGTAACTAGAACAACCATACCTAAAATATATTTTATTACGTTATAGGAAGACATTATTCATATCTTTACATTATCTACGAGTATTAAAGTGATGCCTACTTGTTTCTTTGTCAATGCAGTAAGCGTTGCTTATAATTAAAGGCAGGCTCACACGATTTGGGGATACAGTACAAGTGCCATATTCGCTGATTAAGCCAACCGCATCCGAACCGGATTTGCAGTTAATAGCTTGGTAAAAACCGTCCAGCCGGGGCGGCAAATTCGACAATGAGTTCATTAGTGTTCGGCTCCGAATTTCAATCGGGTGCGGCAGGCTTAACCTGCGATCATAATTGATGATTCGAAGCAAAACGAATCATCAGTAATGCAGTTAAGAAAGCATACCAACTTTTGGGCTATATTTCGGTGTTTTTATTCACATGTCGGTATGTCGAATTGATTCTATAGTTAGCTGGACATTACGCGTTCGTATGTGTGTACTAGCTTTTGTAGCAAGACGAGACATTTCTTTGAAAGAAAAAATATAAATGTAACGTTTTTCACCAGGAGCTTGCATTCGTTTAATGAACTAATGTGTTATTCTCTGATGGGGTAACTATCTGTATATGTGTTATTTATTTAGTGCAATACCACAAAATATGTCTTTATTATAGCTCCATTGAAAGTTGGACGGACGTATTCGTTCGCTCGGTGGTTAATAAGCCACCTAACATAAGGCATAATCAATCATGTCTGCTACGTAACGGCTAAAAACGGCTTAAATGGTAAACTAGTGCGACTAATTATTATAAAAAGCTGAAAAGGAACCGCCAATGTTACGTTCACTAGCCGTATTGTAAAAGGAGCCGATCCGTTCTAGTGGACATGGTGCCTGTTGGGTTTTCTTCCGTTCTAACTAACCCTCTTAACATCGTTGAGTAGGATAGTCTAGTAAAACTTACGTGTTGCAAAACAGCAAAAGCCCAAGATCGAAGAGCTCCCAACCAAAAAACTGCGAATTCGCATCGCATCGCAAGAATCTGCGATGCGCCATGCAAATAGAAACCTTATTGCCTGTCAAGTACTTGATACGCATCGCAGAATCTTGTGTTGCGATGCAAATTCACAATTCTTGTGGGGGCCCAAAAGCCCGTCGGCTTAAATTATTATTCGAATTATTTACCATTGCTCTTAAAAAGGAAAGAAAGCGCTATTGAAATTCAGACGGACGCAACCGTTCATCAAATGGTCTATTAGCCAACTAACTAATGACGCAAAATCAATTACTTACTTATGTCAGCTACGGAACGGCTTTAATGATAATACGGTGCAACTATTGTATAAAAGCTGCAAGTGAGCGACGACCAATGTACCTACCTAACGGTCATTGGTTGCGTACACCTACCGTACGGAGCTGATAAGTTCTAGTGGGCATAGTGCACTTTGGGTTTTAACCGTGCAAACCCCTTTTACATCGATGCATCAATCAATGAATTGGACTAACGATAGTCTAGTAAAGTGCTGCAAAACTGCAAGCCAGAGATCAAAAGCCAACTTTAAGGCGCTACTCGGAAAATTATGGACATTTTGATTTAAAACTATAAGACGGTTACAGTTGTTACAAATCTAGTAATAAGATATATATTTCTTCATACCTTTATCTAGAATCGTATAGTTTCAAAAACACGAATTTATGATTTTGCCTCGACACTTTTTCTTTTCGAAAAGACCTCTAAAATTTACGAAAATTCAAGATTATTCTTAAATGGGGTTACTTACACTATTGGAAATTGGTTTAATTAGTGGACATCAATGATATTTAGGATCGTATAGAAGCATTTTTAGAAAATCTCTGTAGTTTTTTAATACGAAGTGATTTTGTGTTTTTTTTGCCTAATCTGCAAAATCGGTCTCGCTCCCGCGCGCGTCGTTTTCTCATTGCTATCTCGCTTCAGCACAATTTTTTCCGAGTATCGCCTTAAAAAGGAATGAAAGCTCCATTGAAGCTTCACCTTTGAAAGTCAGACAGACGTTAACGTTCGTCAGGTAGTCGATTAGCTAACTAATGTGGCAGAATCAATCAAAGAACGGCGAAATACGACTAATTATAAACTAGTGCCACAATAATATCAGATACCGATATGACGGTCAGTAGCCGTGTTGTATAACGTGTATTAAATGGCATTGATACGCTCTTGTGAGCATAGTGCATGTCGAATTCTATACTTCATACGTTCATAGCACGGTCACTGACATCTACTTTAATGCTATTTAAAATTAGCCTAAAGATTCACAATTGAAAGTCAGACGGGCGCAAACGTTCGTCAGGTAGTCAATTAGCCAACTAACTAATGAGGCAGAATCAATCATGTCCGCTGCGGAACCGCTAAGTACGAAAGCTGCCTAAGTGGCAAGCTGTGTAGCGGTATTATTAAGTATTATATCTATTTCTTACTAATGTTTTCATAATTAATTTGGCAATTTATTTTTATAACGCTCGTTAATTGGAAAGCTAACTTTTTGTTCTTGTGGCCACTTACAATGAAATGAAAATCTTTAGTTAGATAAAAGAAAATTTGATCAATAGAGAGAGAAAGAAAAAATTTAAGAATGAAAAAACATTCATTTGGGACATCACAGTAAAATAAAAAGAAACATAAAACATAATTGTCCCGACCCAGCATATTAAGCAATACTGCAGGCTGGACAAAAATAAAGAAAGCAGTAATAGCTTAGAAGCCAAGCACATTTAATTAACATACCTAAGGGGAAAAGCAAACATAGTAAATTGGCTAAGCAGGAATTTCAAAAGCGTAAAATATTTATTTTATAAAAACACTTTAATGTTATTATATGCTGCTATATTTGTATGATTTAGGTGAAAACGTCGAAACGAAAGATACGTGCTATTTAAATAACGTATTGCATATACGTAGATAAAACGTTGTAAAATAAGACAGTATACCTATATGCGGTACTACAAAAATGCACATTTGATGTTTTCTTACAACTTCGCAACTTCTGTTCTTCTTTCAAAACTTTGAATCCCGTATTCAAGCCGTGAAGTAAATAATTCTTTATGCTAGAGTATTCCAAAGTTGCTGTGGGTCTTTTTTACGGAGTGGTTTTGGAACGCTTTAAAAAGACACGAAACTTTTTTATTAAATTCAATTTTATAATCTGCAGAGACTGACTTAACACGTTTGTTGTTCAAATATGATTCTTAACGCAACAGTATAAAGCACAAACAAACTCTAAAGAACCCTGTACTTAACAGGATTCCCTCGGGAACAACTTAGTACAGACTAAAAAGATCCACTTGCCCGTATGTTCTAAGAAGTATAAAAACTTTTTATTAATTTTCATCTTGTTTACATTATCTTGCCCCTTGAGGACACATGAAATAAGGAAGGTTTAGTTTTTTCAATTTGCCTTTGTGTTTTGAATATCAATAATCTTCAGATATCGTTGAGTTAATATTATTTAAAAAAAATATCTACTTACCGACGAAAGGCTGCTATGGGTAAGTTCTTGGAAAAACAACCAACCATCATTACTTAAGTAGGCATTAAAATCACTTTTCTTATTTTTGTATATTTTACACTTTTCTTATATTTGTGTTTTGTATAACTGGATAAATTCATGAGGACTGATGCATACAAAGAACATTGAATCTAACTACGAAGCTTTTACAGCAACTGTTTGTATGTATCATGAAGGTGATAAACTATGATACCTTGGTATTCTTACCTACCTAGGTAGGTACCAAATACCAAACACTTTAAAACTGTGCTTAAACTCAAAAACAAAGTCGGAAGATAGGTACACAATTTTTCTTTCCCGCATCTCAAAACAAAATGCCAAACTGAACTCTAAAGGCCGCAGACCAAATCCAATGACAAACACGGTAAGCCGTCAGTTTTAATTAATTATGCAGTGATAAGCTTAATTAAAATAAATTTGGTTCCATTTGTGCAGACGAGGTGATACTGCTGACCCACGCATGCATTAGTAGGGGATCTATGATGATAATGCATTTGACTACACAGACAATCTCGTCCCACAAATAATCCGTACTTACTAAATGTAAAAGTGTGTTTGTTTGTGTGTTGGTCCGTCTTTCACGTCAAAACGGATCGACGTGATTTTTATTGTGGGGTTAGTTTGGGAGCTGGAGAGGATAGCCGCTGGCTATCTAGCTGGGTAAACAACTTTTCATACCGTAAAATATCACATTCCCTCGGGATAACATCGTTTAGTAACACGCGTATTAAGGTAAAGTAATACGTAAAAGTATGGTAATCGTAGTAAACTATACCATCCGTCAAAAGCTGTCAAAGTGCTCTGTCAAATATCTATTGAATTTTTGTTCTTTATACGACCGAAAGACACGCTGTTCAGTAAGCCTAGCATGACCACCCAAAACTCGATATGTATCGCATGATAAAGCGGTTTATTGACATTCAAACGTCAAAACCCATAGTATTTTGACAGTCAAACCGGATAACTTATCATATCATATCGCGTTTTGGTTGGTCATGCTAGGGGGGCTGGTTTTGATACAAAACAATTCGATCACGATAACGATAAAGTAAGCTATTGTATGCTAGAAGTACAGAGGAGTGCCTCTTTTTTATGTGTGTCCTCACCAAGCGAGGTGAGGACCCGCCTAATCACGTTAAAACGGCTAATCGGATTTTGATGAAATTAAAACATAGAATACTTTTTATCCTGGTTATTGGTCCCCTAAGGATTTTCTCGAATTTCCATCGGACGAAGTCGCGGGCGAAATCTAGTACCTAAATATTAGTGTTGTAAATGTTGTGTATTAGTGTCTGCTTCACAATCAAAAAGTTAGTTCAGAGTAGCTTAGGTACCAAGAACTTTTAGGTACTTTAGATGATTTAGGTTTATAATAATATATCCTATTTACCCTCTGGGTTTGATTTCGGAAAATTACGAAATTGTTGCCTATTTGTTTTTAGAAGTACTCCAAGTTTCAAGTTGAAATGTCTATTTTACTCCCTGATTTTTTATTCAAAATTTCAATCCTTTTTCAACCTTTTAGGTGTTGAATCATGTTCAACATCAAAATTAATGCCTTTTTTGCAATCGTCATCCCATAAAACCTCAATAACGACATCCATATCGATGTTTAAGTTTATTTATCCCATTTAACCTCTAAGGGGTTGATTTTTGTAAAAGTACGAAATATGTGTTTGCTTGTTTGTTTTACTTTCAAACCATAACCCTAAATAATAAATTTAATGAAGGACTTTCCAGATACAACATTTCATCCCCCTTGTCTCCAGGGGTGGAAAAGTCAAAAACGCTGACAGACGTAAATATTAATTTTCAATTGTCGGCCTAAATACAAAACTTTCATAGAAACATTCATCCCCTAATTTACCCCCTTAGGAGTGAAATTTTCAAAAATCCTTTCTTAGTGGATGTGATATGTATGTACTTACCTATACATGTATCGATCGATCGCGCGATGCGCCTGCGCACCGCGCACTGTTTTCTTCCTCAGTAATAAACGAGCTTCGTTCGCGACTAAACGGTCGTTTTATTTATATCAGGTTGCCTACACTGTATGAGGTAGGTATCTATGTGCAAAATTTTAAGTCTGCAAAATTATCAGCGTTGCAGGTGATGTTTATGCTGCAACTTGTGCTGAGCAGTGTCCTATTTAGTTTCACGTTGTTTTCTTTTAATTTAATAATATGGTATATATTTTTTGATTTGTGGAACTAAATAAAATTTTTGATGTTTGTAGTCTCTAGGTTCAGCGCTTTGGGCTGTGCGTTGTTATCTCAGTCAGTCAGTCAGTCAGGACTTTGAATTTTATATATATATATATATAGATAGATTTCATCATACACATTTTACAAATGTGATATGATGAAGATTATATTTCAGCTTTCGTAATAATCATGTCTCAACTCAAATATGTTTTAATGCTAATGATTGTTACAAACCTCTTATAACTAAAACTACGAAGAAATAGCACAAGTATTTTATTATTCCTTTTTTTTTCAATTTAAATATTATTTTGAAAAACAAAACATTGCCTTAATTGAGGCTCTACAAAAAAAATATTCTGCTCGATCGCTAGTTTAGTAAAAGGAACCAATTACCTACGAGAATGTTTTCGAGGGCTTATTTGAAACTATAAATAGACTGTTTTATAAATTTGAACCTTCCTTATTCGTATTTTTGTGTAATCTAAAACTTTAAGCAGAAAATATATTTTCATTCTGTTGGCAAATTACGTACTTCAAAGGTATGTACAGTCACGAGAAATATTATGTAAACAGCATAGGACTATGTCATATTACAATATTGAATGACTTCTGTGGCACTGACAGATTCTTTCGAAACGCCTCAATGTCAATGTAACAAAGTTCTATGTTGTATACATATTATTGCTCGTGACTGTACCTAATGTGAGCGGTTCCGTACGTTTTAAAATTGCTTTTATCCTCGAATTACAAGTACCAAAACGGTTTCAAGATCTTTTAATTTCAGTTTAGCAAGGGTTATGGGGTATATACCTATCATAATAATATTACTACGGTCGTTTCGACTATGGTCCAAATAGCTACGGTCGATTCACATATGTTCATAATGACTATTGGACGACTCAATTACTGGTCATTTCACCAAAACGGTTGATTAAACTACAGTTGATTCAACTAACGGACGATTGTTCTAATGTTCATTTTATCTACTGTTTGTTTCGACTATGTACGACTCGCCTACAGCAAGCTGTTTATTAAATGGGTTTGGGCGCGTTACATTGATTTAAAGTGGTGGATAGTTTCACATGACCTGTTTTAAAGTGGTGGGTAGATTCACATTATCTATACTAACACATTTAGAAATACCTACAGGTAGTAAAAAAAACAGTACAGAGATTTTAAGGGATGATAGTGTCCATCAATACGAACAATTTTCACTGGGGCCAACAACGGAACCGCGAAAAAAAATCAGCTGCACCATGCAAAAGTACAACATCGACTCGACAGAAATGTATGGAACAGCTGATTTTTTTTCGCGATTCCTTGTTGGCATTGATGGACACTACCCCACCCCTAAAATCTCTGTACTGTTTTTTTTACTACCTGTATAATACATAAAAGCATTTGCACGACTGATGGTAGGTGCGAGGAGCGAAGCGACAAGCATTTTAGGTTTAGATACATGAAAAAATCGCGCGAGCCGAGCGAGCGAAGCGCCAGAACCCACTTTATACGACCCCCTCCCCCCCATTTCCGGAGGGGGGGCGGCTCAGGAAATGGGGAGGCTATTTGTATAAAGTCGGTTCTGGCGCTTTGCCGGCCGCTGCCGCGGCACGCTCGGCTCGCGTGGTTGGTTCATGTAAACCTAACATGCTCGTCGCTTCGCTCCTCGCACCTATCAGTACCTAGTAGGTGAGAAACCGTAGGTGAGTTGACCGTAGGTGAAATGATCAGAAGTTCAATCAACCGTAGGTGAATAAACCGTAGGTCAGTTGACCGTAGGTAAGATGACACGTCGTGATTTCGTCCATTAGTCATAGTTGTAACGACCAGGGTGCCTACCATCAACTTTATGACAGCGATTCAAAAATAGCGCGATTCAGAATAGGTTCCTAAAATGAATCGCTTTCTTTCGTACTCTGACCTTCTAAAAACTGGATCGCAAATGAATTGCTAAATGTTAATGACCGAACGATTTGTGTCCTTTTTCTTCTACCCGTCTCTTTCACTCGATTCTGTCATGCCCGGAGAGTGAGAGGGACGGGTATAACCTGCAGGTGACATGTTAAATCGACCGGGTTATAAGTCAAATAAGAGTTTCTGACAGCTTAGCGGCTGTGAAATGTCATTGATCGATCACTGAATCGCTGTCATTGATATTAAGCTGTCGTGGTACGAATAAGCGAAGCAGATCAGTTTAGGTTCCTAAACAAAACCGTAATAAGAGTTGATGGTAAGCACCCAGTAGTTATTTGAAAAAAAAAATACCCTAGTTATTTCGACCAATAGTCGAAACGACCGTAGTTATTTAGATACCCTCCTAGTACATCCCACACACACCACTTTCGTTATTTACCTATATACGAATTGAAAAAGTGTCAGCAATAGGTACTTGTTTTGATACTAAATTTAACTTTGAACTTACATCCCACGCAAGAATAACTGTCAACAAACAGGCTGATAAACAACTAAGAATCGCCAAATATGTTCTCCTCAGTACGGATCCCCAAAAAATTTCAAAAAATTTTAGCATTATAGCTAAAAGCTTTTTAGCGACAACCTACGCTACGGTTACTGTATTAATATCAAAGGACGGTAACTTGTTACCGGCGATTCCTACGACCCTTTTTGCCGACCCTTTAATTAGTTAAATGGCTTCTAGGGTGGAATGTTTATTAATACGTTAGTGACCGAAACGCACGCGTCTGCGTTGTTTCACGGTTATTACTCACACATGCGGTGAATATCGCACGTGGTATCGATTTAAAATAAATGTTGGGGCTCAGAATCCCTAATGAACGGAAAACGAACAATGGATGGACTATTTTGTCGCTTTGTTATTGTTGTAATACAGTTGACGGCAAGTCAAGCTCAACAGTTTAAACTATGCACTATTTACTCTTAACAGACAGTACAGCCTTAGCACGAAACCGTCATTATGGTCATCGTTAGTCACTGATAACCACCAATAGATACCGCATTGTCAAATACACTCGCAGATAAAATGGGCACTTGCTTTTTTTCATACTAGCAGATCCTCGCGGTTTTAACTGCGTGGTACCCGTTCCCGTGGGAATATCGGAATAAAATATAGCCTATGTCACTCGGGAAGAATGTAGCTTTCTAATAGTATAAGAATTTTCGAAATCAGTCCAGTAGTTTCCGAGCCTATTCGATGCAAACAAACAAAACAATCAAATCATTTCTCTTCATAATATTAGTATAGAAAAACATACTCACTTCATGGTCATTAAAATAAAACTGTCACACCACTAATGATTGTGGATGAATAGAATCGTAAAATGCATTGTTTTAAAATACAAAAACATTTGAAATCTAAAGTCACTAGATAGTGTCACATTTAGCATTTACATAGCAAGAAAAAAAATTATGATCATCATCTTTTTTTTATCTAATTTAGTTTCTACACTTATTGATACATTATGGCATCGAATTTATGATACGATAATTAAAAAATGTTTTAAAGCTATGTTTCTTTTTCAAAGGCTTAGTTTAAAAATAAAAGTCACGTATACCTAAGTATCTCTCTCCCGTCATGTCACAGCGAAATGTAATATTTTAAGCTCAAAATATCTTTTATTCAGAAACAAAAAACCTAATACCTTTGTAATGAAGTCTATTTTAATTTCAATTCATATCCAGTGATAGCCAACATCTGAAATTGCAATCTCACAATTTCAACTTGTATAAAAGAAATTGCGTCGACATTATTCCAATGAAACAAATCTTCAAATCGCTGATTCACTTACTCCAAAGAAAGTAGCATTCCTTTTATGATTATTTTTGTAGTTCTCGAGAAAAACCCATTGTTTTGATAGATAAAAGTAATTAACTGCCAATAGTAGGTATTAAAGCATAATTAGTGACTAATTTCAGGCCATCTATGTTTGCATCTAATATACAGGGTTCAAATGAATTAGTTATTCTTCTTTGGCTGCAATACGGACATCTAACGAAGTTTCGGACTTTGTGTCAGGCTCCTGGATCCCAGATTGCGATCCATGGATCATTTGGTGTGGCAGGATATTCAATTGTTAATACAATAGTATGTTATATAAGACGTGTTAGTATTACTAACAGCATCTATTCAACAATATTATAAATTTTTACAAACTTATAATGTAAACAAGATCTAACTTCTATTTGGTTGTGTATAAAAATCATCAATATGTTACGTAATTATACGAGTACACAGCAGATATTTTTGCATCGGAACAAATAAAATTTCAATTGTGCACACGTTCAGTACAAAAACAATATATATTTCATCAGAAAAAGTACCTAAATGCTTGTTTGAATAGTCGAAATGGTTTATTAATTTGGTCTTAAAATATTTGCAGTCATTTACCCTTCGCAGACTGAATGTACCTACCGAATGTTGACTTTACCCTTTATTAGTTAATTGAATTGTTTGAAATATCAACCTGTTAAACTTTCAGGAAGAAAACGAATGGATTTAATATCTTTTGGGCAGTTGATGGTGGATGGATAGTCTTCACGTGATTTGAAGAATATTGTAAATATACAACGTGTTAATGAATAAACCCAAAACCTCTTAGGTGGTGATTGTGGTGATGAATATGAACAACTTTTCCTATTGGGCCAACTCTGCAACTCAACAAAAAAAATCAGTTGTTTCATACATATTTGTCAATACCTACTCCACCAAAATGTATGGAACAGCTGTTTTTTTTTGTTGAGTTGCAAAGTTGGCCCCATAGTAAAAGTTGTTCATATTCATGAGCACAATCAGCACTTAAGAGGTTTTGGGTTTATTCATTAACACGTTGTATTGTTTTCAAAATACATTATGGGTCTTTATTTTTAGTGAGACCATTTTTAGATCGATAATCTTTATAAAATATATATTAAATAATCTTTTGTACAATTGAATGCTTAAACATTTTAAACAAAAAGACTAAGTACAAAAGATTATTTAATCCAGTCATGATTTTCAACTATTTTATTTAATAGCAACTTAATAATTACTATTAATAAAGATAAAATTTTAGTACATTTAAAATCACAACATCAAATTTTCATTTGGCCTATCCCCATCAAATTGTGTCGAGGGGTAATTTTACCTTCCAGCCATGTGCATGACCGATCGTTTTTTTCTACGACTTTCATTACAAAAAGAGACGGTAATTGACTTAATTGACTGAATACTTTATTATACAACCTGCTTCACTGTTGCCACTTGATCTAATTCCGAAGTAGCTTAAATACTTAAAAAGAAAAAGCAATAGTTCATTAACATTAATTCAGTCAAGGCTGGTTACAAGTTCTTGTGAATATAAAAGAATCTAAGCCATGCCCAGGTTCGCAAACCCTGTGACTCCAAGAACCGGCAAGAAAACTCGTCAAGGCCTACTATAATTCAACAAAAAACTAAATTTTGTTATAACCGTCCTTCTTTCTCTCTGGGCATGACAGAATCGAGTGAAAGCGGCGGGGCTAACGAAGTTTCGCTTTTCGTTGAGTTAGAGTAGGCCTAATCTTTTAAGTAGTTAAATAAATAAAATAAAATAAAATAAAGTAAATAGTGTTACAGATTTATACTTTCTGATATTTTTGACGACCTCTGTAGCCGAGTGGTGTACGCGCCGGTTTCCAAGGTGCCGCTATCTCTAGAGGCACCGGGTTCGATTCGCGCCCGGGTAAATATTGAAAACTAACTTTTCAATATTTCTTGGGGTCTAAGTGTATGTGGTAATACCCATCGTTGTTTCCAATTTCCATTACTCTAGTGCTGAAGCTACTAGTTTGGTATTTGAACTATGTATGTGATGGTGGTATCCAATATTTATATTTAACAAATATGCACTTATTAAATCGTACTAAGAGGAAACCTCACGACCAAGAGAATTAATAGCTAGATATTTAAAATTAGTAAAGTATGTATTTGTAAAGTCACTACACAACAAACAAACTAAGAATTGTTTAGCTTGCTATTGGAACTACGTATATGATGGTGGTATCCAATATTTATATTTAATAAATAACTGAGGCATTAAAAATATTCACTTATTAAATCGTACTAAGAGAAAACCTCACGACCAAGAGAATTAAAAGCTAGGTACCTATTTAAAATTAGTAAAGTAGGTATTTGTAAAGTCCCTACACAACAAACAAGCTAAAAATTGTTTTTACGAATGTTGAACATAAAATGTATTGTCAAAGTTGTGCGGATAGTGTCCTCGTCTTATCTTGGTAAGAAACCATAGCATCAGACTCTACAAAAAAATTTCAGCTTTAATGATTACCAACTGTCATGATGACGAATAAAAAATATAGATGGACGACACTAAAAATATCGTAAAAAAATACGATCAAGTAGATAATAAATTGAAATTTTAATCCGCTCAAATAATTAACACTAATACGTTCACTGCGTGAATTAATTAATATGACTTTATAAATAATGAAAGTGCTCTATTTATGACGACATGTCGCAAGTCATTAATATTCATAATTATAATTAAGCCCTGCCACGTTTTTACATACATGCCGGTTGTTATCAGCGTTCGAAATCAATGTTAGGGGCTATTTGAATATTAATTAGGAATGTAACTAAATTCACCGAAAACTAGAGGTTAGATAAAAGAACTAAAAATAATAATCCAATTCAACTAGGTCTTCGTTCTCCAATTAGAAGGTTGAATAGTAATTAAAAAAATATCGTTGACATATTTTTCGTATTATTAAATTTGTAATCAACAGCTTTTGTACATTTGAACAGACATCTCCTGGCCAAGCATGCAACATCTTAGACTACATCCCGTTAATAAACAAAATGGTGTTCAAATGCCTGCCCACTGTTGTTTAAAAAATAAAGTGAAAGTTTACTGCGTCGCTCCCGCTTCTCAAACGCGTGGTCGCGTCGCGTCTGTTTAAAAGACGATTGCCCTAAGCTGATTGTAAACATTGGGATACACATGAGCACGGAATATATTTTATCCTATAGTCTTACTTATTACATTCAGCGAAACATACATTTAAATAAACCTACATTATGCTAACGCGGTATTACTATCGTGGCGCTCCGAGAACCGTAGTATGTAGTATACTTTCTACGATCCTCGGAGCGCCCCGCGCCCCGCGCTGCGCCACCGTAGTGGATTTAGCAAGACGTACGCTACGAGATGTTATCGTAGTTGCTACGAACGGTTTACCAAGTGCTGCAAATTTTGTTGCATTTTCATTAGGAAGCAGAAACTACACTATAAAGCCACTAAAGAGAACAGATTAAAGCAATTATTAAACATTATAACTACTTTATTAATTAAAAAGTTGTGAAACACGCTGGTATTATAACTCTGACCTTTGACAAACTTACATTTGTATTTTTTTCTATTCCAATATCAAATTATTAAAAAAACCGAACACCAACTATGTAAATAATAATAAGTGCTCTTTTGTTTGTTTTCCTATCAAACGTATAACAGTAAAAATCTAACAAAAAAAAATCACGAACCATTTACAAAACCGAATAACGTTTTATTTCTTTTAAAATTTACGAACAAAACGTAATGAGGGGTATTAGCAAAAACTATTTTCAGAGTACCGACTCATAACTGAGTACACAGGGCAAGCTGCTGAGTAGGTAGGATATTAAATTACAAACACTATTCCCTTAGTTTAAAGTTCAAATTGGTTCAACAGAAAACTTTGCTGTGCACTGACAATATGGCTAACGATTATATATTAGTATTGTTCCACAACTGCATTTCTGTTTTATAAAAGGAGGTTTTAAAATAAAATGGTTACAACGTGCTTAATAACAATTAAGACGGTGTAGAGGTAGTAAATGTTTATCGTAGCTTCGTTGGTAAGCTGCAGTGCTTTTGTTTTTAGTTCATAAAATTGATAAAAATAAGGTAACGCAAATTACTAGATGATCCCACTAGCAGCAATGCTAAACGAACTTCAAGCACGGCCCACATTGCCAGCTGGCGAGCGAGCTAACGAGCTGAGCTATGACGTGACGTTTCAAATCTTTTCATAATTCGGTCAGAGTGAACGAGAGTGCGGCAGCTCCATAGAAGAGGTCCGAAACGCACGCACAGAAGCTAGTAGTTCACCTACTAATGCACACAGAAAAAAATCGGCCAAGTGCGAGTTGGACTCGCCCATGAAGGCTTCCGTACCCACTTAACGTGCCGATTGCCTATATCTAGCCAAAATACACTGTATACCACTTCGTCAGCAAAAAATGACTTTTTTTCCATAGTGTTTGTCCAACTTCAAACTTACGATTGCAGTTTTTGAAAATATTGATATCTCAAAAACTGCTGTCTTTATCTCGTTAAATTTTCGTTAAAAGTATTTATTAAGATCTACAGCACATATTTTTTTATAGATTTTTCACTCACTTATTTTAAAAGTTAGAGGGGGGACACACACATTTAACCACTTTAGAAGTGTATATTTTTCAAAATAATGATAAAAATTATATAAAACCTATACTTATATAATTTTGAAAAACATATCTAAAGACACGAATATATTTTATGATTTTTTTTCAGTTTCTGTTCCATGTAAGTATGGGTCCGGGTCCCCCCTAGCCCCCCTTATTTTTTTTTTTTTTTTTTGTATAAAATTCCTGAAGCTATTCACAGAATATATATACCTGCCAAGTTTCAAGTTTGTAGTTTTAATAGTTTTAGAATAAAGTGGCTGTGATATACAGACGGACGGAAACGCGGAGGCACGGCATTGATCGGCTCGAGACGCCTCGAGCTCACGCGTGGCTCAACCCTAGCTGGTAGGTACGGCTCGTATACGTCGATTCAAGGACACGGCACTGTTCCCGCACTCTCGTTCATTCTGCTTCAGTTCACACCACAAGCGATATTGTTCGCCTATCTCGCTCTCTCTCTCTCTCTTTCTCTCTCTTCCAGTATGATAAAAGGTTTAAAAAAATTACACTGCCTCCAGGTTTTCTTTAATATGTTTGTTATTTCACTCAGTATAATTCGTTCTTATTCTTTTTGGCTTGGCACCGACTTCAAACAGTTTAGTAAGTACCAAGATAAGTTAGAAAAAATTCCGCATTTTTCGTCTTTTGAATTAAAAATTCAAATTATTTTTATCTTTTTTTAGTGTTTGTTAATTTTTGTTAGAAGATTCTTTTTGAAGGCGGTTTTTTTTTTAAAACGTTTGATTTTTCTATCTAACCGTTACGGAGTTCAGCTTTCCATCTTTAACTACCTAAATAACTTGAAAGAATACAACTGAAGGTCCATTCGTGCATATGGTATTTATAAAACATTATATAACTCCTAACTGTTGAGGAGTTTCATCTCTCATTATCAGCTCAACCTAATAACCTGAATAAAGAATATAACTATCGGTCCATACGTACGATTAATACTTAAAGAATTATTCTCCAGCTCCTAACAGTTAAGCAGTTGTAGCTTCCATCACCAGCTCATCACCATGAGATGATGACTAGCACATGCAAATACTTGACTAACTTCAAAAATAAATGGATCGTATAAGGCTTGCCTATATATGAGAATTTCTCTCGATTTTCCGGTATTTCATCTCCTGATTCTGCCTTGGTGAAAATAAGATCGCGATCGTGAAACGTCACATCGCTTATCTCGTTAGCTCGCTCGCCAGCTGGCAATGTGGCTTGCGCTTTACTAAGAGCTCTGCGCGGTTTACCCGCGTGGTACCCGTTCCCGTGGGAATATCGGGATAAAATATTGTCTTTGACACTCGAGAAAAATGTAGCTTTTTAATGGTGTTTATCCATTAAAAATAAATAAAACAAATCTTTCCTTTTTATAATATTAATATGAGTATAAAAGTATAAACCAAGTAACTTAATAGATTGTGGTCGAAACCTCGGTCAAAACCTCGAGTATGAACGATGCGACGCACTGTTAAACTTTTTAGCTTAGTTTCGGTCCTAATGTTTAACGTTTAAAGCAAGTTTAAAGCTATTAATGTATTGTAGCGTTTACCACATTTGGTGGTATCGTTTCATTTAAACGCTGCAGATGTCTAACATCATTTGTATTACTAGTTGCACCGCGCGGATTTACACGTGTGGTACCTGGGTGCCTACCATCAACTCTTATTGCGGTTTCGTTTAGGACCTAAACTGATCTGCTTCGCTTATTCGTACTACGACAGCTTAATATCAATGACAGCGATTCAGTGATCATTCAATGACATTACACAGCCGCTGAGCTGTCATCAACTCTTATTTGACTTATAACTCGGCCAAGCTAACATGACACCTGCAGGTTATACCCGTCCCTTTCACTCTCCGGGCATGACAGAATCGAGTGAAAGAGACGGGTAGAAGAAATAAAGACACAAATCGTTCCGTCATTCACATTTAGCAATTCATTTGCGATCCAGTTTTTAGAAGGTCATAGTACGAAAGAAAGCAATTCATTTTAGGAACCTATTCTGCATCGCGCTAGTTTTGAATCGCTGTCTTAAAGTTGATAGTACGCACCCTGTTCCCATGGGAAGGTGAGAATAAAATAAGGTTTATGTCACTCAGGAATAACGTGGCTTTCTGCTGGTGACAGAATTAGTAAAATCGGTCCAGGGTGCCTACCATCAACTCTTATTGCGGTTTTGTTTAGGACCTAAACTGATCTGCTTCGCTTACTCGTACCACGACAGCTTAATATCAATGACAGCGATTCAGTGATCATTCAATGACATTTCACAGCCGCTGAGCTATCATCAACTCTTATTTGACTTATAACTCGGCCAAGCTAACATGACACCTGCAGGTTATACCCGTTCCTTTCACTCTCCGGCGTGACAGAATCGAGTGAAAGAGACGGGTAGAAGAAATAAGGACACAAATCGTTCGGTCATTCATATTTAGCAATTCATTTGCGATCCAGTTTTTAGAAGGTCATAGTACGAAAGAAAGCAATTCATTTTAGGAACCTATTCTGCATCGCGCTAGTTTTGAATCGCTGTCTTAAAGTTGATGGTAGGCACCCAGTACTTTTTGAGTTTATTCATTACAAACAAGAAATAAAACAAATCATTTATCTTTATTATATTAGTAAATTATAGATGGTATAAAGTATTAATAGAAAATTACTGATCTGTTTTATTAAAGGTGAATAAAAAATTTATTAAAAAAGGTACTAACAGACATAGCACTACATAAACACCAAAATGATTGCTAGGTTTATTCAAATGTTATTGTTATCGTAAGACCAAACATTTTTACTTCTCCAAGAAGCAGCCGTGGGCATCGGTCTTTCCTTCCCAGTGACGCTTTTGTCACTTATACAAACATGTCAAATAAGCCACTACTGTCTCCAGCCACCTATCGGCTGTCATATTACTATGACAGGTAGTCACAACTTTTAGACGACAACTGAGTAAGGTCGATACTGCTACCGTATAAGTATGGGAAAAGGAAACTTTGGGAAGTAACAATATTATTATTATTTTTACGAATTGTTTTACTTATTTTTTCGAAGGTTTTAAGAAGAAAATATATTAAATATAAATACATAATTATAAACATTAAATAACATCATATCACATTGATCTGTTCCCAGCATATAGGTACGAGAACCAATGGAACTAAAACAATGATCACGCACAAATGTGGTGACCATCTACTGTGTTCCACAGTTTATTGAAACGGATGTTTCTCATGCAAAATTAAGTAAATTAAGAACTAGCCTACCTTACTAGAAAATAGTGTCCGTAATCCAGGGGGGCTGGTCGCTGTCTCGCCGGCGCGCGCCTGGCAAAACGATCTTCACGCAACCCCCGATGGGAAACTCTTATAGCTAACACTCTTATACTACACAATGCCCTAATAGGCAGCTAAAACTTTCCCGGCGCTTTTCAAAGCGAACACACACGGGTCACAAGTCCGTACCCCGACCGGAGCCCTAGTAGGTGCAAAACGAAATCTCGGTCCCAATATGGGTAGGTAACTGGCGCGGCACGTCGCTACAGAAACACACGAACTTGCCTCACGGCTGCTTACGGCCAACTGAGCGCGAGTTGCGCGGACGGTGGTTGGCGGCGCACCCACGAATGAACGTGAATGAATGAATCACGCGCGGCGTGAACATCCCCCCGTCCCGGACAGTAGCAAACTGTCCGCCAACTCAATCTAAGGGCAGGCGAGAGAGGGTAGCGATCGCTCGCTTCAAAACAGAGTCCCCCACCAGGACCTCGGCAAACCTGGGCACACCATCCGACCCCGGATGAAGCTGAACAATGCGTCCTAAACGCCAGCGGAGGGGCGGCAGGTTTGGATCCTTTACCAACACGAGGTCTCCAGTCTTGGGTGGGGTCGTCCTATCCGACCACTTAACGCGTTGCTGCAAAATGTGCAAATACTCCAGATGCCAACGGCGCCAAAAACTCTGCGTAAGCTGCTGGAGCAATTCAAATCGCGAGAGCCGTCCGGAGGGCACTTCGGAATAAGGATATTCCGGCAAGGCGTTAAGCGGTCTGCCAATCAAACAATGGCCCGGCGTAAGGGCCTCTAAATCATTCGCGTCCGAAGACAACGGACACAACGGACGCGAGTTGAGGACCGCCTCAACCTTACAAAATACGGTCGCGAGTTCCTCAAACGTGAGGACCGTCTCCCCAATAACGCGACGAAGGTGAGTTTTAGCGGCCTTTACAGTTGCTTCAAAAATCCCTCCCCAGTGGGGGCAGGATGGCGGGGAGTACTGCCATCGTACCCCTCTGCGAGAGAGTGTGGATCCGATCTCAAAATTATTCCTATCCAAAAATTCACAAACTTCCTTTAAATACCTATCGGTGCCCTTGAAATTGGTTCCACAATCGGACCTTATTAACGACGGCATTCCGCGGCGAGACACAAAACGATTCAACGTGGCTACAAAGGCTTCTGTGGTGAGGGCACTAACCACCTCCAGGTGGACCGCTTTAGTGGCCAAACAAACAAATACACACAAGTAAGCCTTTTCCGTTCTAGCATTACGAAGCCGCGATGTCTTAACGGTAAATGGCCCCGCAAAATCCGTTCCAACTCCTGAGAAGGGCATCGATTCGTTCACTCGATCGGCAGGCAAATCACCCATCTGGGGCTGCATCGTATCGGCGCGCAAACGATAACACGGGAGACAACGAAAAATAACGGATCGGATTATTCTCCGCGCTGACAAAATCCAGAACTCTCGTTGGAGGAGCGCGGTCAAAGCATTACAACCGGCATGAGCATTCTTTACATGTCGGTCTGTAATCAACAGTCTAACTAACGGTCCATCCTTGGGGAGCAACAAAGGGTGGCGTGATCCGTACGGCAGGTTGGCATGTCTGAGCCTACCTCCGACACGCAGCAATCCGGTACTGTCCAAGAAGGGATTCAACCGCACCAAGGGTCCCTTCAACTTGGACTTACTTGAGCGCAGGGCTTTCAGCTCCGGTTCAAACTCTCGCTGTTGCGTCACTCGCAACCAATGCAACAGAGCGTCTTGCCGCTCTTGTGGGGCGAGGACCGGAGACAACGATTTCTCCTGAGGCTGGCGACAATTTCGCACAAAGCGCCTCATCCAAGCAGTCACGCCGAGCAACTTGTCAAGAGAACTGTAGCGGTCTAACAAAAACTCCATCTGCGGAGCCGCCACCGTCTCCACGGCGTGAACACGCATGCCTAGGTCTGGGACTCTGGCCACAGCCGGGGTGGCAGGCCATGAGCGCTCAGGCCGTAACAACCATGATGGACTCCACCATAGGTGGTGGTCCACTAACTCAGGCGCCTCGCAGCCGCGGGAGGCACAATCTGCGGGGTTCAATTCGCCCGGTACGTGGCGCCAAATCAACGGGGCCTTTGAAGTCTGAATTTGTGAGACCCGGTTGGCCACAAAAACCTCAAGGGTGTGGACTGAACTCTTCAGCCAACAAAGGACGACCTGGCTGTCAGACCACGCAAATATCGACTCCAAGTCGACACCGTTTCCCAAGGTGTCGGCAACATGATTGAGTAGCCGTACTAAGAGAGTGGCGCCGGACAACTCCAACTTCGGAATGGTTAGCCTAGTCCGAAGGGGGGCGACCTTACTCTTGGCCGTAACTAAGTGTACGGCGACAACGCCTGCTGCATCCACCGTTCGGATGTAAACGGCTGCCGCGTATCCGGTTTCGGACGCGTCACAAAAGCCGTGCAGGGAGGCTTTAAACTTTCCCGAAGGCAGCATTTGCCTCGGTATACAAACCCGATTGACGTCGGGTAGGGATGACACGAACCTCACCCACTCTCGTAGGAGGCTACCAGAGAGGGGCTCATCCCATGACAATTCCGCAGCCCAGAGCTCCTGTAGGAAGCACTTCATCGAAAACACTACAGGGCTGAGCCAACCGTTCGGATCAAAGGTACGGGCTACAGTGGACAGCACCGTGCGTTTAGTCCAGACCTTTGGGTCTGGCAGTTCCAATCTATATGTGAACAAATCCGGGACTGGTCGATACTGGACTCCCAAAACAGACAGCATGTCTGGAGTCTCCGGATTTTCAAAGAGGAGCGGCTCTTGCTGGTGGTCCTTAGGCAAATCTGCCAATAGGTCCGGTGAGTTAGACAGCCACTTCCGCAACTCATAGCCACCAGCCCTCAAGAGCGCAATCAGCTCATCACGTAAGACGAGAGCCTCATCTAAGCTCGAGGCCCCCGTGCAGATATCGTCGACAAATAAGGCCCCCCCCTCAATAAGAGCAGATGCCCGGGGATAGCGTAGCCGTTCGCGCTCTGCGAGCTCCAAAAGCGAACGGATCGCCACAAAGGGGCTCGACCGCAAACCATAAGTGTTGGTGTTCAGCTCGTAAGCCAACATCGGATCCTGGGGATCCTCACGCCAAAGGATGAGCTGGTATCGTCTATCCTCCGGGTGAATCACGGTCTGTCTGAACATCATGCGGATATCGGCCACAAAGACGACAGCGTGCCGGCGGAAGTTGGTCAAAACATCACAGACATCGTGATGCAACTTCGGCCCCGCATGCAGACACTGATTCAACGACACTCCGGTTGACGTGGGCGCTGATCCATCAAAGACCACGCGGATCTTCCCATTGGAAGTCTTCAAAACAGCGTGGTGTGGCAGGAAGTAATGTTCCACATTACGCCAGTCCAACTGCGAGATGGACATGTGCCCAAGGTCCAAATACTCCCGCATGAAGTCTATATACTTCTCCTTGAATGCGGGATCCCTGGCCATCCTACGCTCCATGGACAACAATCTCTTCTCGGCCATCGGCCGGGAGCTCCCTAAAGGAGGGCGAACCGCCAAGAAGGGCAAGCGGGTAATCAAGCGACCCGAAAGGAGGCGCCCAGTGTTGTTCTGGTAGAACAATTCGCACTCCTCCGCTAACGGATCCAACCGCTTGGCAGTGGGAGGTTCCTCCACCTCCCAAAACTTTTGGAGAACGTCGGACAAAGTAGAACCGACAATGGTCTGGCGGTCTACCGACGGGGTCTCTGGTGTCTGTGGTACCTTTCCCATCACCACATGACCCAGCGACGAGGACAAGGCGACAAGATCGGCTGTCTGCAAAACTCGCTTGCTTCCACACAGTACACGACCGAGGACATCCGCACCAATCAACAAGTGTATTGGGCCCGGTCGGTGGAAGGAAGGATCAGCCAAAGCCAGTCCAGACGTCAGCTCAATCGTGGATGGCGGCACTCGCACTTGCGGGAGTGGTCCAACCACCTTATCAAATACTATCGCCGAAGCACCGATCTTCGGCCTTGGCGTGAAGTGGGGGGAGAAGGAGAACTCAACTCGACCAATCGGATCAGGGATCCGCGAGTCTCCCACCCCCCGTACCGCTTCGTGATGCGGCACAAGCAAAAGACCCAGCTGTCGGACAAGCCACCTGGACATTATGCACCCCTGGGCACCTGAGTCCAAAAGGGCACGCACCGTGACAACATTGCCCTTAGGTCCCCAAACATTCACGGAGGCTGTTGGCAACAGCACAAGCTCCGGAGGGGTGGTTGGGTCCGACAGGGGCGCCATTAAAAATTTTGGGGGGGTACTTGTCCCCCTCGCGCCTGAGTCGGCGCGCCAAATGTGGGACGCTCGTACCGGGCGAGCGGGTCCCAATCGGGTACATACTGGCCCCGACCAACAGCACTCCTAGGTGCAGGGTAATACCCGTGTGGGGCGTGCCTCGGTACATAGTACCCCAATCGAGGCCTCTCCATTAGGGGGGGGGAGTAGCAAATAGGGCCCGTGCCCATCGCCACCGTGGCGTACTCTTGTGGTACCCCCCTACCCCCGCCCGTGGCGGGGGCGTCTCTCCTATAGTTCCCCCTCTCCGGGGGGGACTGAACGGGGGGGCTAAGCCCCGCCGAATCTCTAGGGGACCGGTTCCGGGCTGCCGGGCCCCCGCCCGTGCGCGAGGAATTCGAACCCCGGTCGCTCCCGGCGTCCTTGCGGTCCAAACAAAGGAGGGGGTGATGCCTCCCTCCGCAAAGACGACAATCCTCGGTCTGGGGACACGCCGACTGCATGTGTCCCCCCAAACACCTATAGCACCATTGGCGCTGTTTCGCAACGGCCCTCCGTCCCTCTGGGCGGAGGCCTCTAAATTTGGCACATTCGTGCACCACATGCCTATCTCCCCTGCAATACCTGCACCGCTCACTCGGTGCGGGGGGAGGGGACTGCTGGAAGGCAGCATAGCGATTGGTCGGGCGACGGGGCTGTTCCCTCGCCGCCACCATACGACCAACACCTGGAACCGGGGCGGGCTCCAGGTGGTCCGTCACCCTACATTCGTCCTCCAAAAAACGAAGGAGGTCCGCGAAGGGCGGGAGATACGAGGCGCTGTCGCCTCCGTACCTCTGCTCGAAACGCCCCTTCATTTCAGCGGGCAATTTGGCGAGGACTATGTGCAGCAGTACAAAGGACCACTGATCCACCGGCAGGTCCAATCGCCTTAGGGAGTTGACCGCTGACAGTAGCGGGTTCAGCAACTCCCTCCGTAACAGGTGTACCCGCGTGATTCGCGGGAGGGCCAAAATCGTGGCCACGTGGGTGTCCGCCAGTAACCGGACATTCTGGTACCTGCTAACCAGAAGCTGGCGAGCCACCTGGTAGTTGTCGTCACTGATGAGCAGGTGCTGGATTACCGCGCTGGCCTCTCCTCGCAGGGAGGAGCGCAAATAGGCCAACTTCTCGCTAGGGGATAAGTCCCGTCGTGAATCCACCAAACTGTCAAACAAATTAATGAAGCCCATCCAGGCTGACAGATCCCCATTAAAAGTGGGAATCTCCAAGGTAGGCAATCGGCCTAGCAACGCCGTCGGGGTAGGTTTGACCTCCCCGCTCAAAACCGGCTCCCCCTTCCGAACAGCCAGGGCCCTCTCAGCCGCCTCCGTGAACTGGTCAGCCAGCTCATAGGCCTGGGCTACATCCTGCTCCAGCTGTTCCGACACGGCATCATCAGCTGGGGGGTTCTCCATATAATACGCGCGACACTCCATGGCGTGGCGCTCCAGGTCTTGCAGCCGAGCTGCCAGCCCGCCATACCGAGCTAGCAACGCGCCTACCCGGTCGGCTCGGTCTATTAATGTGACCGCACAAGCAAGCCAACGCAAAACTCCTTGGATGCCAGCCCTGGATACGGCGAGCGGATTCGTAGGAGCCATTTATAATCCGTTTAATAAACAAAGCAAACAAAGAAATATAAAAGTGGTAAACATCAACAAAAAAAAAAACAATAGAAATAGGTCGCGTCACGATAATATAAAACACAATTAAAATTCGGACGACATACACGGACCCTACTATTTTCATAAATTATTAGCAACTTACCAATTTCAAGGGCTAACAATATAACGGTATAAACAAAACGTATAGGATTAACGGTATGGCATAACGGCACGGCCAAGTCAACCTCGCAAATCAACTACTAAACCGTTATCAACAAACGAAAACAAAACTATTTTTAATAATAATACTCGTAATTTAATACTACTAATAATTAAAACTAGTTCCACTTTTTTAACTAGGCAAGCGGACTCGGAACAAACACTAGTATGTGGTACTAATAAACAACACTTTCGAACGAAACTATTCGTCAAATAAATCCCGACAAACAAAAAAAAATATACACATCTAGGCGAGTACTCGTATCAAATCACTAGTATGTGGTACTAATAAACACACTTTCGAACGAACTATTCGTCAAATAAATCCGGACACACAAAAAAAAAAATATACACATCTAGGCGAGTAAACTCGTATCAAAACACTAGTATGTGACAACAATTATATAAGTGTCTATCTATTATCGGATCCACCAAGTGAGAAACATTCGCTTCGAGAATTTACTAGAACAATTTCTTAGTACTTCAATCGTCTCGGCATACCCTCGAGATTTCAACAAAAAAAAATAATTTTTAGGTACGCTTTTTAGGTACGCTTTTTATTTTTACTATGAAATTTTATGTAGTTAATTTTAATATGAAAATTAATTATATCAACTACGCTCTGCTACCAAAAATATGATCACGCACAAATGTGGTGACCATCTACTGTGTTCCACAGTTTATTGAAACGGATGTTTCTCATGCAAAATTAAGTAAATTAAGAACTAGCCTACCTTACTAGAAAATAGTGTCCGTAATCCAGGGGGGCTGGTCGCTGTCTCGCCGGCGCGCGCCTGGCAAAACGATCTTCACGCAACCCCCGATGGGAAACTCTTATAGCTAACACTCTTATACTACACAATGCCCTAATAGGCAGCTAAAACTTTCCCGGCGCTTTTCAAAGCGAACACACACGGGTCACAAGTCCGTACCCCGACCGGAGCCCTAGTAGGTGCAAAACGAAATCTCGGTCCCAATATGGGTAGGTAACTGGCGCGGCACGTCGCTACAGAAACACACGAACTTGCCTCACGGCTGCTTACGGCCAACTGAGCGCGAGTTGCGCGGACGGTGGTTGGCGGCGCACCCACGAATGAACGTGAATGAATGAATCACGCGCGGCGTGAACAAACAATATTACCTATATCTCTTCAAAAAAATTTAAACCATCACATACATTGTTAATAGCTTGAGCACTAGTGTTGTGGAAATTATAGAAACCACTTTATACCCAGACGCGAAAAAATATTAAAAGCTTGTTAGCAATATTTACCAGACCAGCCCCCTGATTCACAAACCGTCGGAAACGCTCCCGGCAGCGGAATGTATGCCCTGTATCTGTCACTCATTATAGAATAGACAAAGACAAAGCACAGAATTCGAATCCGATTCCGTATCCGACGGTTCGTGAATCAGGGGGCAGGAATCGAATCCGGGACCTCAGAGATAGCGGCACCTTGAAAACCATTGCGTACACCACTCGGCCACGGAGGTCGTCGAATACAACAATTGTACCTATACGTATAAAAACCGTTTTTCAATAATGATCATGTAAATTTTAAATTAAAATTTAATTTTACTTTGTTGTCGGAGGCCAAGATCCACTTCGGGTCGCTGAGCCAGCGAAGTAAGTAAGTAAATTTAAAATGTTATGAGGAACAGTAGCAAATACAAATGTGGATTCATCAAATATTTATCAATAAACAACCCGAAAACTGAATGCCTATAAATCATAATAATGGTATAATTTTTTTTGTTTAAATGGTTAAATTTTATTGTAATCCTTACTTTATATTATACATGCGTCTCTGTCTGTCTGTGTGTTACACAATCACACCTAAACTACTGAACCGATTTGAATGAATTTTGGTACAGGGATAGTCTAGAGCCTGCGAAAGGACATAGGCTACTTTTTATTCCTGAAAAATATCACCTTCCCGCGGGATAACGTCGTGTAGTACACGCGGGCGAAGCCGCGGGTGGAAGGCTAGTAATCACTAAAAGCCTTGGTCGGTCTATGTTTGTGGAATTTTTCAAGCCAAGAAATTAAAATATGCTTGTTTCGGTAAAACAAACATAACTGCTATGAACAATGCATGTTTCAAAAGCCAGCTGTCGAATTTTTTAGCGAGAATATTTTACGGCGTCTAAAATGTTGTTGGAGGTTTTCATTCATGATAAATTTAAGGTGCAAATAAATCAGTAAAACGCGTTATCATTTTTAATCTCCTCTTAGTCATAATAGGTAATATGGTGAAAATCATAAGTAAGAAGTATGAAAAATTTTACATACTTATTGAATTCCTCTGCTCCAAAGAATATCTTAATCTTTTTCTCCTTGTCTATCCACAGGGAGACATTTAATAGCTGATGGTGATGATGAATCATATTCACGTAAAGCCGTTGAAGGTGGTTGAATATGTTGTCCACCCTTCAACCCGCGTTGAGACCACGTTAAAGGTTAGTCTATTCTTAACCAACTATAAAAATGGTCTGACTATGCCCCAGTACTGAGGACAATATAGGACAAGCAACAAGCAGTGCTTAATTTATTGAAGATAAGGGAGGTTGACGCTGTTGACAGAACAGGGTGCCTACCATCAACTCTTATTGCGGTTTTGTTTAGGACCTTAACTGATCTGCTTCGCTTATTCGTACCACGACAGCTTAATATCAATGACAGCGATTCGGTGATCATTCAATGACATTTCACAGCCGCTAAGCTGTCATGTACTCTTATTTGACTTATAACTCGGCCAAGCTAACATGACACCTGCAGGTTATATGCGTCCCTCTCACTCTCCGGGCATGACAGAATCGAGTGAAAGAGACGAATAGAAGAAATAAGGACACAAATCGTTCGGTCATTCAAATTTAGCAATTCATTTGCGATCCAGTTCTTATAAGGTCATAGTACGAAAGAAAACAATTCATTTTAGGAACATATTTTTTTTTTTATGGCTTCTTCCGTTTTTCACAGAAATTCCACCAACGTCCCGTAAATGAAAGAAACACGGTTTTGCCGAATTATGCCCGGTGAAAAGAACCCGTTTTCAATTTTCAGCCTTGACGCCTTGATCCTTGGAACAAACACAAAACGTCACGGAACACACAAACATACAATAAAACATTACAAAAAAAAATATAAGTATAATTAAATACCTACCGTATATACAATTTAGTATATCTTTATATTATATTATATATAAATGATATATTAGGAACATATTCTGCATCGCGCTATTTTTGAATCGTTATCTTAAAGTTGATGGTAGGCACCCAGGGCCCCGATTGCGGTAATTCTATGAGGCATTAGTCAAGTGTACGTGCAGTTGACGTGCAAAACCGTTTTTGATAACGCACGCTTTGACAGTGCGATAACGTTTTCTGTTCCGGTGATAATCTTTGGAACTAAAACAGTTTTCATATGACAGTCTATTTTGACAGCTAATTTCGTATTGCAAGAGTGGTTCCTCTGTCACGGATGTCACCGGATCAGACAGGATTGTAGGACAAACAGTGCCACAAACTTTGCTGTGCCGGTGGCCAAAATGTGAAACTAGCGTGTTTTTTTTAAATGTCATTCTGCTGTCAAGTTGATGTCCAACCATAGCGCTGCTGGCGGCTGAAGTTCTTAGAAGTCAGGGCCAGTTAAATTGCTACAAAAAAAAGAAAAACGTACGTAGCGCCACTGTCACCGGAACAGAAAGGGTTGTGGCACTGTAGGTTTGCGTGACGTGTGCGTCGTTATGTCATTACGGCAATACGAAGTCAAACGTCAAGACCCAAACGCGATGAAGACGCGCTGCATAGAATTACGGTGATTGGCCCGCAGGCCGTTTAGCTAGTTCGAATTTGGAATGTGTAATAATCTAGTGAGCGTCTAGATACAAATGTCACAAGTTCTACATTCCTTGTTACTATGCGATTATTATAAGAATAGGACGGGTTGTTGACAAACTTCACTCTGAAAAGGTACAGTTCGCAAGAAAGTGCAAAACAAAATGAAAATAGTTTTTATTTTTATTTTGGCAGAAGGTGGTTTGGGTATTGCCACTTTCAAAACAAAGTTTTTTATTTTTTAAATTTACATACTTCCCTTTTTTTGTACACAACTTTACTGCTCATGCCCTTCCTTATGCCGCCGGCGCCAGACATAGCACAAACATTTGAACAAATGTTTGGACACATGTGAGTATTTGTTCAAAGCTTTGATAAAATACTAGAGCATATTTCTACAGTAGGTACTTTGCAATGTCAGAAGAAAAAGTCTTCAGTCAGAGGTGGATTAGCTTTAGCAAGCATAATGTGTTGTGTTTTGATTTACAATTGGCGGATTCACGAAAGGCGCCTCCCCGAGTGGCTCGATTGAATGGTTCCCCGTGATACCAATACCCGGCGCACCCTGGTAACAGCTAGATTCTGCCGAATCTAACTTCAATCAACGTGCAGACTCTAGCTGGCCAATCCTTTTACCATGATAGACCAAAACAATTTTTCACGAGACCCCCAATTTAGGTACCAATTTTATTGTAAAGTTGATTATTAAATTATTTTCATAACTTAAATTCCTGTTTTATTTAAATTCTTAAACCAGTAAATAATCAAAATTCAATTTATTCTGTGTTATTGAAGCTTCAGAACAATGTATGAAAAAATGGTTTCAGTTAAATATCACAAAATTTTAATTTAATTGAGATTCAAATTACGTGATCATTTTCGTTAAAGCATACTTTCATGAGTCCTATACTTTCCGAAAAAAATCAAGTTAATGATTTGTATAATTATTATCTGCAAATTATTCATATGTTTTGGTTTGCACGAACATTATTATTTATCGTATCTAAGCTATGACATGATCAGCCCCCTGCCTGATTAACGATAAATTTATTTTTTTGCACACCATACTGAAGTGAAGTGAAGTTAGTTTGACAGCACTTTGACAGCTTGACGTCACAACATGGCGGATTCCCTATCCTATTCTTATATTAATCGCATAGTATGTAAACATATTTTCAGTGAAGAAATAAAATATTTTATTCTTTTTTATCAGTTTATTTCGTGTATACTGGCTTCCTGCTCTGTTAGAGTAATTGGTACCTCAAGCATATCGGATTTACCAATATAATTTAAGCCTTAACGAACGTCAGTTAGCTCGGTTTTAAATATCGCTAAAGCAGCAAACGAAGAATATAGTAATTTTTGTTGAAAACACTCTTTTTTTGTTAATAAAATACACTAGAAATACACTAAAAGGTTTTCAACATTAATAATATAAGTTACAGAAATAACTAACTGTGGGTCGGTAACCCGGATAATATTATTTACATACTTTCAGGTTACAGATGTATACGGCACCCGAAAAATCAGAGAGCAAATTAGAATTCCGCCGTTAAAATAACTTCGGACATAGAGACAACGTTTGTGATGGAACTTTCGACCGTCTCTGTTTCATTTTCATTTAAATGGGATGCTGAGGGACGAAGATATTATTTTAGCTTTTTGCTTTGTACCTACGTTCGGGCTTTACGCGTCAAAGGTTACTTACAATAATGCCCCAAAATTATTACTGAGCACCTAATCCATTACAGTTTCACGAGTTAAAGTTTATGCTTCGATGAATTTGGACAGGCGCAAATTAATTAATAACAGTCAAACAAATATACAGATTAATAGGCAATGCCGCCGCCACGACCTCTTTCCTGTAGTTTCATATATTATTTTATATGGACTAGCCGTACACGGTGACGCCCCGGTGGTCGCCACATCCTACAAATCGTCGCCACTGGGTTCATGAAGTAGTGGCCACCGACCGCACGTGTCTACAACCGGCCATAAGTGTGTGTCGCGAGCTTCAGCTACCTTTGTAGCCGCTTCTATCTAGCTTCAAGTGGCGGCGTTTGTGGCTTTTAATGGCTCGTGCGCGCCGACGCTAATTGCAAACAATATACACCATTAATTTTTAATTAGTACAAAGATTAAGGGATGCTTCTTCTTCTTTAGTGTCCATCAATATGAACAACTTTTTATTTGGAGCCAGCCACGGAATTGCGAAAAATATCAGGTTTTTCGTAGAGTAGAAAAGTACAACTTCGGCTCGACTAAAAATAAAATGTTTGGAACAGCTGTTTTATTTTCGCGATTTCCTGGCTGGCCCCATAGGTAAAATTTTTTCGTATTAATGGACAATTTCATACTCTTAAATATTTGTACTAATTAAAAATTAATGGTGTTAATAAATACAACTACAGCCAGTGTGTATAAAAATAAAATTGTATCATGTTTCAAATCACATTTTAAGCTTTCATTGTCATAATAATATACGTACTTTTTATTTACTCATGTGTCATACATAACTCATAAATTCATAATGCTATGACTCTTATGAAAAACTTTTTTACCAAGTTTATCTTTGTCTGTGTCTCTGTGAGTAATCGATATATGGGGCAGTTGAAAGAGCCATGATCACTAAGTCAGACTTTAAATATGGTTAAAATCCCGTTTTTCATAAGATGAAATATGTGTTTTTTAAATAAAAAAAATTACCTAAGCTTAACTTACAGTGAAATAAATAAAAATATTCGGAGAATAAAAACAGATCCAGCAGTAACACAATACTTTAAAGAATTTTAGAATTTTAGAATTTAGAAGAAGACACAATACTCGTATATAAATTAAATAATTATAATAAATAAAAAAAAACGAAACATTCGTACTTAACCTTTTAGGTACTTCGTTAAATTAAAAGTTAGTCGGTACAATATTTGAGTTTTGTTTTAGTTCGTTAGGAAAGTAAATATGTATGCCACAAAGAGGATATATATAAAAACATTGTACATAAACCTCTTTAGCTGTGTAACTTTCTTATTTACAAGTTGCGTTATTCAATAAAAAGATATCTCACAATAGGTACTACACATTGGTTTTATTCCCACATAGTTTGTGTTACGGATATCAGAATCAATAGATATGTTGCAAATATAACTACATATTTATATAACACCCAGACACGAAACAAACACAAATGCTTATTGTAGTGCTAGCACAACTTAGCGCGACTCTTTGTCGCGCTCCTTCCAACCAACCGCGGGCCGATCGCCGTAATTCTATGCAGCGCGTCTTGATCACGTTTGCGGCTTGACGTTTGACTTCGTATTGCCGTAATGACATAACGACGCACACGTCACGCAAACCTATAGTCCCACAATCCTGTCTGATCCGGTTACATGCGTGACAGAGGAACCACTTGCAATATGAAATTAGCTGTCAAAATAGACTGTCGAATGAAAACTATTTTAGTTCCAAAGATTATCACCGGAACAGAAAACGTTGTCGCACTGTCAAAGCCGCGCGTTATCAAAAACGTTTTTGCACGTCAACTGCACGTACACTTGGCTAATGCGTCATAGGATTACCGCGATCGGGGCCCAGCACGTCGCCTTGAGTAACGCGCGCTATCTTCGAGCGATCTGGGGGCCAAGTGTTAAGTCCAATGTTAAGTCATAATCGTGTCTCAATCGTGTTTCAATTGTAGTTCAATTGTAGTGCTTTTTTACACACTAGTTACAAGAATTATGATAATGTGATGTGATGTGAATGTAGTGTGTGATGTGACCATCAATAATATTGTAAAAAAGTACACATTTCTTATAACTATGTAAAAAAGCACAACAATTGAACTACAATTGTTACACGATTGAGACACGATTATGACTTA